>CM054113.1:194404657-195004657 GCA_028673005.1 Tanypteryx hageni
CCTCCTCTCTACTCTTATGTAACGCACAGAATTTTTCATTTTGCACTCACTTTTTAAATATTTTTCTCTAGAGGGCCATTTCAATGTGGTCTGGGTATAAAGCACTGTAAGCAAAACATTTTTCGGATTATATCTTTTCTTTAAGAGGTCGGAAGATTTAATGAAAGAGAGCTACATAGTGCAAGCTTGCACCCCCTACTCCAAATGTAACCCGCTGTAACAATTCAGCAAACCTCGACCACTAAATTGGGTTACGTAATATTTAAACACTTCCTTATGGGATTTTTTAAAATTTTTATAAGGGTGAGGAACCTCAAAATCTGGAAGTGGCCCGGACTTCTCTGAGTCTCTCGGAGGGCCTGGCTACGTTACATTAAGTGACGGTTCATAACTTTGAACGTATTGTAGCCTTGAAGCAGGAGGAAAAGTAATAAATCACACACATTCTATCACCGCGATGTGCTTGTCGCGCTGTGCTTATGGGATGCTTTGGTCTGACTGGTTTACTTTGACATATGAGAAAGTGTGGGGTGGAGTAATCTTGTTTCCGCCACAACGGAACGAAAGGATGTGCGAGAGAAACGCGGCATGAATGACGGGAAGATGGAGGTGAGGTGGGAGAATGGGGGATAGGTCCCGAGAAAGAGATTATAGCTGTCCTTTGATGTTGCTTCTTCTCAAGCTACGTAGCTCTCAGCTCCTCCCAAGGACAACGAACTAAGCGAAGAAGTTTCATTAAGGGCATGTGTGCGTTTTTGGATGTGTTTTCAGGGATGAGAAGGGAGGAGGGAAGGGGAGGAGAGATGGGGAAAAGAGGTCTCACGCAACTAAAATGGGGAGTTAAATCTCTGGGGCTTTAAAATTTCCTTAGGCCAAGAGGCGAAAACTTCTCTCCCCCACAGTCATCACCGGCATCATAAAACGAGTCGAGAATACTTGGAAGTTGCGATAATTTCGACTAATGGGTTTCGTTTTGAGAGCTCGATTGAGACAACATGAGCAGTTGAGTCACGGAGACGTTAAACATTCCAAGTAAAGCAGATGGGAGAAGTCGCTAATGCAAAGCGCCGACGTCCCAGTCTTCGCCATGCACTTACGGGAGATGCTTAATCGAGCGCCTTAAGAGTGTTAACGGGTGCCGTTGAGTGCCTCCGTCACGAGGTCATCTTTAATAATTTTTTTACTAGTGTGCTACTCCATGGAACAATAAATTTAAATAAAATTATACCAAAAGCTATATGTAAGCAATGAAGTGGTATATCAACCCATTAATTTATTTTAAATTGATTAATTAACATCAACAAAAGTTGATAGCATTGGCAAATTTCTCGGATGAAAGCATGAAATTGTGAGTCAGATTGGATGCGATATATTGCCCCGACTGGTAAATGACAAAGTAGGATATCGTCCGTCACATGATCGGGAAAAGTACCTACGTTCGTTTAACTAAAAAGCTTGCAGACATGTCAGAAATCTAAGAACCTTCGTATGAGCTACGTAATAAGTGTGCATGAGAGACAGAAAAAAACAATTAATGTGTTACGTAGACAGTATAAATCTTTCCAAACAACGCACCGCTGCTCATTCGGGTATAATATACGTCATTGCGCTGGATTTTCCAGAATCCGTTCTCATCCCGTATGTGCTATCTTTTGAAGCCATTTAAGCCACAACACATTTCTCTTGTGTATGGTCCTTAGAAAATTACTCAATAAGAGGCAGCTTATCTCGCCTACTCGCCTTGTCGACTAAGATATTTGTTACACGATAATTTTCTTTAGGATGACAAGAATTGTCACGAGGAAAGAACATATTTGCTTTACTCGTCCCCAGTCACCTCTAAAGATAACTTCTAAGCCACTTCTTTATCATTAACAAAAAATGACATTTTAACAGAACATTTTTCAATAATTTACATTAAATAAAAAATTCATCTGGGAATTGTTTTAGTGGAATTAACTAACATTGAATTGATTTAGAATATTATAAATTAATTACTATACGCTTTTGTTTCGATGTTCGGGCAAAATCATAGGTCAAATATATGTTATGCTTTATAGGCAGTAAAAAAATCCCGCTGAATATGAAAATCATATCGTATAGATTCTAAAATCTATAAGATATGATTTTCATATCTCGTACATCACTTTATCGATTCGGAGTTAATCCACACCAAATATGTACGTACATGAGCATGCAATATGAACGGAAATTATTCGAATTGCAATGGTTTAGTGCATCATAGGTTTGTTTGTTAATTTGGTATGCAACCGCATGTGTATATTTTAACGTATTTGATGATGATAGGGACACCTTGAAATTGTAAGCGAATGTCAGGTTAGAGGATTTAAATTTCTCATTTATCTATTCCATCTTAAACCCAAAAAACTACAGACGTCGATAAGTTATTGACAAAATATAGAGCCCATCAACGATATCCATTTTCCTACAGTGCTTGCCTAAACTGGACAATGGGATTAGGTGGATTTTATTAATTCTTGAAACAGCATGAATGCTTATGATTCCGAGTTCGTACAATGCGATAGCACTCTACTTTCACCGATTCTAGATCTATGACGGCGGTTTTAAAACTTTTCCTGTAGGCATAAATGGAATGGGTAAAAGAAATATGATGATGACTACACAATATCTTCACACTGAACGTAGCAGTAATCCAAATGATAATTTCTGACACAATTGCCATAACACTAGAGTTGCCACCTGTTCGGTTTTCACCCGAACTGTACGGTAATCAGACAAACTGTTCAATGTTTGGTACCGATACTATACCGAACACCGAACAGTTAGGTAATTTGGAAAATTTTAGGTGTTTGGTATCCATCGTACGTACTACACCAATAGATTGCTTGTGTAGTGGGAGGATAAGTGAATACATTAGTGAGAAGAACTGAGAAAATCATCTACGCTAGCATTAAATAAATGCTACAGAATCAGAGATTTAAGAGGTAACTTTAAATTTTTCTTTGCGCAGTTGTGTTTACCAGGCTTATTTATCCTCTTTTGTGACGAAGAATAAATCAGGAATTCTACTTTCATCGGTTAAATTACATCTTTATTTTTCTTATAAAAACATGATTTTCATTTAATTATTTACTTGATAAATAAATATTCATTTATTATATGTTAAGCGATAGTTTATCACTCTAGGTCATTGGTGCCCAGCCTATGGCGCATGCCCCACTTTTGGCAAATCCGCCTCTCAAATGTGGCGCATAGCGCTTAAAACAATTTTAAAGATAATTTCGTTTTTCCACCGTTGAAATGTCTGAAATTTATAAGAATGATCTCAAAATTGTATTGCATTTGCGTCGATATATATCGGTTTAGTTTGTGAGGTTTGAATGAATAAATAGTTTTGAAAGTGAAGAATTTAGTGAGCGAGTGATTATAAGGAAACCTTGTCATGTCTGATGGCTCGGGTTCCCAAAAATTCCACCCGACACATAAAAAGTATTGCCGTCCCTATTCTCTTCCCACGATTGTTCACTCATCATGGATCGACTTCTAAAAATTAGTTATTTTGTTGCCTCATTTGCAATTTCCGCAACAAAATTTGCTCAGTGTTCCATCTTCCAATTTGCAAGCAAATACTCATATGAACAAGTTTTCTTATTCATGTAACATGCTTTAATAAAACCTCTGCCAATTATATTTAAAAAACAGACTAAGAAATTGCGAATATAGACGTGAGGCGACCTCCTCAGGCGCCTATCCAAAGGGGCACCAAAATTTGATTCCAATGAAAACCTATTTCGATATATTCATTTCTAAAGAATGTTAAAAATCTTCTTCTTCTGAATATTTATTAGCATCTTTGTAAAGGATTTCTACAGCTTACTCGGGTAGAGCAGTTTTTTGCTACAAAATTAAAGGTGTATTTTATTTGCATCAGGTAAAATATTGTCCTGATTGCAAAAGTTTTCTTTTGTCTCCTTTTAAAAAAATTTTATTGAATAGTCTCGGAAAGATGTGTGTAGAAACTTCTAAGTAGTATAATTAATCCCGTTAGCAAATATAATATACACTGATTGGTTATGTTCATGATATGGTCGTAGTTTTTTAGAAATTTTATTAGAATGTTCGAGAATCGGGTCAAAAAAGGTGGCAAGCCTACATAACACACATGGTAGATTTTACACGTAAGAACCCACACTCAGAGATAAATACAGATTGGCAAATACAAACAGACACATATTGGAATATATGCTTACATGCATTTTTACTTTTTATTTTTATATTACTTCTACATCTTATAATGTCGACGCTCAGCTTAGCGCAAAATCCTCAGCTACCAATGTGTCAGACCTCCTAGTCTTCCTCCTACCGCAGCCCATTGACGTCAGCCCATCCTACGCCAAAAATATTAAACGAAATCCTTATCCCCGACATCCATCTCTTCCTTCGCCATCACACAGCCCTTCGTGCGTCTGTTCTACTTCTTCGAGAGACGAAATGTACACTTTTAACGGCTGAGAGAGCTGCCAAGGAAATGTAACGTATTTCCGGATGGATTGCAAGAGACCCATCATTTCACCTCAAAGCCAGGCGTACGCAGCGGATTATACGATGGCGGTATCACTCAGAATAGCCGTAAGAGTAAAACCGGCATGACCTGCATTCTAAAATCGTATTTTCATTTTTATAGATCAAAATTTTATTGGCCTCACTTTAGCTGCATGGCCAGGTTTGTTTTGAGAACCGTTATCAGAAATAGATTGAGCTATTGTGCTCATCTTTAATGTTTCGTCTGCAACTTCAACAATTCATATTCGAATAAAATGCTTGTACTATAAACAGAAGATTATCTTGCTGTCAGGAGATATCGGGGTAAATCAATATGCCATTATAGCTATGTTATTCTCATCGGTGATGCTTGATTCTAAAAGAAATTGGTTCTAATAATATATTTTTCATATATTCTCCGAAAATTATTTGTTATTAAAATTTCCAATTGGAAGTTCAACTTTTGTATTACATATTTTCCATTCGCTTGGTCTATGTATTTTTAATATGGTTAAAATTTATTATAATAAATATATTTGAAGAAATTAGCGATAATAAGTTATAAAATATTACCGAAAAAAATAATGGTGAGTTTCTATTAGGTCATTAGGCGTGATGTTTATTATAGGTAAAACTATCATACCTGATCATTCAAATACGAGTAAGAAAATGGGCATTCCCTTTGATACACACGCTGCAAAAGCTAAAATCAAGGTGCACACTCAGTACAGAATTATTTATGAATTCAAATTTACTGAGTGATCGACAAAACAAATAACAGTAAGTTCATAATTAAATCAACCGACGCCAAAATCACAATCATACATAATTCATCCATTAATTTTGGAAAATGGGAAATAAAATGACATTGCCCATCATTTAATTACTAGCGTAATTGCCCTTCAATTATGACGGCTATGCGTGGATTAAGTATTAAATTTAAGGAACTTCCCATTCTTCCACCTTTTCTCTCTTCCTCTCTCACATTCTCCTACCTCCCATCCTCTCTCCCTCCCATCCATCCTCCCTCCCATCCTCCCTCCCATCCTCCCTCCCTACCATCCTCCCTCCCTCCCATCCTCCCATCCACCCTCCCTCCCATCCTCCCATCCACCCTCCCTCCCATCCACCCTCCCTCCCATCCACCCTCCCTCCCATCCACCCTCCCTCCCATCCACCCTCCCTCCCATCCACCCTCCCTCCCATCCACCCTTCCTCCCATCCACCCTCCCTCCCATCTACCCTCCCTCCCATCCTCCCTCCCTATCATCCTCCCTCCCTACCATCCTCCCTCCCTCCCATCGAACCTCCCTCCCATCCTCCCTTCCTTCCATCTTCCCTCCCTCCTATCCTCCATCCCTACCATTCTCCCGCTCTCCCATCCTATCCTCCCGCCCTCCCCCCTCCTTCCCTCCCATACTTCCTCCCATCCACCCATTTCTCTCTCCTTCCCTGGAAAATAGACATTCTATATCACCCTTACTTTCTATGTAGTACCTTCCATTCTATATGCCTTCCTTCCTATCCCCCCTCCCCACATCCCTCTCTCTCTCTCTTACTCTACATCTAACAGTCGTTTAGATAAGCAAATGAGTCCAAACTAAATCCCAGTCCCATTAGAATTACGTAATTTCGCGAAAAATCCTACGATAATTTAAGGAAATGTATGCACTAGTATATATTACACGTATGCGGGTTGAGACAATTGATTCAATAAGTTTAACAATGACGTGGTCGGCAAGACAACATCCTGTTTAAAAGCCGATATTTTCCCAAAACATGTGATTTAAATTTAATATGAGAGATTTCGAACGGTAGGCGGAAAAAGATGAATAGAATAAGAAACTTCATTAATATTCTTAAAACAAAGTTCATATTCAAAGATCGTACATCATTTTTTTATTTTAATTTCCAAAAGAATAAAAGCTTGCACTTAAAAAGTCGCCTTTTAAGTGTTATCTTAAGGGAAATCGCCCCCTGGAGTCGAACCGGTGTTTTTTTGTATTTTTTTGTCATTTAATGTTTATATCTGAAACAAACATCCCTGCGAAATTTAAACCTTCCACCCAATCGGAAATATTTTTAAAACGCGTTAAAACGTGCCAATGATGACGTCAGCGTTACGATGACAGATCGCCGAAACTATATGTATAATAATGCAAAAAACTGAGTGCGTTCAGATCTTTCCGCATAGTCAATGGAATCAGCATAATTTAAAAACGACAACCTTTCAAGTATAAATAGTACAGCATATCGTAAAATTATTCATTTCCAATACAATGGGATTTTTCAATGCTCATGAAAATAATATTTTATTGTGATGATAATATTCTAACTCTTAATATACCTACGATGTTAAAACCATTTCACCTAAAGTAGCTACCTATTATTATTTAATGATTTTGATTGCTCGTTCGTGTTGGTTAATTTCATGATTAATACGTCGGAATAGGAATAAACATTGTTGACGCGGCACTATTTTTGCTACATATAAAATACCTTATCGAAAGCCCCTTATTAGCGATTATATTTTAAAAACATCCGCTTATGCGTTCGGTTTGTCCGTCTGTCTGTCTGTCTAATGCGCTAAGCGAAAGAAGCTAGAGACTTCGTTATTTCGCCAATCGATGATATGCTGTGCACATTTTCTTGCGGAGGACATCTTAATTTTTGCGCCAGTCGATTTTGTCTCGATGTGCACGTTTTCTCGGTTTGTCCGCCTGCCGAAGTTTTTTAATAATATTATTTCAGACAAATCATGCTAGTAAACATAAATTTTAACATTCCTTATTAACATTTTGATTTGAAAAACCGCCATTTACTGCATGTTTTGACATTTTTTCCTTACTTGTTTTTTATTCGAGTGTACTAGTTTATCGATTCCAGAGAGCACAATTCCATAAGACCCTGAAACTCTCCCGTTAATCTGATTAATAGTTTACATCCGTGTATTGCAATGGTGAATAACAAAAAGAAACATTCAAGACTTGAAAAATTAAAACTTTTATTAGGTATCTCCAATGGCAATAACAAAGTGTTATGAAAACCAGATGCGCAATGGCAATTAAGCAGCCGACTTCATAAATTCACCGAGAGTGTGTTCTAAAAAAGGAAACGCGTGGCGGATGTTTGTTGTATTATAATATAAGTGCGCAGTAGTGCGGGGGTTGTGGTAGGGTGTCCAATAAGAGTGCACATGGAGTTCTGAGGTATGCATCTGATATTCACAGAGCATAGATTCGAGATCTAAATCACGAGACAGGAACAACTTCAATAGAACGTGTTAACATTTTAAATTTAAAAAACGCATTTGTCTTTCAACCACAACACCTTGTTAATCAGAATAATGAAAGATTACTTTTAAATCATTTGTCAGAAAAATTTATTAGCATATAAAATACAGCTGTTTCATGCTTAATAACTTAGGTTGAAGAGTCTATGACGCAGTAAATGTAAAATGCAAAATTCTTCCTTCTTTGTAATTTGTCAAGGAGGGATTATCTGTATTCATAGCTGTTTTATTTGCACTGCGTCGCTCGCAACATTTTACAGTAATTTTTTGCAACTTTATAGAGTCTTTATGTGGAAACTGTGCAAGAATCACAAAAAACTTTTGTCAGGGCTGCAGAAGTTAAAGGTTATTTTGGTATAACTATTTCTTTGGTGTAATAAGGGGTCCTATAAACAATTAAATTACACAACACAATTTGCGCAGCATATTAATGTGCCCTCGTTTGTGAAACATTCAGCAAAGCGCGTTGGTGTAGGGAAATGGTCAATATTCATTCTGTAGTGTTCTATTATGTCGCTGGCACCAGGTTTCAGAAATATCACTAAAACTTGCAAGGCGCTGCATGTAAATGGTTTTAGGAATTACTCTCCAAGAATATGAAGTACGAAAAAAACTCATTTCCACTAAAATGTATGTGACAACAAATTTTCTGATTTAAAGGTTATAAAGGAACATAGTGCTTTCAACCAGATAATTACAAAAATTAACTCCGGATCGATTCAAATCCTTTTAAAACTCTCACAAAAGCTTATACATCTTATTTCTAAAACTAAAATTTATACTAGCGAACCGACACTACAATATAAAATACTTTTGTGAGACGATGCATATAACATGCATATAAAACTTTCAGATATAGTTCGTCAAATTATGTGCAATGAGTAAAAACGCACTTTGACGTTCATTGGGATGATTGCGCAATATGATGGTTGCCGTATGGAATTAAATTGCACCTCACTTTCCTTCTCTCCCCATGCATAGATAATAATTTTAAGCTTTCATTTTAACGACTACGGGCTATTGAAAACGTAATAATTGTTTCTTTGAGCATTAGTTGTACAGATTATTATTGGATTGAAATACTCAATAATACAGTAATATGATACATTTATTGAACATATTTTGAAATACACGCGAAGCTATAGAAACTTCCCTGAATGAACCTTCATAAACCGTCGGTTTAACATTGCAGCTACAAAGAAATCACTTTTTTACCCAATCCCTCGACCAAGATCTCAATTCACCTATGCAGACGAGCTTCCTACTCAACTGAAAGCATTTTTGCAGCACAAGATGGACGCAGACGGTATTGATTTCAGCCTCTGTTAGGGAAAATCCTTTCGGGAAACGCTTTTGTCATCCCAGAATAATGTGACCGTCAATTTGACAACCGAGTGTCAGGTTTGAAGATCCTTTCGGCAGATATGAATCGGGGTTCCACCATTGTGTGAATGATTCTTTAGCTAACCTATATTTCGAGTTTGGCCTATTTCTTATTGCGGGTAACGAATTATTTCTTAAGAATTGTCCCTTTGCTTTGAGAAAGACAAAAGCGCCAATAATGTAAGTTTATAACTTTTGAACTTTGAATTGCAACGTAAGGTATTGTAATTATTTAAAATATAATATTTACCTTCAAATAAGAGTTTCTTCCAAGACTCGGAGTAATTTTATTTATATTATGAAGTTCCTTTTGAACCATCATGCTGTCCCATATAGACTGCTTATATTCATCTTAAAAGGATTTTGTATCCAAATCAATTTATTACGCATTTACTGACTACTTTTTATAATTAATTTACCATTCACGAAATTTTTATGCATGACTTTATTGACTGAGCGTAAATCTCGATTCATACTGACAAATTCATATGATATTAATATATTTTTAGGTATTTAAATTTATTCCTGTCCAGATAAACATTACGAAAGAAACATTTTCAATATATAAAAATACAACTTGGCACGAATTATATCACAACGCATCTTATTATATTTTTCAAATAAGTTTTGCAATATCATCAAGAATTATTTTCAATAGAACGTATTTGATCAATGGAAAAATTACTCTAATTTTAAAAACATTATTCCTCTAACTGGAAACGGGATCAACATATTTTGACGTAGAATACAATAGAAAAGTTCTTCGTAAATAAAAAATGCAAAGCGTGCTCCTCGAGGTTAACCTAGGTAGTGTATGAATCTTTATCGCGTGAGGGCACATTCATCTTTTCTACTCAGGTCGATGACTCGACCCTTTTGACTTTCTCACTTGCCTCGCATACACGTAGCCACACATTAACCAGCACATGGCGTACACTATCACCCATTCATACTAGAGAAGCCGAAAATGAGAAGCAGAGAAAGGGTTTCGCAGCTCGTTGGCAAAACTCCAGCCACACATGCCGCTGAACTGAAGTCCAAGAAATTAACGAGACATTTTCCCACTCCTTTTCCCACATTCTCCAAACTCCCGCAATGCCTAACCAAAACCTAACTCGACGACCCCCCAGAGGGTTTGGAGAGCCCAAAATTTCTCTCCCTCGCATTTCCACGCCCATTTCTCCTTTGTGAAAGTGCTTCCAGTCATTTCAGAGATTGGAGTTCTGACTTTTTCCTAATTTCCAAATCACCATTCAAAAACATTTTGGAATAATACGGTCGTGCATAGAAAGTCAAAGGGAATGGCGAAATTGCACGGGCCCGTTTTTTTTATTCTTCAAAACCAACTTCGAAATTGGATTCAATTTTGTGATCCTTTTGTTCCATCCAAATACTCTTCAAGCGTGAGAAAAAACAACTATATGATATTTTCCTACTGCGGTGCTGTAAGCCCATTCCATTTAAAATGCTATGCATAATCATACTTAATCAGTTTTTCCGTTCTGCAAAAAACTGAGTTATCAACCAAGAAATGTTCATGACTGGAAATATCCCGCCGATTTGCTATTCGTGCTACATTTTCGAAAACTTTAATAAATTATTCATATATATATATATATATATATATATATATACGCTAAAAAATCAACATACACCAAGATCTATAAACAAACGCGAGATCCAGGGCAACAGCACTTCAGCCACGTGGGGCCTATATGTATTAGATAATAAATTCCATGAGTTCTAGCAGTATATTTATAATTTACCGCGAAATTAAGACAACTATCCGTCATTTCCAAATTATCTGGCAATCGGCTCGTGTGCAATTTTTCGTATTTCAAGTCTCGTGACTCAGATCGTCCTGCATGTGCAATAAAAATAATCGCCATTAAGGAAATACCCTATACATTAAAATTGTGGAAAAATTATGATATTTTGTTTTAATATTATGGCATCATCACCCGTGCTTTTAGCACGTATTTGGATTAAAAATCGCGAAATATGCATGACGTTATGACATTATATTTAACAATTAAAAATAATTAAAATTTCTCAAGAAACTACGAAATACAACATACTTTTCACGTTTTACTAAATGGCATAAGTTAGTATACTAATGTCATCATAAGTTTATGTCGCAATTTAAAATCAATGGCAATTTATATATATATATATATATATATATATATATATATATATATATATATATATACACATACATATATTTACACGATTCTTACTTATGATATAACAACGGTAGAATACTATGTTTAGGCACTTCCAGATGACCTGGAGACTAGAAACTTTTTACTTCGGTAGGAATATTTGCAAAACCGACTAGAAAAATCGAAAATCATGAAAAGTCCAGCAATGCGGATGCTAAAAATTCGCGAAGGTTGAAACAAATTTTTAAGGTCTATGTATTTCCGAAAGTGCTACTAAGCTAAAAATTTATTAGGTTCAATAAAAAAAGAAATAGGGATTATAGAAATTTTGATATTTTAATTTGTTTGGCTATTAAAAATTCATCAAGTATAAACAAACAAATGTTTAGCTACTATGGGGTTATCTAGGGAGCTAAAATTTTTTGTTATTTAGATCTTAGTGCAAATGCACAATAAACATTTGAATACCCATGAAGTTGTTATTGCGGCCGTTAAAAATTTATAAAGTTTAAACAATTAGATAAATATTATTTCACTTCCAGATGTACTTTAACCTTAAAATTTGTCATAAATATGTGTCAATAGTATCTCACAATGGAAAAAGTATAATATTCTTAAAATTGAAAATTTTAGGAATTCTTTTACTCCAATATGGTTCCATAAGGAAAGAACGAAAATCGGTGCAGAGGTGAAAACTTAATTTAAAAATATTTCTAATAATGGAATATCTCTCTGAAAAATTAATGTCATTCAAAGTGAGATGTAATGCTTGCAAAATGAAAGCACCAACTACCTGTAATAATATATAAATAAGACAATAATTTTCATTTTCCACGAAGTTAATGCATCTAACTGAAATTTCTAAATTCTCTGGCAACCGGCTCGCGTCCAAGTTTTCGAATTTCACGTTTCATGACTCAGATAGTCCTTTTAAAGCAATAAATATAATCATCATTGAGACAATAGCCTATATGTTACACTAAAATTTACGTAAAAATTAGGATATTTTGTGTGCTAGGATGATGGCGTCATCATCCATGCCTTTTAGAGCGCATCCGACCATAAAAAAATAAAATTATCGCGTCATCATATATATACGTCGTTGGCTTAAATCAAATGGATTATAATGCAGCCTAAGCAATCAACGCTCTTGAAGTATGTAAAATCAATTCCCATTGAAAAGTATTGGAGTCGTTGCTATGGTAGTTAATATTTTTCATTGCTGAAAACCAAAAAACTTTTCATAATTTTCTGATTAAAATCTAATTTTCACGCAAATTCAGCATGGATTTGAATTCTGTTTTCAAGAAATAAAAACTATTTTCCTTCCGAAGTATAATGCATGTCCCGACTTTGTATGTTAGTTTAAAATAATTTATAATAGCAATTTATTATATATATATATATATATATATATATATATATATATATATATATATATATATATATATATAACGATACGGAAAAAGAAATAATATGATGAAATAAATGTAACGAGAGGTTGAGAGGGATAGGAAGGAGCCAGTGAACACTTACCATACAGTGGTGGACGTCCACAGCGATAGAGGAAGGCTTGTAACTTGGAGCTTTCGGGCAACACACGCCCTTCTTCAGCGAGAGAAATACGGAAAATAAAAATAAGCGTAACACTGGAGGTAGGGGTTCGGGAAAAGAGGGGATAGGGGAAGGGGAAAGAGAGGTAAGGCGAAAGGAAAAAAAGGGGTGATTGGAGTGGGAGTGTTAGCGAAGGTCTAAACCTGGTAAGGAGAGGGAGCGGAGGATGTCAATATGGGCTAGTTCCCATTGACGAAGTTGTGGCGCGGGGAAACCACTTGGAAGAGCACGAATAGTTTTTACAGTGAAGCAGCTATTGAAGGGACGGGAGTGGGTTAACGCATGGTTGGCCACCGGAAGGGGGCGCCTAAGAGAGACGCTATTCCTATAGCCGTTCATGCGGATGTTAAGGGGTGTGGTTGTGAGGCCTACGTAGAACGCGGGGCATTGTGTGCAGGTAAAAAGATATATTACGTTGAAGTCACGAGGTGTTCTGAACCTTCTCAACTTTGCTGAAGTTTACATTGACAGTTTACTTGTTTCTTCTGTCCTAGTTGAGCTGTATAAAAATACCGTACTATTATTATATTGATATTTTTATTTGAGGTAATTTATGATGTAATAATGTATTCTATTCGGTTGGAATTCAGCAGAACTTGAAGGTTAGGTTTCAAGTCTTGAAAGCTGCCCAAAGTTCTGAAACACAGCATTTTCAAGTAATATACTATGCACTTATGACTTCTATTTATAAGTACGGGTATTTAATGCATGGACTTCCATTCTCAAATAGTAAATTGGCTGGCTTAAAACAAAACCTTTAATTTTTAAAATTCTGTTAATTTGAAATGAGAAAATATTTTTATTTTTCAGTACCCTCTCAATGTCGAAGAAACGCCTTTGGAATGATGATTACATTCGATATGGTTTCACCTGCATCACAAATAAAGACAGCATCCAGCAACCACAATGCATGCTGTGCTGCACGATATTTCCAAGGGCTTCTTTTTCAAACATGAATTGTCAATAGATGTTGTAGGATCAGTTTGTACTGATGGAGGTCCCGCTATGTTAGGCAAAAATTCAGCTTTCGTTTCTTATATGAAAAAAGAAATTCCGGATGTTGTAATTAACCATTGCATGTTACACAGACATACACTTATGGCAAAAACTTTAGAGAGAATTTGAAAAATACCCTGTCTAATGCGGTGAAAATAGTAAATTATGTTCGAGGATGGGCCACCAACCATCGTTTATTTCTTGCTTTCTGTGAAGAAATTTGTGCTCTTCACACGGAAGTGAGATGGCTTTCTAGAGGTCGAATGCTCAGCAGAATTTTTGAATTGCGCGAAGAAATAATTCAGTTTCTCAAAAATCAAGGGAGTAACTTAGTTGATGATTTCAACAAGAGAGATTCAATTCTTCGACTGGCATATTTAGAAAACATATTTACTCATCTTAATGAGTTGAACACGTCTTTGCAAGGATATGGCATAAATATCATAAAGAGCAGAGAAAAACTATCAGCTTTTTGGGGAAAACTCTCAATATGAATAAAACGAGTGGAAAATAGTAATTTTGCAAACATTCCTATGCTTGATGAAATTGTTTCCAAAGATGAGGGACGTACAGTTGCATCCGATATAATAATTCATTTGCAAAAATTGAGAGACTCTTTTGTAGGATATTTTCCTGCTAACGGAGTCATTGACACCAAATATGGATATTGGATTCTTTTCTTTTTGACCTCTCTTGTATAGACGACAGCTTAAATGTGACTGATGACATTTGAGTGGCTCTTTCAAAAACAGAGCCACGTATAATGAAAATAATAGAAGAAAGGCTAGAGCAGAGTAGTCATTAAAAGATTTTCTTGTAATTTATGAAATTGAGAAGATGCTCCGTTTTCTGACGTGATGGCGATTCTTTTATTAAATACATAAAATGTTATTATATATTCTAATTTTTCTTTTTCAAATCCTTAAACTTGTTCCCAATTTTTAAACAGATAGACGGACTTTGTTGAATTTTATTCTTCATCGCTCAACTGTAACTAAGACTGAGACACATTTAAATAAAAAATCAAAGATATTTTTCGGGGGGTGCGAAAGCATATTCTGCAAGTCCAAGGGGTGCGGGGAGCTAAAAAGGCTAAGAACCACTGCCGTAGAGGAAGAATAGCCAGCGTCAAGATAATGGGTACAAATGAATTCATGCCTAAATAAAATATATGAATACTTTTCAAGTGAGTCAAATGATATTTAAGGAATATTATAACATTGTTATCTTTTACCATTAACATTGAAAGATTTATAGCAACATAAATCGATACATCTACTTAAATTTGTTCGGTAACCAAGACGTTGTTTATTGTTTATGTTTTGGCTAATAGTATTGACTTAATCCGCATAATTTTATTGCTGCTTTAAAGGCTTCGGTGCATCTATCCATGTGGATATTAAGTAAGACGTTAATGCGTAATTATATTAATGGTAAAACTTTAGAATAAATAAAATAGTAAATGTTAATGTAAACATCGCTTACGTAATTAAGGAAGAGGGAACGTTTGGTGAGTTTAGATCTTAACCCAGTTATGCTTATTAAATTAATAACACTTTCCATGTCATAGCATGACACAATTTTTGACAAATTCGATTTAAAAGTCCGGGAACACATTTTGTTTCGTAGGTTTCACTTTAAAGTATTCACGTGACAAATTAGACCCACAAAATCAGCCTTTGCATGGGATTACGTATGGTTAAGCTAAATTTGAATATCTCTTTAAACATGTTTCCACCGGTTGCATCCCTAGAGCTTGCGACTCCTGCCCAAGTTTTTTATGTTTGTGATATTAATGACCACATAATATGATGCAGTTTCGTCCACTGGAAATCAATTCGAGTAAAATAACTATATATAAAAATGATTCCATCGATTGTTTATGATTACTTGATAAAAAATACAGTCGCCAAATTTGTCGATCAAGGATGTGGGAAAGTTTTAGTTATTTTGGCAAAAGATGGGAAGACAATAAATATTGCATAACAATAAGTATTATAATAAAAAATAACCTGGTTTCAATACTTGTTTTATTCTCAAATCTTACTCAATATTTATTGTCTTGGCTTTGATAACCCGAGCAACGCCGGGTAATTTCAGCTAGTTAAAGAATCAAGAAATATGAACAAAGAACCATACTGAACAATAAACAACAGTATTAGGTGTTACAAACGAAGTAACGACAAAATGTGCATAGAAAAATATCGAGAGACGAAACACGAAGAAATATTACCAAAAACTAACAAATTAAACACAAAGACAAGCCAAAATTAAAGAATAAATAACTATAAACTAAATAAAACACCAAAAAACCACAAATGAACCACAAAAAGGAAAAAAATATAAAGAATAAAAAATTATGAACAAAGAACTACACAGAGCACACGACAAGATAAACTAATCCTAAGAATACATTAATATTGATAGAAACGATTTAAACAAATGGAATAAAATGGCTGGAAACCATGTAAACAAATGTAATTATTATTAATTATATTTTTATTATATATATTTCAAGATACCGAAGAAATTATGATTTACAGAATAATTAAAATTATACTACAATTTCATGACTCATAATAAGAGTTTTTAAAGAGCTCTTTTGGTTCCTTTAGGATTTTTAAATCCGAGTGAGCGTTCCGCATCATGATGACCATTACAATTTAATGGTGTGTTAATGTGTGTATATAAATATATATATATATATATATATATATATATATATATATATATATATATATATATATATGCACACACACACACTATAAATCCGTTTATCCTGCTCTCCATGATCCGGACCTATAGACGGACGGAAAAATAGACGCGACAAGCGGGCGAGGTTCAAGGTCATGCGTTCTAAAAGGAAATACATTTTAGGAAATGACTCACTCGCTCTCCCGTTCCCACCCATATTCGCCTCATACTCTGCCGAGGAAAGTACACTTGACGCCTTCCGTTACTACCGTTTTAGATTTGTCAGTTTACAGCTAACTTTATTTAATGCACGTCATTTTTGTGGGTTTACTTCACAGCCTTTTATCTAACGTTTAAAAAATTGTATAGTTTTGTACTCTTTTAAAACAAAACTTTATTATTTAAAAAATTTATAGTTTACCATTTTATTTTTTTAACATCCTAAACGTACATTATGAAGAATTTCCGGATTATCCGGAAATCCGGACCGGGTTCGGTCCCATCAAGTCCGGATAAACGGGTTTCTACTGTGTATATATATATATATATATATATATATATATATATATATATATATATATATATATACTTAAGGAAAAGAAAAGGTAGTGATGAGGGTGGCAACAAGGTGCTGAAGGAAGCCCAGCGGACACTTACCAAGTTGAGGACCAAGTTGGCAGGCTGCTGGGGGCGTCGAAGAGACACGTAAATAAACACACACAAAAACGTAAGATTTTCGAGTCTATGCCTTTCTACAGCGATGGAGATAGTGTGTGTGTATATATATATATGTGTGTGTGTGTGTGTGTGTTCGGATTATAGAGGTTGCACTGCGTGTGTGCATATGCACCCCCCAGTGGCTCGCCAACCCTGGTAAGTGTCCAATGGACTTTCTCCTACACCTTGTTGCCACTGTCATCTCTACCTTTCTTTTTCCAAAAGCATATAGGTATATACATATATATATAATTTGCAAGAAAATAAATGTTTCCAAGCACTTTATAACTCCGAACGAGCTGATATATCGATGATGTTTCTTAATTTTGTTAGAGTTACCGCTTCAATTTTCCACTTGCTGAAAGCAGTAACGAATGTACCACCGCGGACAATAAATTTGAGACACCTTGAAGTCGCTCTGGTGGCGACTCCGTGAACTTTTTACGCTGAGGTACCGAATTGCAACCCTGAAGGTTAGCTGGGGCGGGGAGGGGTGGGGGACGGAAGAAGGTGATAAACGGAGGAAGGAAGCGAGAGGAAGAACAGAAGAAGAGGGAGGGGTCTTCAACGCTGTCCCCTCCCGTTCTGTCAAGGATAGTAGGCCTAGCGCTCACATGCAATTTTTAGTCGGCCGACTATTTGATCGGCCGATCGGTCATTCCGCGCTCACTAGGCAATCAAAGAGTCTGCCGAAAGAGATGTGCGCGCATATGCAATTAAACAGTCGGCCGACTTTCTTTTCATATCCTATTCCTATCAGAATGTTCTTTCATGGATTTGTTGTAAAGAGCTGGTCTCGATTCAATTGTTTGAATGAACCTTTCGGTCCAATCATCATCGGTATCCATATTACCTAAACAAATATATTTATATTTATTGAAACGAATGTATTTTTTGATATAAATATAAGAATAAATATGAGAATCTTGTTTTGTTTGACTCACCTAGTAGACCTAGCATGCACACTAGGGATGAATCCCGGTATTGGAAAACCGGAATTAATACCGGTTTTGAATTAGATACATAATACCGACATCATCGTAATTTATAATACCGTGTTTTTGGTATTGAAATTAATTTACATTGTGGGAGCAGTTCCAAGTTACCAAGAATGCATTTGTTGCTTGTGTGAATAGAAATAAAGTGGAGGATTATTCCAAAAAGTGACTCCGACGGATTGGTATGAGAGTTTTATAATATTACCTAGTTCGACGAGAGAAAATGGTTGGAAATGGTCTCGTGGTCCTGAAATGCGTTTTAAATGAAATAATGAATGATCAAGGATGCAGTTATACCATAAGCAGCGTCACACATATTTGACGGATTTATCCTGTGTTCCTAATCACTCTTTATTTTCGCTGTAACAACTAACAATTACATAAACAACTGCGTAGTAACCAATCGAAGAATAAATAGCTAAAGTCTGGTTAACAGTACGGTCAACTGGAAACCAACGCAACTACCTTGTTAAATAATATAAAAAAAATCAGTTGTGTGGAATTATTTTACTAAGAAATACAATGATACAGCTGAATGTTCTACGCTTGCAAAAGTTATAAAATGCTGTGGAGGGTCGACTAGTGGATTATCTGTTCATTTAAAAACAATTCATAATATAAATATTTCTGAAATGAAGATAGCTGAAAATCAACCAAAAAAAACTTCGGAAGGATACATTCATAAGAAATCTATTGAAGAAGAAATTTCGAAACTTGCATGCGTTGATGGGATTACATTCAGTTATATTGCCACAAGTGAATTCATCGAACAGAGTTTATGGAAGAATAAATAACCCTGTCAGGGCAGAATTTAAAAGTCTATATGTGTCCATATTTTATATAACCATCCATACAGTGTTTTAAGTATTTTAGAGTGAGGTTTAATGTTATGGTTAATGTGACTGAATCATGATATGCGAACTTTTTATACAAATATGTATTTTGTTTTTGAAAAGTCCAGATTTATGCAGTTGTTGAAATACTCATTATTAAAAATTGTCGGTATTATTTCATCCCTCGTGCACATCACAAGCTGACACAGAACTGAGGGGTGAGCAGAAGAGCGATCGGCCGATTGTTTGGTTGGCAAGTGAGCGCGGACTAGTTCAGATCTGTAACATTCGAGTTGCGCAACTGTTTGGTTGCATGGAGTTTGTAGCAAATCACAAACTACAGTCAAACTCGTTTATAACGAGCACGGTTGTAACGAGTTTACGGATATAGTGAGCAAATGCTACCTCCAAGATAAGTTTACGAGCATTTACATACAAATATTTCACGTATATAACGAGCACGCTTCACGGATATATCGAGCAAACTTTGACCACTTCTCACTGTCTCAAACGCGGCGGCGGTCAGCCCCTTCAATCCTCATAGTGACCCAAAATATGTAACCTTGTGTTCTTGAGTCCAGCCTCTACACCCTATCCATCGGGGAGGTTAAAGACCGCGGCGTTGTTGTTAAAAAATAATCCCTTCGTCCAAACCAAGAATTCCCAACTTGCAGGTACAGTGGCACTCGCGGAGGTCCTTTGTCCTCTCCTCCCAACCCCCAGCTCTTTTACAGCCAGGAGGTTGTGTTTGGAAGGGGGTAAGGGGTAAGGGCATGTACAATGGCGCCCACCCCCGTCGCTCAGCCGAATGCACCCAACACCCTTTCCCACGTAAAGATGGGAAATCCCACGTTTAATCCGTCTCCTCATTAACTCTTCCTGGAATTGGTATGCTCACAGTTTGCAAAGAAAGTTCGTAGCGTTGATCACAAAAATCAGTTGAGATTATGCCCTTGAACGAGTAACATGTCCGTACATAAAAGGAAGTGTTTGTCTATTCGCGAAAAGGTTGATATTATTCGAGAGTTAGAACGTGGTAAAAAAATGTCGAAGTGTGTAAAAAATTTAATTTATCGTCATCTACGGTTTCAACCTTATGGAAAAACAAAGAAGCGATTTTATCTGCACTAGAAAACAACCTAACAACGAACAAGAAAATGAGGAAGTGCGACTTGAGTACTGTTGATCAAGCACTTCTGGAGTGGTTTAAGATGCAGAGAAATGCTGGTTTCCCCATCAACGGTACAGGTACAGGCAGATAAATTTGCAAAACAGTTAGGAAACGAGAACTTCACATGCAATAACGTGTGGCTTGATCGTTTTAAAAATCGGCATAACATTGTTTATGCGAAAGGCCCTGTCAGCAGATTCAAAAACGGCAAGTGAATGGGTGAAAAGTGTTTGGGAGGAGTGTCGAAAAGGTTACAGAGAAGAAGACATCTACAATGCCGACGAAACTGGACTGTTTTACAACATGATGCCAGATGCAACGTTTAAATTCAAAGGTGACAAATGTGTTGGTGGCAAAAGACCTAAGAATCGTTTAACAGTTGTAATGTGCGCAAACGTAAATGGGACTGACAAAAAAAACTTTTTGTTATTGGTAAGTCACAAAAGCCACGTTGTTTCAAAAATGTAAAGAAGCTTCCCGTTGAATATGCAGCTAATGAAAAGGCATGGATGACTTCCAATATTTTTCAGAAATATGTAAGTCAGTGGAACAACGAGTTACGGAGGAAAAATAGAAACATTCTACTCCTTGTCGATAACTGTCCTACGCACCCACATATGTAGGAGTTATCCAATGTAAAACTGGTGTTTTGCCTCCAAATGCGACTTCTATTTTGCAGCCAATGGACGTGGGGATAATTAAAAGTTTTAAATTCCATTTCAAGCGATTTTTTGTTCTACAGTTGATTGAAAGGAGGGAAAGAGGTTTAGATGGCAACGACTCTGTATTGGATGCAATTCATTTGATGACAGATGCATGTTTCACCTACAACGATCATAAACTGTTTTCGAATGTCTGGTTTAATATCGGGAGAATTTTCGATTAATAACCATAACGTTGATGAAGATCAGAATGGCTTAAAGAAAATGGAATTGCGAATTTTGACCATATAAATGACATTGACAATTTTGTTCATGTTGATGATGATTTGATTACCAGTAGAATTCCTACGGAGAGTGAAATAATAGAGACAGTATAAAGCACAGCAGACAGTGATGAAGACAATGTTGAATGTGTCGAAGACACAATCCTTACTCAGGATGCCATGGAAACATTAAATGATTTTTTTTTTAAACTTTGACATTTCCGATGGTGTTTTTAGTGCACTAAGTGTAATAAGAGGAAACTTAAGAGACCTCAAAGTGAAATCTATGAAACAGGCTACTATTCAAAGTTATTTTTGTAAAAAGGGGGGTGATTAAGGATGCAGCTGTGAGTAAATTTTATATGTACTTATGTTTACTTTAAATTTTCTAGTTTATTCTCATTTTTAGGTTTTTTCATAAATTTACTAAATAACCTTTATGTTTATATATTCACTTTTACTTCTTATGTCTTATTTCACCATACGCATGCATGCTTTGCCTTCACGGATATTAAGCTTAACGGCTATAACGAGCAAAACTAAACGGTCCCGTGGCGCTCGTTACATCCGAGTTTGACTGTATTTAGTCAGCCGACTAAACAGTTGCATGTGAGCGCGGTCTCCTTAGAGCCAATGGATCTCACTCATGCAACCAAACAGTCGGCCGACTAAAAATTGTAAGTCAGCGCGAGGCCTAAAGGAACTACCCAATGGTTACACTAAAAATCAATCTCTTTGCAACCCTGAAGAGGCCTTCTGCCTATACCAGGGTCTTTCTGATCAGGCCATGTATAAATAAAAGGAAATGAAATGTAAAACTTGATGTACATGAATGAAATGTATATGGCTTATCGGAAATAAAAACCTTTTGAATTGCCCACATTCGTAAGAAATCGGAGTCATTAAGTGAATGATCGCCACCCACCGAACTGAGAGAACTAATATTCTAAAGAATATTTTTCCTTTCTCTCCCTCTCCTCCCTTCTCGCATCCGAGTGCGGGCGGACTTTTCCCCCTTTTTTTACCCGTACTGGCGCCTACCGATCCGTCATTACCTCGTTGGCCCACGACCCGGGACGAAAACGTCACAACGGCTATATTTAAATCATTTCTTTGGCGAAAAAAGAAATTATAAGATCACTGCTATTCTACATCTACATAATACCCTGGAAGTCGCCATTTTGGTGGATGGGAGGGGGTGCAATGTAGCAAAGGTCACTAGCTTTCCGACGTTATCTTTTCCTATTATGTTCTCTTACCGTCCTAGGGAAAAACGATCCTCTATATTGCTCTGTTCTACAATCGATCTCGCGCATCTTATCCTCGCTGTCTAGCCTTCCGATATACGTCAGGCTTCTGATAAGACCTTCTACCTCATTCGCTAGTCCCTCCGACATAAATTTTTCCAGCAGTTTAAATCTAGCCTGCAGCCTACGTTCCTCTGACGATGTCCATTTCAGACTTTCTATTAATGATGTTACGCTTTGTTTACTATCGTAAGTTTTCTTTGCAAATTTAGCTGCCCTTCGCTGAATCTTTTCTATCTCGTTAGTGAGTCCCTTTTCGTAGGGATCCCACACCGCTGACGCATATTCGACCTGCGGTCTGACCAAGGTTAAATAACATAATTCTTTCACTTTTTCGGAGCTACTTCGAACTATTCTTCCTATAAAGACCAGCTTTTTGTTAGCGGCACCTATCAATCGGCGAATGTGAGTGTTCCACGATAGATCATTATTGATCGTAACTCCTAGATATTTAATCGAGTCTGAAACTGGAATCTCTACTCCGTCCAACGAATAATTAACATCCAACGAGATATTTTTGGTTCTCCAGAAATTGATGATGCAGCTTTTCTTTTGGTTTATCTCTAACTGCCATTCCTTACACCACACATAAATAGCTTCTAGATCTTTTTGGAGATACTGACGGTCTTCCGGATTGCATATTTCTCTATAGACGACCGTGTCGTCCGCGAAAAGCCTAAATTGACTTCTGGCTACTGAGCTGATATCGTTTATATAAATTAGAAATAATAACGGAGAATTACACTAACTTGTGGAACGCCAGAGACAACTTCCACTAAGTTCGAGGATTTCCCATCTATGACAACCTTCTGCCTCCTATGATTTAAAAATTCGCGGATCCAACTAACAATTTTGGAATTTACGCCTATTGATATAGATATGCATGATTACAAGTAGGATATAAATTATAATGATTAATTGCTTATTTTGCTGTTTCCATTTTAATATAATTTCTAAAAAATCCATGAGAGAGCATGAATACTGGAAACTTCCAATGAAAAATGTATGATTTTTACTTTCTCCATGTAAACGAAGAATACCTATAGAGAAACTATTGTTTTCGTGCAAAAATTCGATTTAGTGATTCCAACGGAAAACCACGTTTTGAGGTCCCTTGAATAATAATTAAATTCAAAATATATGTTGCAGATAATATCAGTAGTTTTGCGCTGAAGGCTTCCGCGGGGTGTTGAGTATTGAATTTTTTGTTTTCGGGATATCCTCCGCGTTATATTTTTATTTTTTGTGGACTAGAATTTCGCCAGCTTCTTCGGTTCCGAAGGTTTGATGCAGGACTTGCCCGTCTTACATATAGGCACCCTAGCGATAACTTTTCTAGTTAATGGCAGTTAGACAATTCTTCGCTCCCTGATTGGCTGTTGGTCGTCCCATTTGAAATACGAATTTCCAATTGTTAGATGGCGAATAACCGTCTTCCCTGTTAAAGTTTTTCGGTGTTTTTAAAATTTCTATTGCCTCTCGGGTGAAACTCGGGAGATAGCGGGGCTATTATTTTCGCTTCTTCGAAATTCATGTTGTGCCCGGGTTCTTCCCAGGCATGCTCCGCGATTTCTGAGAGGCGGAATTCTTTTTTGGTGGTCGCTCTATGGTGTTTTTTTATGCCATATCTTTCTGCTACTGACCGTCTACATATGTAACATCTGCGGCCCATTGGGTGGCTATGGAGATTATTTCTGAACCCATTGCTTACTGCCCGGTTTAAGGATTCGCGTAACTCTCCTACGTCTTTTGCAAAGATCTACAATATAAGTGGAAACAAGTAAACTGCAGATCACATTACTTCCCGTATGAACGCCCCGCATTTAACTCAGAACGGGAGGGGACAGCGTTGAAAACCCCTCACTCCTCTTCCGTTCTTCCTCTCGCTTCCTTCCTCCCTTTATCCCCCTCCTCCGTCTGCTGCCCCTTTCCAACCTCAGCTCACCTTCAGGATAGCAATTCGGTACCTCAACGTAGAAAGTTCCCGGAGTCGCCACCAGAGCGACTTCAAGGTGTCTCAAATTTATTGTCCGCGGTGGCACTATAATAATCTTGCGAAAATTATCTGACTCGAAGCTGGAATGGATCCTTGCCCGAGGCGACAAAATGCTTCGGCCTGGTGCTAGTAGTAATCGATTGATCATCCTTCAGGAAAGGGACAAGAAAGGAAGCACTCCACGCCTGCATACATGCAAGGCAGAGGCGTTCTTTACGATTTACGTAATCGTGTTAAAAAATTAATTCCATAACATTTCTTAGAAGCCTTTTTCGATGTGACTATTATTTTTTCTAGTTGATATGAAGGAAAATTTCGTTTTTGTTCATGTGGCACTCCTACTTGAGTTATGTGAATCATTTTTCATTTTCTTGTTGCCTTCTGCCCAAAAGGTTCATAGCACCAAACTTCATGAAATTTAACTAAATAGTTTGGAAGATTAAACATGCGGACGGACAGATGGACACAACCTCACCATAAGGTGTTCATTTTATTTTGTAAAAGACACTTAATAACTGACCATTAAATTGATCGATAAAATACATTTTAATGGTATCAATATATAAATTTATAGGTCTAAAAATAGGGTTGCATAGAAAAATATGACTTCCCCGCGACAATTGTAGATAGGGATAATATCTGAGCGAGCGGCGTGCATCTCCAAACGAGCGAAATTTATATCGAAAGCGGCTCGCTTTTATCATCTAGAAAGAAGGAAATATAAGCGTTTGACAGCAAGGCTGATTGCGAGAACGATTCTCTTCTTCGCGTACGCCTTCCTTCAAAAATTAAAAAGCGATCCAACCTTCCAAAAATGGGAATGATTAGAAAGTGAGGAGAAAGAGTAAGAGCAACCGTCGAGATTACTTTCCGAGCCGAACAAGAGATACCGACCTTTCATTTTGCCTGAAGGGCTGAATTACGGACTGATTCCTGAAGTATGCGTATCAATGAAAGAGAATACACACCATTCTTTTTCCTTCCGCCTCAAAAAGGAAAAATAAACATTTTCGGCGACGTTTCTTTGGTAAAAACAGGATTTCTTAAATTCGAGTGACGTTCTATTATTGAAACTCTCTCTATCTATATTGCTCCTCTCCACTCCTTAAGTGACTGCTATTTTTCAATCTTACACAGTTTCACTCTCTCCGTCAATGGACGTTTCAATTACACACAATTGATTCCAGATATTTTGAGGGATAGGGATGCCAAATTATAAGGTTCCTTTCCGAACAGCCGACCGATTTAAAAAAAACCGGCCTCGGTGGTGGCAGGGCAACGTCCTCGCCTGCCAATCCGAAGGTCGCGGGTTCGAATCCCGCCTAGGTGGGTTTTTCTTCAACTAGGGCATGGATGTTTGTGATCGTCCTTGTTATTATGTTAATGAGCCCCTTGTAAAAGGCCGATTACGGCTGTTTAGGGGCCGCATGGAAATAAAAAAAAAAATTTTGAGAAGTCAAGAAAGAATAAAAGTATATGAAATACCTAGGTGATAAAATATGATTTCATTTTGAGCGAATCAGTGAAGAGTATCAAACAATGGCTTTCTCCTATCGGACGGAAACTGTTTAAACAGGGAAGAGGAAGGAAGGATGGAAAGGAGGGAGGGAGGGCCGAATGATAAAGAAATAGGAGGAAGTAGCAGAGGATTGAATCCTCGGATTTGCTTTTGTGCAGCTTGAAAGCCTTTTTCGTATCAAATAATGGCAAAAGGGGGAAGAGAGCGGTGGGGAGAGAGATAAATTGGTCCCATGAAGAGGCTAGGGGGCGAAAGAAGAGGACGCAGCCATGGAAAGGGGAGGATGAGTGGGACGCGGCATAAAAGGAAGAGCATGTATCAAGAAAATCTTTTTAAAATGTCTGAGCCCTCGAGAAAAATGGCTACATCGAGAGAATGGAAGTAGGGGATGTGATAAATAAGGGGTAAAGAGGATGAGGGAAACAGGCATTTGGAAAGGTTTATGTACGCATGATAAGGCAATCATGTGCCAAAATGATGGATGGCAGAGGAAGTAGAAAACCGAATTAACGTAAATAGAAACGAGCAGGATAATACACGTTGGAACGTTTATGAGATAAAATATAAATTTTTCCCTCTATAGCAGGGTTCTATCTCAAGCTCAAATCGGTACGCATGGTGGATCTGCGCCAAATTCGTGTGTTGCATTAAGGCACCATGCCAAATCCGCCGGCCGAATATCATTCTTTTCCAATCCTAACACCTTTTCGTATTCTTTGGAGATTCTTCCACAATGGAGGAATCGCACCATAACGCGGTTGTAAATACATTCATTTTAAAAATACTAGATTCAGCGTCGAGATTTAAGACCTTCGAATATGCAAGAAACACGCTGGCAGTGGGATGAACATTCTTCTGTAACTGTATAAGGTGTAATAAATGGGAATGAGGAAAAAACCGCGGATATTTCAAAAGTGCTGCTTTTAATACACTTCTTAAACTTCATTGATTATTCAGAAATATTTGTGTAAAATATTTTACAAGAAATGTATTTAAGTTTAGGTCGTGTATAAAGTAAATTACTTCGCGAGCCGCATAAATGCACCACGCGAGCTTCATGCAGCTCGCGGGCCGCGAGTTTGCGATGCCAGCTCTATAATGACGGAAACTGTTACAGAGAATGAAGACTTGATTGCGCTAATGCACCGCTGATTTTTTTAAATTTCCAAATGCGAATTTTAATATAGTTTCATTTAAAATGATGGCAGATGAAAGTTTTAATTTTATTTACTGTGATATGGCAGCCCAGATTGAGTGATATGACAAATATTCAACTTTTATTAATATTTTGTCATTTTAATTTAAGTGAAAATTGGCCAATCGAAATATTCAAACGAAATTTTCTGAATGCCAGTTTCTCAAAAAGCGGACTTCCTATCAAACATTACACACGAAACCTAACGTTTATTTTGTTCTTGGTACAAATTCTGTAAGCTTTGATTATATAAGATGAATATTTTGGAGTTGAAGCAAAAACTTAGTAGTATGCTGCATGGTGATTGGGTGATTTGATCCAAGCTGATCATTTTTGCATTTCACTTTGATAAAAATCTTAAACAAGATATTTCATCGAAATGCCTTCAGTGGTGAAGCACCAAAAGCATGAGTGGGGAAACCTTTCTTAATGACGAGCCGCATTGGTAGTTGCGAACCCTTCGGAGAGCCGCATTGGTCGTTGCAAATGCTTCGACGGGCCGGATTAAAGATTACATCGGAAATACCTAGAGATTAGGTGACACCATACAAGTGAAAATCAATTCTGAATGCGGTTTTTAAGGTTAAAGTTCAGTATTAAATGTTTTATTACTATAGCCCGAATTAGAAAATATGAATTTTTGTGCTCTAAATTTTACGGGTCTCTTGTTCACCATAGCTTCGCGGGCCAGAATAAACGCTCTCGGGGGCCGCATGTGCCCCGCGAAACTTAGGTTCCCCATCCTATTGCATCCGTAAACACGAACAGACGTAAGGGCTCAATATAATAGGAGCTCCTTTTTACAAAAATATCTTAAAATGTAGATTACTGCTCGACTACTGTCCTAAAAATATGTATCTCAAAAGATAAGAGCTACATTGAATATTGCGGAGATAATCCAGAAAGCTAATTATTCGTTAACTGAATCATTGCACGATATTTTTGCGGTCAATATTTCGATAAATCATACAAATAAAAAAGCTGCGGTGTAACTTCTTGTATAAAAAAATGGAGTGATAAAAATCATTAGCAACGCCAGTTTAACTTGCATTTGTGCAACGCAGAGAAAGGAGGTTGCCGATCATCGACAAATTTTTGCTTCCACCGAAATTTTTAATAGAGGCACAAATTTATTGATATGTTTTGCTTAAACTGTAATACATTGCGGACCGCATTCGCATTTGCGCATACTTTTGCGAGCTGAACTGAAGTTGCTATTACTACGGCGGGTCGGATTAAAATACTACGCGAAAGACACCGAGATTTTAAGGGATTGTAAAAGATAAAAATCAAGAAAAAGCATTTTTTAATGTTAAAACTTCAACAGACAAGCTTATATTAATAATTTTCGTAGACGAAGATAACATCTTCGGCTTAAAATTTCAGGAATAGCTTTTTCATATACATTACGCGAAACATAGGATGCAGATTCATTCTCAAAATATTATATTTGTCATTCATTTCGATCGTATCTACTCACTTTTAATTTCCGTCTTAATTTATTCACAATTAATGACAACGGTATCTTAGACCAAAAATATAATAAACGGAATATATGTTTTCCATCAAGCACAGAATTAATTACAGTGCTCGGTGCTTTCTCTTAAGCGGTTGAAGTTTAATTCCTTACCAAAAGAAAAAAGGAAGAAAAACGAAACATCAAAAAAGGCCAATTTAAAAAGATTAAATCAATTCAATTGAGTAACTGTAGCCTAATTTTCTCGATACGATTACTAAAGAACCAATTTTCATCTCGACAAAGAAGAGAAATTATTTATCCCAAACCATCGTCCCTTCCTTTCTCTTTCCCCGCCCCCGCCCCCTCCTCCCCTACCCACTCTCTATCTCTCTCCCCTCCTCATTCCTCCCCTCAAACTTTAAGAGAATCGGCTTCTTCCTCGAGCTTAATTAAAAGATATCGATCAAAGGTTTTCCGTTATTACGTTGGCGTATTTCTCTTATGGCGACTCACGATTTGAACAGTGTCCGTCTTCCTCATTCCCACCCTCTAAATCTCACCTCATATCCTCATCAACTTCCCCCTCCTCTTTATCATTCAGATTCCTAATGTCATATAACATTTGAATTGAATCCTTTGTAACGGAACACTGAAACAAAAAAACTTTTGGCGAGGAACAAACGGGTCTTGATAAAAGAGATTTAAACGTCATTTTCACTCTCCTTTCTCGGAAACTTGAAAATATTTTTATTTCCGGAATCGAATCGAAATGAAAAATTGAAAAATATCGCTCAAAGAGGCTTTTTATTGTAAACAAAGGAGGATACTAGGTTGATATGATTGGGAGGTGGGGTCGCTAATTGAGAGAGAGAGAATTTCCAGAGTTGAAGGAAAGCAGACGAAAGTTTGAGACGAAGGTAAAGTCTAGGAGGGTTTATGCGAATAACTGGCAAAGACTTAGGACTTTAGCGTTAGGCCATCGTTTAAAAATCTCGCTCGATTCATTAATATTCTCTCATTAACAGATGTGTTTGCTTTCCACCTGGATTACCCAAGATGCAAGAGTGGTCGCCCACCGATAAAAAGCATAATACGAAGTTGAAATTGCGTGTGACAAGGTTGTAAACTACTAGGAGTAAAAAATAGTGCCTCATAAGTAAAGACTTAAATTAATTGACATTTCTCGTATGTTTCAGAAAGCCGACATTTTAAAATTTATTCTTATTTGTCATTGATTTAAAAATTGATGTTGCAAAACGAGGTGCAACTAAAATTTTATAGCCAAAATTGTCTATTAAATTCTAGCTTGGTGAATGGGTTTTTATGAGGAACTTTCGTCGAATATCGAAATCATGAGTTTGAATTTCACTGACGTCAAGGATGTTTGTATTTTTTCATATCTGGTTAGATGCATGGATAGACTCGAATATCTAAAACTCGCTCAAAAACATTACCAAGTATTATAGATATTGTCACTGGCCTTTTAATTGCAAGCTAATATCGCTATGCAAATGGATAGGTGAAAATTTTCTAATCAAAGACTACTAAGAAAAATTAAAAAAACTGTTACAACCATAGATATTATCTCCACAAAACTTTAGTGTCGACCGTGTGATGGTTTTTCGATATGTTCCTTAATTAAACTCCCTCAAAAGTGTTTCAAAATAGTGGTGATGACATAAAATCTTACGATCGCAGCAATTATATTAACTTATACTTTTACTTTGAGTTTTATTTACTGTAGTTGTTGGAATTTCCTAGCGATATATGTCTACATTTGTTTAGAGGTAATTATGAAATGGGAGATCAGGAAAAAACGGAAATATTCCAAATATAATTTCCATATTGAAATAGTTGCGTTACTTTCATTTAGGTGCTCGTGCCGTGTCTTTTATCGGTATAAATCCGGCGATTACGTCATTCATTGACGAAGTGATTACAAAAATAATTGCTGTTTATTTCCTAATTGTTCAAAGTATAATTTCAACTGATAATGAAAACTTTGACGCAAGTTACTCTCCATGTTTCTCAGTATAGCAAAAAGCTTCCTCTAAAGGAATATTTTCCTTGGTAATTTAAATCGTAGCAAATTCAAAGAGGTGGAGCCAAAAGGACAAAAAGTAACCCATTTGGACATATATTGTATTTTACTTCTTAATTCGTAGAAATACAGAGACATTTTCCTCGTGAAAAGTTACTGAATACACCCAGATGTTACAAAGAATATGCCGTGATTTACAAGCCTAGCAAAATTCACACCGAATATGATTTGGCAGGATGATTACAGAGTATAATTAAAATTACGGTAAATTGTTCAGCGAAATTTGACTCGTTATACATTGTGCTTGCGTTTTAGTGTGACACTCTAGTAATGGAAATATTTAAATTTACCATTAAATGACTATGGAGGAGATAACCGATACATCCTCTCACCAACGCAGCGATACCTTAGCAAGACTAACACCATCGAGTGGGTCAATAAGAACTAACTCGTCTATATTGACAGTAAAATTAATAATGACAAATAGAGTGCTTTCAAACGAAGTACTTCTTTTTAACTAGAGAAACAATCGGTTCTCTTCGTAAAATTTGGCCACATTCACATGCGTTTAATTAATAGCATGGGATTACTCGATGCTTGCGCTATTTTTTTTTATTGCTGCCCAGATCCTGAATGATTGACTAAGCTTAAGGGGATTTAATTCGGAGACTTAATGGAAACGGAAATTTCCATTTCTAAAAAGCACGGATGAGAGAAGTGTTCGTAAGGGAAAAATCGATCGGTATAATACAGTTCGGTACTGAGGGGCGACGATACTAGCCTACCTAAATAACAAACCTGTAGTATTCATCATTCTGTTTCTTTACATCCCACCATACTTTCTTCATAAACTCATAACGGATATTAAGATTTATTGAATTATTGCTAAACTAAAAATATTTCAAAATATAATTATTACAGTTATCAAAAAGGATAAAATGGTGGGTGCAGGCATAGCTTATTATTCACATCAGGCGACAATATTTTGGGCGACAGAGGCTTTAAGTAAATATTTCTCGGGTGAGACCGGCTCCTAAGTGTCATATTCGCCAATATATGTCAATTTCTGAATCTAAAAAAGTGAAGCGGTGCAGTCTTTAGCTCTTATTTACTCCAGAGCTTTCTCAGTCATATTGCCAGCTTCCATTATAGCATCATTCATTCATCGTAATTCTACCTCCTGGACAATTTTATGCTAACCCAACTCAATATGCGCTATCCGAAGCCTTTCTTTTAAACTTCTCATAACCAATTCCTTCTTTTAATGCATTTAATATACCTTTCCTCTTTCTACCTCTCTTTTCTAACATTCTTCCATCCATGACTTCTTTCTGCAGATCGTATCATTTCAAATTTTGATTCACTCGTATTTTCTTTCTTTCCTTTATTACTCTAATTAATTATAATATCGTAGATTAAATTATAAGGAAATAACAAGACATGTTGATATTACTTGCCATAACTGCTGAATTGAAATGCGTATTTTATTGTACAGATTGTCCCACGGATGGTGTGGGGTGATCCAAGGTCAATGACACTTGGCAAACCCCTTACTCGGGATTCTAAGATTTGGGTAAGGGGAATGCGAAGTTGGTGTGTTGCTGATTTTACCCCATTTCGGAGGTGAAATCAATTTTTGTCACGGAGGCTTATGGGCCTCCCATGTTAATTTTGGGAAAAACATTTTTGGAAAGGTTGAGGTCGGCGGTTTTCGAACCCGCTGATTTCAAAAATGAAATCAGTTTTAACCTCCGATCCAGCCTTAAGGTAGGGGCAACTACTTCTATGAGAAACGTTTTTACAATTTTCATAAAAAGCCTCTGACTTAGAGGTGGGTTGACGGTTAAAACTGATTTCATTTTTGTAATCAGCGGGGTCGAAAACCCACAAGAAAATTTTTTATGAACGTTTTATTTCTTCCCTTGGAGGCGGGTCAGTGGTTAAAAGTGATTTCATTTTTTTAAATCAGCGTGGTCCAAGACTCCCTATCTCAACTTTTCTCTCGCGAATTCCAAAAAAAATCCCAAATTTAACATGGGAGGTCCATAAGCCTCCGACACAAAAATTGATGGTATCATGGTATGCATAATCTATGCTTTATCGGAGACGAATAAAGGTATAATCACAAAAATAGGCATGAGTTAATAGGCAAATAAAAAATGATTCTTATTCTTATCGTCAAACCTTGCTTACGATACAAAATCGCTCAAGTTCTACGTTTAAATCATATTTATTTTAACATTTTAAGCTTTTTAATGATATGCTGCCTTGCAGACCTTGTCATTGTTATACCTCGAGATTGCATTTTCGTCTCAACCTTTATACTATATGTGTAAGGGGAGCGTGATTTGAATGTTTTAATACGTGAGGGAGAGTGAGAGGAAGAAAAAGAGAGAGACAGAGGGGGAGAGACAGGGGGAGAGAGACAGAAGGGAGAGAGATATGAGGAGAGAGACAGAGGGAGATAGACAGGGGGAGAGAGACGGGGGGAGAGAGACGGGGAGAGAGAGACGGGGAGAGAGACAGAGAAAGAGAGTCGGTGAGAGGAGAGAGAGTCAGTGAGAGGAGAGAGAGGGATGGAGACAGCGGAGAAAGAGGGAGACAGAAAAAGGGGGAGGAAGAGATAGATAGATAATGTTCTTTATTATGGCGAGATTGAGACAAGGAAGCAAATTTTTCCAAAGGAAAAAGGAAGAGAGATGGTAAGGAAGAGAGAGATGAAGGGAGAGAAAGGAAGAGCGAAAGAGGAGGGAGAGAAAGGAAGAGAGATATAGGAGGGAGAGATAGATAGATAATGGTCTTTATTAGGGCAAGTGAGGCTCGGAAGTCTATTTTTACAGGGAAGGAGAGAGTGGGAGAATGGGAGGAAGGAGGATGGGATACAGGAAGAAAGAAAAGGAGGAAGAATGGGAAGTGTCTTAAATTTAATATTCAATCCACGCATACCCGTCATATTTTACGGGAATTACGCTAGTATCAACATAAACATCAACAGAAAAATCACATAAAGTGAACGAGAGCTTATTCAAGATGCCGTGTATGTAGACAAAATTATACTGAGATAAAACTTTATCGAGGATCTACTAAAGCAGTGTTATTCAACCTTTTATAACTTCATGTACCTCTAAGCCAGGTTTTGAGAAACTCATGCACCCCAGAAGGAAAATTACCACAAAGTTGTATGTTTACTTAACCTTTGTGCTCTATTTTCAGATTTAACACATTACACACATTCACGTAGTGTGAATACCAAACAGGGTTGCCAACCGTCCGTAAAAAGAGCAAAATTGGACGCCTCCGTAAGGTTCGTAAAAATATTTAGATGTCCGTAAAAATGCTAAGAAATTTCCAGAGGTTTAAAGCAGTGGTATTCGGTGTACCCCTTAAAATATTTTTGACGAAATTCGTGTCCTCGGGTATATTTTAAAGTTAACAAACTCGATTATAATTGGATAGTCTACAAATATATATGTACTTCCTAATTATTGATTTACGTATATTTTATAAGTGAGATAATTATTAGATTTTGCTTCGCTATTTTTTACATTAGATATTCTTAATATCGTACCAATTTGAAAGATCTCGCGTATCCCCAGGGATATGCGTACTTGAAGTTGTATACCGCTAATATAAAAATATGTTTATCTTATATATTCTCATTTTAGTTATATTTTTAAAAGCAAAGCAACATTTCTTCTCTATGGGCAAAAATTAAAAATATAAAACAAAATGCTCTGAATGAAAAATCAGGTAGCATTTGTGTTCCAAGAATTTTTACGGAACACATCCGAAATTTCCTGTTTCCCTGAGCCAAATAAGTGCGCTAAACCAATGTAAATAACATTTCTGTTGTGATGTATGAATGGAAGTATTGAATATTGTTCACTTGTGTCTGTTTGATACATCATAATATTACGCTAAAAATGTCTTTAAAAAAGTTGGGTTGTCTGTAATTTTTTTCCATATTGTCCGTAAAAATCATTTTCACAGACTTTATTTGCACCCACACATTATATTTAAATTTAAACATTAAGATGCAAAAATAAAATATGAATAGTATTACACATTTTATACATAAAATAAAAAAGCTACTCGTTATAATAATGTAAGAAAAAGATAAATAACTATCTTATCAAAATTTTAAAGCTAAACAAGAAAATTTGAATTAATGAATAATATTTTTGTCGAACACCATTCAATGAACACTATTTATTGAACATCTTTCAATGAATACACACGTCATGCCATGCACCCCCTCATGCGCCCTGTCAGTTCCATGTACCCTTGGAAAAATCTCATTCACCCTGGGGTGCATCATGTACCCTGGTTGACTATCACTGTACTAGAGTATCTAATTATACTTCGCCCAAATATCTTATATTAATCCTACGCTCGCGAAATGTCCTCATTTTTCATAATTTAATCTTGGGAAGGAAGTCGAAAAAGGAAAAGGGAGAATTTGGACATTCTGAGGCTGGAATTCAGAAATATTATTATAAGCCTATGCAGCTGTGAAAAGGGACTGGAACGGTGGAAGTCGAGCATGTTTCGCAGCACCAACTGCCTTCAAAGGAAATAAATTATGAGGTAGCGCAGTAATTAGGCGAGTCATTTTAAATTCAATTTCAATTAAGGCCTCATTTATTGGTTATTCAACATTTCGAAGCGCACTTCCCATGATCTAATGGCTCGTTATTTTTCATACCTCTCGGCAGCCCTACGATTGAATACGCCCAATTACCCTTGCCTGAAGCCAAATTCTTCATCTCTGCTTGCAAATGCTATTAAAATTTTGATCAATATACCGCCATCAGATTTTCCTTGCAAATTCCCACCCTTCACAATAGCAGGGGATAGACATATCACTTTTTGAAATTAAGAATGGAATTATTAATCACATCATAAAAGATGAAAGTATGAAATTAAAAGATAAAAATACCTTACAATACATTTATTAGAGTTTTATATTTTTTCAATTTAATATTTAATCTGTAAATTAACCTTAATTTACTATTACCTTATTGAATCTTTGGTACCTCCAAATTAAATTTTAACTTGAATTGAACAATGGAGTTTAGAGCTCATTTCAATAGCATTATTCGGGACGACACCATACCTCGTATAAATGATATTTCTATTTCGATTCAACACGTTTCCAAAAATAAAAAAACTATTTCATTTAAAATCACATCTGAAAGTACACAGAGGATGTCAAACTCGCACAACGAAGTACGTGCTATACATGCGATACATTATTTAGGATATTTGGCCAGTCTTAGAGCAACTTTGCTCTATTGCGAAGACAGAAACAAGTTCAGGGCTCTGGTTTACCTTTCCCTGTGAGGAGAAGAGAATCCACACCTTTGGAATGTATTTTTTCATTAGAATTTTCCCACACATGAAAACATCACTCTAGCTTGTAGTAGTTTTAATATAGCATTACTTCAGAATTTTGAACTTTTTGCAGTTAAAGCTATCTAGCGGAGAATCTATGAACTACATGGAAAACCTAACCGGTGGAGAATTCATATAATGATAAGAGCTATCGAATTCAAAAAGAATTTTCCTTATATTTTCAGTAGTGAGGCTGCAATACTACGTCAACTTGAAGCCATCTAGCAGAAACTCTATAAACTAGTGTTAAAGTTCAATCGGATTCAATGGATTTATAAGACCTATCAAATTCAAAAAGATTTTTCCAAATATTTCTTAAAACAAAAAAGTTGTTTATCCACAGACGGACAGACAGCGATTACATAGCACTTTTTTAATGAAAATGTGATAAAACCAACAGACGATAAATACGGAGGTATTGAAAACGATGATATTTCAGAAGACGATATTACCTTTTCGAGCTCCACATAAAAAGGAAGAAATTCACTCTTCCGTTTAGAAGGATACTGGCGAAACTTGGCTGGAATTTTACATCTTACATTTCATCAGTCAAGCAGCGAAATCTCGTTTTTAGATTGATTCGCTGGTTAAGAAAAGATTTCTGGATCGCTCTGAGGATGCGCTTGTTCTATCGACTCGACATCTTATTAATTCAAATTTACTAAAGAGGGTAACATTAATAACAGTTGGAGCAATGGAAATTTGGGATTTGGAATTCCGGTGTAAATTTTAATGTTAACGGAAAGATTTAGGGAAGCTTTTTGCCGCACCGTGAAATCTGATAACGATAACCTCGAAACTAAGAAGCTATTAGAGTGTTTGATTCTTACGCATATAGATGTTTATCGAGTTCACATAGAGGTCATGCCTATATTTTAGGCAAACATGGAGAATCATTGTTTTAAAATCTATTTCTCGAATAAAATATGCCTTATGATCTAGTCGACCTCAAGCGGGAGATAAATAAAACATACCTATGAATAATTAGGCATAAGATATACATTAACTTTCTTCTATTATTGCCTTTTCTCTGTTTCTTGTCAAAGTGTGAGGAATATTGCCAAAAGCAAAACCTTCATCTATTACACTGTGTATTAATGATAATTGTTGCCGCAAAACTATGATGTTGACAAATGGAAAATAAATAACATCTTTTGTTCCATAAGAGCCAAAATCGTTGTTTGAATTCTAATCCTGTAAACTTTTGGTACAAGATAAAATTATTCCGTCATTATTATCATTATTTCCATCACTTGAGCTGTTGAGAGCTCGAATTCATTTTTCGAACGGCACTATTTTTCTTAGTGCTAGATTCTATGGGAACCCGAGCGACATACAGTATGAACGAAATGATATTTTTATTTGACCGCCTGCCAAATATTTTAATTCCCTCATAGAATAAAAATCCCCGAAAAATGTAATTCGATATAAAACCAACAACCGCATATGATCTGCCAAAATCGAAGTATACGTTCATTGAGTACAGAAAAATGCTCGATGAAAATAATAGAAAGTTAAGTAGACGTAAATAGTAGAAAGCAAATGAACATTACTTGCAAAAGACAACTGTGAAAATGGTTAGACAAAAGAATAGCAAAATGACATTTTTGCTGTACTGATAACTTCAACTGCAAAAACTTAAATATGATGATAAGATGCATATTTCAAGATACTCGGTTTACACTACTTAAAAAGAATTTATATACAATTATGCACGTTATTAATAATACTTACACCATAATGGAGGAGTGAGTGAATTAAACTTCAAATAAAAATCATGGTATGCATAATCTATGCTTTATCGGAGACGAATAGGTATAATCACAAAAATAGGCATGAAACACGCGCGTTAGAATTTTTTTGAGTTGGACGTATTATTATTCCTTGTTAGTAAACAACCGTGAAAGTCGACAAAAGTAAACATTCACAAGAAAATTATCTAGCTCTCCTTATCGATGGAATACGACCAAAGAACATTATATATCTCCAATAGACATAAAAAGGCTGAGAAAACCAAATACATATTCCGAAACATAACAACCATTGCCCGTAGTCATTCATGTTCTATTCATAGCATGTTCTAAGGAACCCTTTCTAAACTTAGGTGCCAAATGATTGATATACCAAATCATTGAAGCGGTAAACCTGAAACAAAGTACCAGTTACGGTTAAAACAAAATCGGTTTAACCTTTTCATTCACGATGTCCATTTTATGGTCATTATTAACGGTTTTTCAAAATCATCCCCTCCTGCGTTCGGCTTGTCCATCTGTCTGTTTAACGCGCTTACTCCTACCAAATGAAAGCAGCTGGAGACATCGTTTCTTGGCATATAGATTCAATATTGTCTCTTTGTGCATGTTTTCTCGGTTTGTCCATTTTATGGTCATTATTAACTGTTTTTCAAAAACATCCCCTCCTGCGTTCGGCTTGTCCATCTGTCTGTTTAACGTGCTTACTCCTACCAAATGAAAGCAGCTAGAGACATCGTTTCTTGGCATATAGATTCAATATTGTCTCTTTGTGCATGTTTTCTCGGTTTGTTCATCTGTTCGTCTAAATTATTTTGGAAAAATCTCCATTTACTGTATGCCACAGCAGCTCCTTCCTTACTTGTTCTTTTGTCTTGCATGTAGCAGTTGGATTTTTTCACTTACCCAGACGCATAATAGGGATATAAAAGATAATGAAAAGTGCATACGACAAAAAAAATTGGTAAAGTAGTTACTGAATTTTTGAAAATCAAGTTCCAGTTTCGAATGACATTTCCTTTCCTCACTAAAATGCACAACTGAAAAGATTGAATAGGTGAAATATTATGACAATAATTTTAGCATTATTATCTTAAAGTAATGGCCTTTTTGCACGTGTACGACAATAGCAAAATACATACCTTTATGAAAGATGCACACCTCGTATGCTTCCTTGGAATTTTCACAAGACTGTAAAGTGAGACGAGATAGATATGGGCGGCGACGACTTCAATATCGAGAATACTTGGAATCAATGATTTAAAGAACCTGAAAAAGAGAGATGCCCATCAAATAATTCATGGAATCTTGACAGAGATGGACTCTTACGAATGCCGAGGAGCAAACGATGGCGCTCTACCAGTAAATTTCAAGAGACATGCCTCACAATTTGCGTATTTATTTGTTTAGAAAAGTCCACCATTGGACTAGACCTAAAAACCAATGGAACAATTCCAATTAGTTTTTAAGTCTGGGTGCTTCATAACATGTTTAATCGATCCACAAATCATCTATTTGACGACTAATAAGTTTTGGAGGATACGATCAATTTAAATACCAATAACAAGCATGTATAATAATGGCAACTATAAGAAATGAAGTCAAAACCAGGACTAATGCAGGCTGGTTTCTCAAAGTTGACGTCCCGAATTGAATGCTTATATTGACAGGAAATGTTTCAGCATATGTTAATCATCCCAAGGAATTCTCATACCATAAATACTACATGTAGTTCATATTTTATCAATGATAGAAAAAAATTGGAAAAACAAATTAGTATAGCATTATCAGGTTTAAAATACTAAAAACAATGTCAAAATCTCTTTCTGACATTATATTTTGCATGTGTATATTTTACTTAAACGAATTTAATAAATGTTACTGTTTATACACTAATATGTATGAATCAACTGTCCAATGCTGAAGAGTAGTCGAGTGATAAAGAAAATAACCCATTTCTTTACTCGTCTATGCTCAAGCCGAGTTCAGTAATAATCATGAAAAAACAAGTGAAGATAGAAAAATGAATTTTTTAAACGAACTCTTATATAGTTAATAATTTAATATGAATAAACTCTATAATATAATTATGATAACCTTTCTGTTTGCATGGGCGTAAAAAATTGTAAAAGTGTCTACCAGCTGTTGAGTGATGTGGGGCTCTCTCTATTTAATCGTATTGCAGTTGAGAGAATGGCAGACAGAAGTAGAGAACTCAGTGGCAAACTTAAAAATGTTTGGTATATAAGTAGTAAGAAGTTTAATAGTATCTTTTTTTATTAATTAAAATACTGACTTATTCATTTATATTGCTTAAAATCAACGAAAATATACTGCTAGTTCAGAGTAATCCAGCTTTAGATACTAGTAGGAGAGAAATTGTTGAATATTTCATATTTTAGTCACCTAACTTAAATTTTAAAAATAATAAATTTTTCTTTTCCTAACATCGCATCAACCATCCATATAAAACAATATAAATATAGTGAGCTGAATAATTGCTAAGCTACAACACAACACTTTAAAATGTTTCATTTAAATTTGTTCAAATTAACACCCTTTACAACAGTATTAACTATCTTAAATAGTGAAAAAAGACAAAAAAAATTTTAAGATAAATAAAAACACTATCAATAATAATTACGATAAATAAAAACTTATAATTATTAGTAGATATATCCCTTCAAAAAACGTAGGAATGCTCGTATCAATACCAATTAAAATATAGAGAATTCTATTAAAAGATTACAGCATTAACAATGACAATAGTTTGTTTAATCTCGTTGCTAAGATGAACGCTTGTAATTTGGTCTATCTTCCCACGCGAATTTAAAATTAGTATTTATCGCAGCGTCGACGCGAGGATCTGGAGGCCGAGGTGACTAAACCACCCGTCTCATGTGAGGTCTTCCGGGTTTTAAAATTATGACGTCCTCATATGTATACGTCAGTGGTTCAAATCAATGGGACAATAAGAATTTCCCTATTAAAAAGCATTAAAGCGCTGATATTATAATACGGATTTCCAATTCCCATTGAAAAGCATTGTTCTGGTTGCCATGGTAGCTGAACTTCTTTTTTGTTGAGCATCTGCTTTTTACCGATTAAAAACATATTTCTTCAATTCGGCACTGATTTGAATTTAGTCTCCAAAAATAAGAAACCTCATTCTTTTAGCTATAAAATTGTTTTCGTGCCGAGTTTCTATCTGAATTATAACTAACTCAAAAATGCAAATTTATGAAACTGCACAATTTCCATGTTTTTCTTATGGAGTATCGAAATGGAACAATGGGGTCAACAACACCTCACTAAAAATTTAAAATAATTGGAATTTTCGATTTTTCTGGTTGGTTACAACTAATAACTTGTCATTCTGCCAAATTTCAGGTCCGTGGCTTATCTATAAGTACCTTAGGTTTTACATTATATATATATATATATATATATATATATATATATATATATATATATATATATATATATATATATATTTATATATCATATAAATATTTTAGTGTGTGTGTATCTATGTATGTTCTTTATTCGTTTTTACACCGATGAAGCTATCGAATACAAAAGTTCCATGGGCCATCCAATGGACCAAAGGAAGAATTTGGTCTAGGTATGCGGAACCGAAAGGTCTCTTACACCCCATGGGGTCAATCAAATACCATTTCCATAAGAATGCATGGAAAATGCTGTGGAGAAACCCCAAAATGCCATGCAGTCCTTCACTGATGTGGATATAAATACACTTGAATATTAACTTACGATCACGAAAAATGGCTTTTTTACGCATGAAAGACTGAATATTTTACATCGGTTCAGGTTTTGTCGAATTATATGCTAAATCGCACTAAATGTTTCTTTAAGCGCAAAATTTATTGGTTTAGATTACCATTTTCCAGGTGGCAACAAAGCTAAATATCTTAATTGTTGTCCTCTTTAAAGTGAGATAGCCACGTAAAGATCCACGCCGTGCCGCGCCGTAGAGGAAGAATAGCCAACGCCAAGAAAAAGGGTACAAATGAATTCATGCCTAAATAAAATCTGTGAATCTGCGAATGGTTTTTAAGGAATATTAGAATATTTATATCTTTTACCATTAACATCTAAAGATGTATCGCAACAAATCGAAACATCCACTTATATTGGTTCGGTAACCAAGATATTGTTTATTGTTTACGTTTTGGATAATAGTATTGACATAATCCACAAAATTTTATTGCTGCTTTATAGGTTTCGGTGACTCTATCCATCTGAATATTAAGTAAAACGTTATGTTTCTCTCAACCCAGGACCCAATAGAGAAATTGTTTTTAATGCGTATTAACAGAATGTGAGAAGCTTGAAAAATAAACTGTCGGTTTGTGACTCTGATTTTCTCGAATTGTCAAAGTTCGACATAATAGCTCTAGCAGAGACATGGCTATCTTCCAATTTCAGTGACTGTGAAATATCTTTTCTCGCACTCATTACATTTTTAGGCGAGATCGTACATAACTCTAATGGCGGTGGGGTGCTTCTTGCGATTAAATCGGCCTTTTCTGCAAAACGTCACTTGAATTTGGAAACAAACTGTGAAATTCTTTGGTGTGAAGTATCCTTTGGTCCTTCAAAACGGTATGACAGGAATAAACCTGTTGTTGGATGCTTTTATCGCCCCCATCTAGTGTTCCTTTAGTGCTTGAAAACTGTATATCATGTATTTTAAATGTTTTACCACTTAGTCATGTTATACTCTTTGGTGATTTCAACCTGTCAATTCTCTGGAGAACTCCAAAGTGTGGTGTTACTAAAAACGTGAATGACAAGTTTTTATGGATAGCTTAATATCTGGTCTTCACCTGTTCCAGTTAAATTTGCACTCGACAAGAAATTTGGTAACGCTGGACTAAATAGTTTCCTCTGTTCCTGGGTCTTCCAATGCCGGAATATTTTTGACAGTGACCATGAATCGCTTGATGGAGTTATTAGAATTCCAGGTAGTACGAAGACCCATGGCCAACTTTCTCCACCTTCTAGGCCCCTCCTGCCTGGTCTAAAGTCCGATGGGATGACATCAACAGCTCGTTTGACCTTATTCCTTGGTGCATTTTAAACACTACATCTACATCTACAAGTTACCCTGCAATTCACCTAGTTGGTGGGTGGCAGGGGGTGCAATGCACCAAATCCTACCTAAAGATTGTCTAACGCAATTCGAAATTTCCTATTGTGATCTCGTATTGTCCTCGGAAATAATGAGCCTAGATAACGCTCCGTCCTACAATCGATCTCACGTATTTTATCGTCGCGATCATTTCTACTTATATACGTTGGTGCTTCAATTATTTCCACAACCTCCTCTTTTAGACATTCCGATCTATATTTCTCCAGAAGTCTCAACCTTGAGTTCAATCTACGGTCCTCCAGTGATACCCAGTTCAAATCACTCAGTAAAGAGGTGACGCTTTCCTTATGTTCGTACTTTTGTTTTACAAATCTGGCTGCTCTGCGCTGTACTCTTTCTAGTTGAATTATGTGTCCCTTCTCGTACGGATCCCATACGCTCGCTGCGTATTCCAATTGCGGTCTTACCAGTGATAAGTAGCATGTTTCACGTACTTTCTCAGTAGTGTTCCGTACTTTTCTACCAATAAATGCCAGTTTCTTGTTGGCCGCGCCTATAAATCGACAAATGTGCATGTTCCACGAAAGATCTCGACAAATGGTTACTCCTAAATATTTTACATACTCAGCTTGTCGAATGCTCATTTCATCTATTTTATACTCGAAACCTAAATCTTTCTTCTTAATTTTTCAGAACGTGACTGCGACACTTTTCGTAAAATTAATTTCAATTTGCCATTCTTTGCACCACGCTGAAATGGCACTTAAGTCTTCACGCAGTGACTGATGATCCTCCTGGTTTTTTATTTCTTTATATAGAACAGTATCAACGGCGAAAAGCCCAATTTTAATATGAACAACCGATCAGATATCATTTACATAGATTAAGAAGAGCAGAGGGCCCAATACACTTCCCTGAGGAACACCCGAAGCAACTTTAACGGGGGACGAGTATTTCCCATCGATGACAACTATCTGTTCCTATTCGAGAGGAAGTCTCTCACCCAACTGACAACTTTCGGATTGATACCACATTGTCCTAACTTTGCAATTAATTTCCTATGAGATACTTTATCGAACGCCTTCCTGAAATCAATGAATATGGCATCGACCTGAGTATTTTTCTCTCCGCCTCGCAACAAATCGTCCACGAACAGACCGAGCTGCGTTTCGCATGGTCTACCTCTCCGGAATCCGTGCTGGCATCCGCTAAGCAATGAGTGACTATCTAAATAGCGCATTACAGAGCTAAAGACTATGTGCTCAAGTATCTTGCACGATAATGAAGTTAAGGATATCGGCCTATAATTTTCGGGGTTCTCTCTGTCGCCACCCTTATGGATGGGCGTAATGTGTGCCACCTTCCAATCTTTAGGAACTACTCCTTCCTTAATGGATTTCTCGAATATAATTTTCAAATACGGCACGATTTCAGCAGCTAATTCCTTCATTGCACGTGCGGGAATTTCCTCCGGTCCAGGAGATTTTTTTTGGCTTAATTGAATGAAGTATGAGCGCGATGCAATTTTCCGAAAATACCAAATCTTCCATCGAATCGCCCTGACGCATAGGAATAAGGGTTTCACATTCATCGTCATCACGAGTAAAAGCTTTCTGAAAGTGATGATTTAATAGGTTTGCTTTGTCCGTACTATCGTGAACTACGTTTCCCGTTTCCGATCGCTGTGACGCAATAGTGGGGCCCCTACCTTGAACTTCCCTGACGTAATACCAAAATGCTTTCGGGTTCTCTTTCAAGTTATCCTGTAGAACCTTCTTTTTATAATTGTTAAACGCATTACGTATTGCTACTCTGGCTATGGAGCGCGCCTCCTTGTATTGCTGCCTTATTATTGCAATCTGTTCGACCGTAGCTGTTGAGGATGTGTTATTTACGCGAGAGTGGAGTTTTCTTTGCCGTCGGAGAGCGCTTCTTACTTCCTGGTTGTACCATCTAGGTTCTGCACTATCACGCTTCAGTTTGCTCGGAATAAATTTACCTGTACACTCTCGCATCATATCTCTGAACATGCACCAGGATTTCTCCGCGTCTGCACTATCGGTTAAATCGCTGAAATTAATATATTTATTTCTCAGAAAAGACCTAAATCTTGTGAAATCGGCTTTGAAGAATACATAAAGTTTTTTTTTGGCTTTAACTTGTTTCTCAATAATTAACTGAAATTCCACGTACACTGCCTTGTGATTGCTTATTCCCTCAGCATCAGATACTCTATTCATACGCTCAGGAAGATTAGTAACAAATAAATCTAATATATTATTAAATCTCGTGGGAAATCTCACTAACTGATACAATGAGTGCTTACCAAAAGTTTCTAGTAAAGCCTCGCACGATTTACGCTCTCTACCTCCGGGATAAAAGCGATTATGGCTCCAATCAATTGACGGAAGATTGAAATCGCCCCCGATTATAATGGCTTTATCTTTATTAGACGAATTTAGCGTCGCCACTTGTTTCTCCAGAGAATGAATAGTTTCCACGCTCGCATTTGGGGGTCTATAAAAAGCGCTTATATTTATAGTTTTTGAGTCGCTTCCTTTCACACGACAACAAACACTTTCGACTTCGTCGTCGTTAATCTGTATTGGGTAACTTTCGTATTTATTGTTAACTGCTATAAAGACTCCACCTCCCGACCGGATACATCCATCTTTTCTGAAGACGCTATAGTCACGAGGAATGATCTCCTGACTGGCTATGTCTGCCGTAAGACAACTTTCTATGCCTATAACTACATCAGCACGCAGACTACGAATAAGGTGTTCAAATTCGGCCTCCTTCCTGCGAATGCTGCGACAATTAACCGTAATGATTTTTAGTTTTTCGCTATGACTACGTAACGATTCCTCGCGCTCTACTGAGCTATTATTATTGTTATTATTATTAACATTATAATTATTATGATTATTTACTGCCTCCTTATCCTTCCTACTATGTCGACTATTTCTACGCTTGGAATGTATTCTACTGTTACTTAACGTCGGGTTTATAGCGCTATTAAGGTCGCACGCATTATCTACGCAACTGTTGCATGGAAAATCGTTTATCCCCATACCTTCGATAATTCTGTTACCGCAGGGAATTCTTACATTTCCTCTATTGTGCTCTCAATTAATCCCGTATCTGTAAGCTGCCTACATCCTAACTTACCATCTGATCTACTATTACAATTACAATTGCTTAAATCTAACCTAAAAAAGCCCTGGAATGCTCAAACACCCTACGCGCTACCGCCTCCGCAGCTTCGGCAGTGTAGTGCACTGTTTCTCAACCGAAAACCAGTCGCGGACCGGTAAAAGTTATGAACATTCCACCGAGGCACGGTAAAATTTAGCAATTTACATTCAGTATTTTTATTCAATTAAATTTCATTAAAACATAAGAATAAAACACTTCTAATAACATTACATTTTTGAAAAATATCATAGTTTTATCAGATAGTCAGTGCGATTGCTGCTGCTCCTTCTCGCTAATCAATTTTTCTATTCTTGGACTGAGTGAGGTAACTGCTAAACGTAGTGCGCGGCTAACAGCAAGTCGATTTCTTTCTTTTGTCTTTATGGCAGTCATGCCTGAAAAGGCGATTTCGCACAAGTAAGTGGTTGAAAATGGTAATAAAAACTTGACTGCGTTTTCATACAATTCTGGATACTCAGTCTTGACATTTAGCCAAAATTTAGTCACACTCGTCGAGTTAAAGGCTGATTTTAATCCTAAATCTGAAGATAGTTCAATTAGTTGTTCCTCTTCAGTGTTCGTCAGCCTGTTGTTTTCATGTACTTTAAACGGGTCTATAACCCATAAATTTCCTAATCGTAGATCTTCCTCTGGTGGGTATTAGGCATCGAATGCTCGAGAAAGTGCTACAAGATGTTCACAAATAATTCTCGTGATGCTTCACTGAACCCACAAAATCAGAAAACAAAGGAAACATTTCGTAATTTCTATCACGTACCCGCTTGCACCAAAGTGTTAACTTTTTTAAATGCGTCCATTTTATTGTTCAAATTAAAAATAGTTGTCATGTGCCCCTGAAGACTCAAATTCAACTCGTTAACAAGGGAAAATATATCAGCTAAATATGATAGTTTTGCTATCCATTCTTTGCAACAGAAACAGTCAGCAAATGCCGATTTTTTTCATGTAAAAATAATTCAACTTCTCGCCTTAGTTCAAATAACCTTTTCAAAACTTTTCCTTTCGATAGCCACCGAACTTCTGCATAAAGTAGTAAGTGCACGTGATCAGCGCCATTTCTTCACACAAGATAGAAAAAAGTCGTGAATTCAATGCACTGCCCTTTATAAAGTTTACAATTTTTACTGATTGCATGAGAACATCATTTAGGTCTGGAGACATTTTTTTCGTTGCTAAATGCTCGCGGTGTATGAAGCAGTGAGTAACTACCATTCTAGCGTAATCTAATTTTCTTATTCTTGTTACTACTCCAGAATGCCTGCCAGTCATGCTTGCTGCTCCATCTGTGCATATTCCGAAACACTTTCTCCATTCAAGACTTTTACATGCAATGTACTCATTTATTGAGTTGAATATTTCAGAGGTTGTGGTTTGAGAAGGCAGTTCAAGGCAACATAATAATTCTTCCTTCATATTTCAAACATTCGTTTGACAGAATATTCCCACAAATTATACACTGTGGTTTTGGTAAAAACATTTCTAATCCCGGACATACGATGAAACCTAATTTTAAATATTCACTGCTATATCTCCGAACAAAAACAGTCTTTTTCTTTTTCTCGCGAGGACAGTCAATTTCATCTGCAGCATCCGATTCATTATTAATGTTACTAATTGATGGACTTTTAGTATTTGCCTCTTCTTTACAAAAATACTGGCAATGTTCCTTTTCTTCGTTTGGCACTCATTTTTAAGCAACCCCACTTATCAGCATGTAATTATCAATAATTTGACAATTCTGCGTTTTGACGCACAGTTCCGAAACTGAAAACTAACAAGCTTATCATTAAAATTTATTATAAGTAAAATCAAATGAAAGTTTTTGTAGTAAATAAGAAATATTTACAGTAAATTAAATTATAGAGTATAATTTTATAGGCAATTTTAATATCTTGACATCCATTGACTTGGCATACGTAGCAGCTTCAGACATTTCGCCGCCCTTGAAAATGTTGCCACCCTCCCTCCCCACGTCATGTTCTGTGAGTATTCGATGGTCAAGAATTTTATTTTACTAAATTATTAATATCTATAATTATCACACAATCGAGCCAATATTTGATTTAGAGCTTCTAACCAGAATAAGTGGATTTTATTGTAATGCCATTGGTTTAAAATTACGACGCTAACTTTTGACGACGTCATAATCCTAAAATACGAAATTTTGGCAAACGGGAACAAAACTAATGTCGTATTTTGTTAACCCTTAGTTAGTCGCGTGAAAAAAAGTTCCGTAATTAGTCGCGTGGGGTCAATATGACCCCAAAATGATTTCTAAAGATAAGTCATAATATATTAATTTATTTATATTTTACTGGAAATAAAATCAATCTTACATTATAATACAATTATTTATTAATAGTTTTTACAATAAACATTGATTAAAATAAATTAAAATATTTTTTTGTATTTTCTAATCACTTTCCCTCTCCCCACATTCAATGCACTTCATTATCATATGGTCTTTGCAAGTAAAAGCTCCACAATTTCCACATCTAGTGGACACTTTACTGTCTATATTTCTTGGGCAATGTTCGCATCTTCCTCTTGATAGTCCCGATCCCGGTGATGGACCTCCCTCCGCAAGTAACTGTTGAATGCATATGCGCTTTCGGAGATGCCTAGATATAAACTGACTCTGAGACATCAAAATCTGTAGATCCTTTATTAATTCCTTTGATAATGATTTCAAGAAATTTCGCCTTGTCATTTCCTTTTGAACGTTTTGTTTATAAACAATAAAGGCATTTATGGCAGAAACGTTCAGCAAATGAAAAAACACAGCTAACGGCCATCTTTTCGTTCTTCTACCAACATTATAAGCAGCGCAGAGCTGATCGCATGTATCTACGCCACCTTTTGTTGCATTGTCGCATGAAGGTCGCGTTGTGGGCTTTATTAGGGATAGGACTATTTTTGCGGAGATCACTCACAATTGTGGGTTAGACATCGGTCGCGGCACGGTCGCTTTCCGGCCCCCACCTACAGCATGAAGTAGTTTATGGCTGCCCCCAACTAGCAGAAAGATTCAAGCTCACTTCTGCTGTCACCGAGGATTGCCCTCGATGGGGCTTGGGACAAAAGTTGCCTCCTCGAGCGACCCAAGGGGTTCGTGCCGAGGTCCAACCGCGTCCTCCCCTATAAGTGTGAACGTACTTGGAACTTCTCCATAGAAACCCCATTGAAAATAGGGTTTTCATATTTTGGTCTAAAACGTCCCAACCATGACCGTCATGCGACCGGTAGGAGATCCAAAAACTTTGAAGATTGCCGATCTCATTCGTGTTCATGCTTATTCCGAAAAATAAGGGAGAAACTCGTGCTAAAAAGGGTGAGCGGTAATGAAAGGCAAACCGCTTTCTTTTATCCTTTTTGCACATGGGTACTAAGAGCTTCATCCTATGAGGGTGATAAAAAAGCTGCCAAAAGTCGCTAGAAAGATGTTCCATTTTTGAGAGTATTTCACAATAATGACGAAAGCATGTGACAAATAATTACTGTACAGAAAAGGGAATAATATGGATGTAGTTCAATTATAAAATCTAGAAAATAGTTTCAAAAATCATGCATCGGTCTTGATAGAATACGTGGAATTCTGCGTCAAAGAAGTCATCCTCGGGTCAATTCTTCGACAGCAATTTCTAGAGAGACCACGTGCGTTTGTTTGTGACTTTTATTGCGGGTAGAAAATGGTTGCATGTGTGCGGCTGAAGTAAGAAAACACCCGGAGAATTCCGAAAAGAGGGAAAAAGGTACATTGGAGGGGGAGAGGGGGGGGGGAGATGGGAGGAAGAGGGGTAACCAACCTATAGTGAAAATTAGTGAAGTACAAATGTATCATAAGAGAACCAGTGTTAAAACAATGAAATACTGCTTATCAGGAAAATTATTTGTATTTCTGATGTGATAATAATAATCTGTATTGCGTTTAACCCTTCTAAACCAATTGAGAAAAAAGCAACAGGTAGAGAGATGTCAAAATAAAAGCAACTTTTTTAACCTCATATATACATAACAAATGGATACACACCAAAATAGCACATTAAAATAGTTTAATTTTCTCAATATTTACAATATTAATACTATATATAAATATAAAAATATCAAAAAAACCAAATTAATAAAAAAACAAAAATGCAAATTTCTCTTCTAGAATGTCAGTTTCGAAGGTAGAACAAGTTTGAGTTAGATTGTTAATACATTTCTTTAGATATTGACGAAAAAACATTGCTTGGGGTCATATTGACCCCACGCGACTAATTAAGGGTTAAGTTTTCCTATAAATTTCTAAATGTAATTATGGGGTGCCGGTGATGTAGTGGTTAGGACGCTGGCTGCTACTCGCCCGATGCTTGAAAAAGTCATCGGGTACGAATCCTGCGCGAGTAGGATTTTTCTCAAGGTCACCCGGCCCCCTGTTTGCGTAGTTTGAGGAGACCGCGCAAATTCAGCAGCTGTTGGCCCCCCTGGTGTTCTTCGTAAGAGCAGGCAAATGCCGGCACCGGGTTTCTCTCCTCCCTCCCCGGTTATTCATTGCACTACCTCTGAGATACCCATTTGTGCTGTAAGAGAGGCGAATTGACTGAGCATTCAAACAAACAATGTAATTATTGAAGAAAGTGAACAGATTTGAAACTTGGTTTGTCAAAATCATGGAAACATTAATGCTACAACCATTACTATCAACGGAAAAATATGAAGTCATGGGTATTTCGGGATTTATTTTCATCCGAAAACATTCTAAAAGGCACCGATAATCCTAACGCACAAAATATTCCAAGTTTTGCAAATTTTTTGTGTAAAATATAGGCTATTGTCTTAATGATGTTTATTTATATTTCTGATGTAGAGCGATCCGAATCAATGAACTTGAAAAGCGAAAACAATGACGCTCTTGCAGTATGCAAGCATCGAAAACTCGTATTAGTATTACCATTTAAAAGGTAAGCTATTAGCCATATATTTACAAAATTACAAGTATTTAAATACTACAGATGACGAATTCATTTCCCATTATATGAATCGTAAAAATCACATTAAAGAAACAAAAAGAATGTGTGTACATCGCTATTTATTTTCCACAGGGATTGTGATTTTTCATACCTAACAAAAATAATTTATCTAGGAAATTTTCAACTTCAATGATGTCTTTACACTGTAAATGCATGAGCGTCGAAACTTAAAAATGAATTATTTTGAACTAATCTTTCATATACTAACTATGCTGATATACTGTCGAAATTAAATATTTTTTACTACTTACTTATTCCACGCCGAATTATATCTCTTTCCTCTGATGTCGGGAACAATTAGTATTTCACTCCGCTGGCTAAATATTTTGATATAATAATGAAAATAACATAAGAATATATAATTCTTGTCCACTTTTAGAAATGATGTTTATCAAATATAACATCTAATGTTAGATGTTTGAATAGATCGTCATAAAACACTACTAACCTGCGCCAAAGACGAATATAAAAAAGCACAATACAAAACCGCGGAGTGTTCCTTCTTCTGTAACTAGTAAGACAAGACTGGCGGAGGGTGCACAAAATACGTTTACTTGGACTGGCGATGAAAGGTTATGGCCAATAACCTCGAGAGAAAACGTCACACTGGAAAAACCTCTTTAAAGCAATTCAGAAATGACCCTTCATATGGCGCTTGGTGGACAAAATGTTATCTTTAGTAGAGGCTGCCGACATTCCCTTCTCACTCTAAAAGCTCTGCAGGAATTCTCGAAAGGGCCAATCCTGCCATTGGAGGGGGTCTTTTCGGCATGCGATATCTTAAGGAAATGGTGAAGGACACATTCGGGTAGCGAACCGAAGCTGTTGAGGATTAGTGGCACGGCTAAAAGTAGACCTTTCTATTTCTTTTGTTCTTTACTGGTGCATTTGGACCCCGTGACCATGCTGCGTGGTCATAGCGAGAGATGAATGCAAGATGAGGCGAGTCTCCTGGCCGTATAGAAATCTTCCTTAATTTTGCTTTCTCCTACGCAAATGTTTATACAAAACCCATGCAGCAGTAAAAATGCCAGAAAAATCACATCCGATATCCGTGGTCCTTATTTTTCATAGAATCCGCATTCCGAAATACCTCTTCTCCATTGGGGATATGCACGGTTATAGCACTTTAAGCTTTAATATTTATCCACAACCTCGCAGATTTTCATCCTGCAGCAAGTAGGAAACTGTTTTTACAGGACTTCAGAGTCGTAGAAATATAAAAAATATTAAGGCTTTCCTTAAACTTTCCACAAAGATTCGCGGACCGGCAAGTAATCGGCCGCGGACCGGCGGTTGAGAAACACTGGTGTAGTGCACACCATAACCGTTTAGGGATGCCCTACATGAGTCCAGATTTCTCCATATGAAGTAGTCAGTCTATTCTATGATATTATAAAACGTGTTTTGAAGGACTTGGTTCCTGTAGTAACTCCTAAATCGAATAAGTTCCCTCCTTGGTTTAAATTCGATATCATTCAAACTCTTAATAATAAAATCCGTGCGTGATATCTAATCTTTCCCTAGCAAAGAAAGCCGTAGATCTTTTTCTGACAGGTCGATTTTCCAAATCTCTAATTCGCCGTGACTATGTTGAGTTTATTAATAATATTATTGATTCTATGTCATCGAACCCAAAAAAATTTTGCAATTTTATAATTGGTTGCCGTAATCATTCTAGAATTCCAGATGAAATTTATTACGGCAACGAGACAGGTGTTGGCCGATACAATTCAGCTCTTTTTAACAAATTTTTCTCAAATTGTTTTGCTCCCCCTACCAACTCCACTCTCCCTCTTAATCATGACTTCTTTGTCACCGGTATGCAATCTTTCACTTTCTCATCTTAATACAACCCCAAAAGAAGTTTTTGAGTTTATCTGCAAAATTTCTCCCTATCGAACTCCGGGCTCTGATGGTATCAGCCCTATGTTGCTTCGTAATTGTGGTTCTTCCTTATCCATTCCACTTTCTATTATCTTTAACCGTTGCTTATCCTTTGGCACATTTCCTTCACAATGGAAATCTGCCAATGTTACACCTATTTATAAGTCTGGTTCCAAACAAGATGTTTTTAATTATCGCCATATTTTTTCCTTTATTTGTGAAAGAATTATTCCAAATCGTTTATACTATTTTACATCACCATCATCATCATCATAGGTAGTCTGTCCGTAGACAGGTCCGTGATTATTCTTGGTTAAACCTGGTTCTCCATATATTCCTATTTTCCGCTGTCCTCTTTATTTCTTGATAACTCTCTTTCCCTTTCAAATCGTCTATCAGCTGAAACCTTTTCCTACCTCTTTCCCTTTTCCCATCTAGTTTTCCTTCTAACACGTCTTTAATCATACTCTCTCTCCTCAGGTAATGTCCAACCCAGTTAGCCTTCCTCTTTCTGATAGTCTGTATAATCATTCGCTTCTCTCCTATTCTTCGTAGCACTTCATCGTTTTTCATCCTATCTGTCCATTTTATCTTCAGCATTCTCCTCCAAGTCCACATTTCAAAGCTTTCCAAGTATTTGATGTCATTTTTCCTTAGCGTCCATGTTTCTGCCCCATACAATGCTATACTCCATACGTAGCATTTTATCAACTTCTTGCGGATATCTTCCCTTATATTCCCTGTAAGTAGTTGTTTCTTTCTCCTGAAAGCCGCTTTTGCTTTCCCTATTCTAGTTTTGATCTCATCCGTACATTTTGCCTCTCGTGTTACGATACTTCCAAGGTATTTATATTCTGAAACTTGTTCTAATGGCTTTCCCCCAATAGTTATGTTCAGATTCTCTTCTTTACCCGATATTCGAATGACCTTGGATTTTTCTGTATTTATTTCCATACCGTATTTTCTACCTGTTATCACTAGTCTATTTATCATTTTTTGTAGCTCCTCTTCCTTTCTTGCTAGAAGTACTTGATCATCTGCGTATTTTACTGTTCTTACAATCCTTCCTCCTATTTTGAAATCCCCTGTGCCTTCTAAAGCTTCTTGCATTAGACTTTCTCCATATATATTGAATAGGGTTGGCGATAGGCAGCAGCCTTGTCTTACTCCTCTACCGATATTTATTCCGCAGGTGTCCACATTATCAAACCTGACCTTTACAACTTGATTCTCATATAGATTCCTAATCAGTCTCCTGTCTTTCCAGTCTACACCTATATCCTTTAATATCTTCATCAACTTTACCCAATTTACTCTATCAAAGGCCTTCTGCCAGTCTACGAAACATGCGCAGATATCTTGACTGCATTCTATTGCCCTTTCTGATATTATTCTAACTACTCCTATAGCATCTCTAGTTCCTCGTCCTTTTCTGAAACCAAATTGATCTTCCCCCATTATTTCTTCTACCTTTTTCTCCAGCCTTTTATTAAGAATCCTCGTGATGATCTTCGATGTGTGTGACAGAAGGCTTATAGTTCTGTAATCTTTACACTGCATTGCCTTTGGCTTCTTCTTTAGAGGGATCATTGTTACTTCTAGGAAATCCCAAGGCCACTCTCCCGTGTCCTAAATCTTATGAATTAATTTCGTGATCGCTTTTAGTCCTTCTGATCCTATGACTTTAAGTATCTCAGCCGGTATTCCATCGCTGCCCGTGGCTTTCCCCTTCTTTAGTTCCACTATCACCTTTTCTACTTCGCTCTCCATAATACTTGGTCCTAAGTTGTCTTCTTCAATGTTTTCCTCATTTTCCAATTCTATTTTTGCCGCTCCTGCCTGTTTGCTGTATAATTCCTAATGTATTCTTCCCATACCTGTGCTACATCCTTTGTTTCTGAGACTATCTTCCCATCCGTATTCATAATTCCTTTACCACAAATTCCATTAGACTTCTTATCTTCTAATTCCAGTGCCCTAGCGTACATCATATCGTACCGTCCTAACTTCTCCATTTGTTCTATTTCATCACATTTTCCTTTTATCCAATTTTCTCTAGCTTTATCTGTTACCCTTCTCAACTCATTGTTTATCCGCCTATAGTTGGCTCTACCTTCTTCACTGTTAACGTTTTTCCATTTCTGTCTCTCATTCATTTTCTCCAGCATTTCCTTCGTGATCCATGGTTTTCTAATTTTCTTCTCTTGTTTTCCAATCTCTTTATCCAAGGTATCCTTGATGCTGGTTTTAATTTCATCCCATTCTATATCAACGGTCTTCGGTTTGTTTTCCAACTTTCTTAGGTTATCTTCCAACTTCATGCTGACTACATCCTGCCTTTCTTTCAGTTTCTATAGGTCCCAGGTCTGTCTTTCTCTTCTCGTTTTTCTTATTTGTTTGAGCTTTGTACTCACGTCAAGTATTAGAAGGCTGTGATCTGAATCAATGTCTGCTCCTTGCAATGCCTTGGCATTCTTTATGCTGTTCCTGAATCTTTGTTTTACAAGGATGTAATCTATTTGGCATCTCATTCTATCTCCTGGGCTTTTCCATGTGTATAACCTTCGTTTATGGTTTTTGAACCATGTATTAGTCACTACAAGGTCATTATTGATGCAGAATTCTACGAGTTTCTCCCCTCCTTGATTTCTCTTCCCAAGTCCGTATTGCCCGACAACATTTTCTTCCTGTCCTTCTCCGACTATGCTGTTCCAATCTCCCATTATTATGCAGTTTACCTTTCCTCTTCCGTCTTCTTCGTAAATTTCATTAATTTGGTCATAAATCTCATCTATTTCTTCATCGTCATGAGCTGACGTTGGCATATATACCTGGATTATCAGCATGTCCACTGGGACTGCTTTTAGCTTTATTGCCATCAGTCTATCGTTCGTTGCTATTATCTTTGTCACGCTTTTTTCTGGTACTTAGGAAAGATATGATGAAAAGCGTGACATCACCATATATTTCTGCAAATCAGCATAGTTTTCTTCCTGGCCGATCCTGCTTGACCAATTTAGCAGTTTTTCAAAATTATGCTATCAAAGCCATTGCAGACAAATCTCAGACACGGTTTACCTAGATTTCTTGAAGGCCTTCGACTCTATAAATCATAGTCTCCTAATTCACAAGCTCAACCCTCGATTTAATATTCATGGGAATTTTCTGAATCTCTTCCGCATTTTTTTGGAAAATCGAACACAGAGGGTTGGCATTTCATCGGACTGGTCTCCTATTACCTCTAGTGTCCCGCAGGGCAGTGTCCTTGGGCCCTGCCTATTTAACCTATATGTTGATCACCTGGATTATTGCTTCCATTCTGCAGATATTGGGTCATGTCTGTACGCAGACGACTGCAAAATACTTAAGCATGTTGACCCAGTAGCCGATTGTGTATCTTTCCAACAATCCAATGATCTAGTATCAAAATGGTGTGAGGTTTGAAAGCTAAAATTAAACTTAATGAAATAAAACATCATGTCTATTACGCTTTGTAGAAGCCCTGTATGCTTTAACTACTCCATTAATTCTGAGTTTCTGACAAGAGTCCTATAACAGAAAGATCTTGGTGTTACTACCGATTATAAACTAAATTTTTCAGACCATATAATGGCAGTTAAAAATAAACGTACGTCTCCTCTAGGCGTTTTGTATCGCTTTACGGATATCAGAAGCCCTTTAGCACTCAGAATGTATTTTTCCTTAATTGTCCTACCTGTTATTACGTATTGCTCCCCATTTCGGTCTATGTCTGCTCCTTCTATTTTTTTGTCACTTGACTGTGTTTTAAATTTTTTCTTAAATTGTGAAATATCGTGTGACTTATTTTCGTAATGCCTCAAATACTACTATTTTATTTGCAGTCCGCTTGGACAATCTTTCCACTATTCGTCATAAAAATGATATTTCCTTTATTTATAATATTTTAAATTTTATTATAGATTGTTCTGACTTAATATCATGTATCAAATTTCGAGTTCCCTCGAGAAGTACCCGTTCTTCTTCCTTGCTTCATCTATTTACTCCCAGGATTTCTCTCTGTAAACGCTCTCTTTTCTTTCGTATTCCGTCTCTCTTAAATTCACTACCCTTAATTATTGATCCATTTTTGTCAGTCAAAAACTTTCACAAAGCAGGCAGTCACACATTTCCCCTAATTAAACAATGCTTTATTGCTTTCCCTCTTGAATCATGTATTTTATTTATTTTCATTTAATATTTTATGTTCTGACTTTATTGTAATCCGCATTTCCTAATTTATTATTATTAATTATTTATATTGTTAACATTTCACTGTAAAATGGCAGTTTTGCTGTATGTGAATCTTTGAATAAATAAATAATGCGTAATTATGTTAATGGAAAACTTTACAATATAATGCATAAAATAGTAAATGTTAATGTAAACATAGCTTGCATAAATAAGGAATGGGGAAAGTTTGGTAACAAGTCTGACTAAAATTTTTCAATGTTTTAAGTAGTAGTTAAAATCCCGTATGAACCACTTCTCCGAATAACACATTTGAGAAATTTGAGGGCGCCGACAGCGCGGGACCCCGTGCAATAAAAATCGTTTGCTACCTAATCTCTCCAGAGCGAAGCCGGGCGTTTCAGCTAGTATATATACATATAAAGCGAAGTTAATATAAAAGTTGGTAATAACCAATTTGTTCACTCGTTTATGCTCAAGCCGAGTTCGTTAATAATCGTCTCCATGTCAACAATCCCGTAAAATGCAATTTAAAACGCAAAAACGTTATGTTTTAGTAGAAATTCAAGAAAACACGACCAATTAACAAAATTCTGTTATATTGATTAGAATTTACATTCTTTTCCCCTTAGACCAGTACAAACCCTTTTCCGATAGCATAATTGTAAGATATTTTAAAGTATTAAATAAAACATCTCTGCACGATGGAATTGAGATTTCCTATGTAAAACAAACGGGTAAAACGTTCCTGGAATCGAACCCGGGACTTCGATCTTCGCCAAATAAACTATATCCCGGAGGTGGGCCCTGACTGTACGAGCCTCATACAAAGTTTCATGAAAGTCAGTCCACTGCTGCAAAAGTTGTTAGTAGGGGACAAACACAGACAGGACCATTTCATAAGGCTATGTTTCCTTTGGAAACCAGCCAAAAATGTACAGCAAAGGCAAATGATTGAAAGTAAAATCGAGGGCCTATGGTTCCATTATTAGTACTTTCATAGAAAATAATCCAAAATTGGACAATATAAAAAGGTCGGAAAATATATAACTAATGGAGTAAAATGAAGGAAATATTATACCTATTATTTATAATTGGGAGAATTCTAGTAAATGACTATTAATAATAGTGCTAAATCACTTTTAAAATTGGAGTTATTATCACAGAGTAACAATCAAAGCTAATGCTTACTGAAAAAATCCCCAAATGCTCAAAACATTAACGCTAATTCTGATAATATTTTTTTCTGTCGAACAACCACTACACGTTAGAGGGAACTTGTAACAAAGGATCCTTTCTTTTAATATTCCAATCCGATTCTTTCATTCATCCAGGGCAGCAGTCCTAGAAAACAAATAAACGCCACAACTATCCTTTTCTCTTGCCCAACAAAAACAGGTATCCACTTTGTCCGGTATTTCTCCCTCGACGACCAAAAATACTAAAACCATGTTCACGCTAATTTCAGGGACTACTCCTCTTTGCCATAGCATAGCCTCCGTTCCAACTCCCTTCTCTCTCTCTACTTCCTCTTCTCCCGCTCCGTTCTCTCGACATTGCCTAATCCGACCTCCTCTTGTCACTTCTCGCCCAGTTAATCCTCCTTCGGCTCGAGACTCTCCTATCTCTTTCCTCCTTACTCCCTCTACTCCTGCGCTAAATCCCTTCCGACCTCTCACTTTCCGTCGAACACCCTGCAGCTCCCTTTTCCCACCACTTTCCAACCACTTTACCGTCCACGTCTCTTCCCCTTTCACCGACACCTCCGCCTCAAGAGGCGCCAAGGCGGCGTGGCCGCGAATGTTTTTTTTTGGGTTCGCGGGCATGGCCTCGTATATATATCTCTTCCCCATAAGAGTGATCTAAAACTTATTCTAACTGATTAAAATCCCACGAGCGGTCAGGTAAGAAACGTTAAACGCTTCGAAACGTTGACGGGGGATTTGGTTCCTCTTTCTTCCTTTCTCTCACTCTCTTCCACTTTTCAGGTCGATGAGGTCAACTCCCTCAGAACCGGATGAGCGTATAATTCGTGAGGGCAATGACTCGCTTCCCAAAACAGCGTCCGCCGACGCAAATTTCACAGCCGTATTACATTTGAATTATTGATGAAGCTATGAATCGGCATTTTTCTGTCGCTGCAAATATTTCGACTTTTTTCGGCGAGAGAGATTTTAGAAATAGTACTTTTTCGGAGTTATAATTTCTCGTTCGCCGTGTTGATTAATTTTCATTATTAACTTTTTAACCGTGTCGAGTATATCGTTGCCGGAGAACAAATCCGCGTCATTTTGCATGGTCGGAATTATATTTCGCGCCGAATCTATTCAAACTTTCCGTATATGTATTCAGAAAATCGAAAAGCACTGAAATTATTAAAGATGTAGTTATTATAATTTTATTTGTTTCGGGATTTACAGCAAACATGATTACTTTGCGTGAAATTCACTCGCAACTCATATATTGTTAAGAAAGCTGAAGGAATTTTTGTCATTAAAAGTAAGTTAATTACGGAAATAAGATGGAATACTTTTAACTAGTTAGGAATGTGTGCGGTGTATCACAAATAGACGCGTTTCGGGCGATGGAGTATTTGAAACTATACGATATAATTTAACCGAACACACCATAAAACAATAAAACACCACGACCCGATTGTACCTTTGTCTATTAAAAAAATTTTCTCCCCCCTTAGTTGGTGCATCAATAAACATATTGAGTAATTTAAATGAATAAATACTGCAACATGATATATCAGAAATGATTCCTGGAAAATATTCTATTTATATTTAGTGATTTATTTTCTAATCAGTTTTAATCAACCGAACAATCAAAAATTACTTAAAACATATCTCACTTGAGTACATATCTGACTTGAGTTCAGTAGTTGTAATATTTACGTTTATGTTCTTTACTTCGCCAAGACAATGCGAACAAAACTGAACTGAACTTCTTTGGTATACATTCTTCATAGACCATGGCCATATCATAGCCCTTAAAAATTTGACCCATCCATTTCTTCTATCGCATCCTTAATTACAATAACAAGGGAAAGATTCTTATTGTTGGGTTGTATTTTTGGCTAATCAACCTCTTGGATTATCATTATATATCGACGACTCTTACAGAGGAGGATATAACATATAACAGTAGGATACTAATGTCCAGCCCAAACTACAAGAGCTAGAGAGCTGAAAGTTTTGGTTTTTGTAGATATGATGGAGAAACCTTCAGATAAAATGAGACTTCTTACCTAAGTGACATGAGTTCGACTCCAGAAATTCCGAAAGTTGCGTTTTTTCCCAAAAGAAAAGCATTGCGCCATTTTTGTAAATTAATTATGGGCACTTACCGGTAAACTAGAAAAATGAAATTTTCAGTGTTGCTAGATGGACGCAATATCTATTAGGAATTATTGTTACTTTTGCTTACAGTGTCTTGGGTTCGACTCCAGAGACCCCGGAATATCTCCCATAAGTTAGCATGGGAAAACGTAATCTAGTGTGTAGACCAATCTAATAAGTTTAGGAAGCTGAAATTTTGCAAGATTATAGAACTTTTCTCATAACCAACTATAAAAATGGAAAATTTTAAAATTGTTAATTTTTAGGGGTTGTTTTAACCCCATTTGAACATTAAAGTTTAATAATTTTTTAGGTTCTACGGGATGAGCTAGGAAGCTGCAATTTTCAAATTATTTACAGAACAGTGCATTTGCACAAATAAACATTTCAATCTCTCCATATATATATTGCGGCAACCGTTAAAAATGTTTAAATTTTAAACAATTAGTAAAATATTATTTTACTTCTAGAAGTGCTACAACTTTAAAATTTGGCTGAAATGTGTAGCATTAGTACCCCATAATTGAGAAAGTGTAAAATGTATAATATTGCAACATTTGGGGATTGTTTTAAACTATTATTTTTACATGTGGGAAAAACGAAAATCGCTGCGGAGGTGAAATCTTTAGAATTAATACAATATTTGTAATGATGAAATATCTGTCTGAAAAATTAATGTTTTTTCAAGGTGAGATGAAATGCTTGCAGCATGCAAGCACCTTCTACTAGTTATAGCTATTACTCCAGACACGCTCACAAGGGAGGAGGGAAACTTTTCAGAAAAGTATTTATGCGTATAATCAAATTCACAATTGATTTTTTTTCTTAGGCCAAAATTAATAAATGTTTGGTTGTATTGGCATTATTTCCATTAAACTGGTAATAATGGCCATCTGCTATGCATCATATCGTTTTTTATATTGCTAATTAAGAAATATCTGAAAACAATGAGAGGAAAATGTATAAGATCCATAATCTGGGCACTGCGTTTGTTTTCAGATATCTCTTAATTAGCAATATAAGAAACGATATGATGCATAGCAGATGGTCATTATTACCAGTTTAATGGAAATAATGCCAATACAACCAAACATTTATTAATTTTGGCCTAAGAAAAAAAATCATTTGTGAATTTGATTATACGCATAAATATTTTTCTGAAAAATATTTTACTCATTTATTTATTTGAAAAAGAATCGCTTTTCAAGGGCTCGCAATAAAGCTATATAAAACTAAAATTAAATGTCATCAAGTGGGACGTTATGATTTTATTGTAACATAAGTAATTTCTTTTACAAAAGCAACAAAAGAAATTCCCAATAAATAACTTGCTTATTCGAGCATTCCTTGATGCAGTGGACATTTAAATGCGGATTGAATAAACTTCGTACACACAATGGAATGTTCCAGTGGAAAGAAAAAATATTTACGCATAAAATAAACATACCAAGTAGCGGTTTCGAAAAATACAACGCACGAATGTCCGGTCACGTAACTTTCCAAAGGAAACGAAAAAATTGCGCCCCAGAGGGAGTGGTGAAATCAACCGTGAGCAAAACACGAAAAAAAACAAGTCACGGGAGGGAATAATGATTGGCGGGCGGAGAATAAAAACAACAGCAACGGGAATGATCAGAAAATTTCCTTCGTCCGCTTCTCATTCTCTGCCTCGTTACCGCATCCTGAGTCATTTCCTGCTAAATTTGAAAAAGCATTCCAAAAAACGGTCAATGTAATTACGTCAAACCCGAGCCAAAAATCTGCATTGAATTAATAGTTTCGTTAAAAAAATACCACCTGTGACGGAAAATTCTAGAGCGAGGGGTTAAGAAATTTAATTCAATTAATTCCCTTACACAGATAAAAAACGTGCGAGCGCCAACCTACAAATACGAGTACATACATGTATGTGTGTGTATGTATGGAAGCATGCATGGATTTTGTATGAATATATACGTGTGTGCGTGGTTTATGTGTGTAGAGAGGGACGGAGAGAGATAAAGAGTGGTCAGGCGAAACGAATTGGATAAAAGCATGCGATTGGGGATATAATATGCATTCATGAAACGAGACTTCAAACGCAGGAGTCCATGAAATTAACGCGCCTGAATTACTCATTCGAAATTTTTCGAAAAATGCCATTGTGATTCTCCGCATTCCGCCGTGTCTTCTATCAAAGTGTACGAACCAGAACTATCACGAGCGTCAATGTGTACCCTCGCAATACGCAACGAGGGAAAAGAATTACTAGTCAGTTGCTTCTGTCCAATTAACGACCCGCGGATTGGATTTCCGAAGCGTTCAGAAGACGACACTCATTTAAACAGCAAATATAATACTTTATAAGGTGCCTTGCGAAAACAAATGAAGCTCAAATTTAATGGACAATGATTGATTCGGAGGACAGACGAAAATATTTCAAAGGCACGAGCAACTATTCAAAATCTCGGAATCGATAGCACGTTCATGGAATTGACTAGTTTGAAATCTCTCGAAGTAAAATTAAAATTCCCCGCAGAAAAATTGCATTGAGGATAGTTGTTTTATTTGCAACCCAAAATAAGATCCGGTGAAAAATGAAGCTATATTCTATGAACTATTTTAAAATTCCGTTTCAGCTATATTTCCGAAAGTTCCTCCAAAGAGAACATTCGCTTTAAGTACTACAAATTCTCACATTTTAATCACAAACTTTCATTAAGAAGGACTTCAAAGGAAATATCTACATCTTATAAAAATTTATTTAAAATATAATCAAGACTCAGAAATGATTTTAGTCCGCATATTGATTTCCATAGCAACAAATTAAGCATAAAAAATTGAAAAATTAAGCACTCGTCTAAGATATTTACAGTTTGTGACGGCTAGGAAAGATACCTAAGATAAGTACTTAATTTTTTACACCAAGTGCTTATTCTGGATTTTATTTTCAGTCATAATACGAGCTCGATAGTTCTCCAAGGACGTAGCTATATTGTCATTAAGGAAATATTATTTTCATGATATGATAAAAATTTTGGGAATGTACATAATAAATATCTAGCGCATGTGATCAACGATCATTTTTAGATTTCCTTGATCATTTGGTGAGTACCTAATATCTGAAAATTTTGGGTAATAATTTAAGAATAAGGAAGAATAGAGAGATTCGAGTACATCGATTTAACAGATTTTTAGCATCAAATTAGATAAATGTTAGGTATCTTTATATATAATTACACGATGTCTGTCCGTCCGTCTCCCCTATTATCTCTTTAACAGTTTATCATAGAGAAATGCCATTTTGTTTCCGCAAACTAGGAGACCCCAGAAAAATTATTTTCGTTTACGGAAGTCCCCGGATTCGACTCCGGGAGACGATTATATTTTCCATATGTTTACACAGGAGTTTTGATTTTTCAAGGTGCAAGTTGTACTTCTTTCATTCATTAAAAACGTAAATATAGACCGAACTTCTCCGTTTTTCTTTATTCGAATTCTAAAACTATAAAATATCTTATTCTTGCGAGGTTTTGATGTTGCACTGATTAACTTCTCAGAAACACGCATTTCATTTCGAAATTTTATGGCTTTTTCGTACTCTTTCCGGGTGTTGCCAAGGCGACCCACATTGTTGTCTCCGATTGAATTAACGTCTATTAAACCTTCAAATAGCCTAAATAATTGCGTTATCCCCTTCACGCTGTTTATGAAGCATCGAAATTATAATTGTAGTAATATCAAACTTAATAGATTGCAACGTTAATAATTATAGATTATTACTATTCTGCAAACTGAGTGTGAACTGTTGGCATTTTTAACGATTGAGCAAAAGAAAAAAATCTTCTTTATTTATTTTAATACTGGAATGTGACATTTTTTGTATGAGAGAGACAATTAAAATTACACATATAAATTATAAAAACAAACATGACATTCAAAATATTGGTTGTCTAATTTTATAAGGGGATATTGGCTATTATTATTTTCAAATATGCAGATTTCTGATTGACTTAGCATAAGTTTTTGCGGGTATCACTAGTATATCGTAAATTTTTCCAAACGCTAACTATATTTTTTCAGTTATCTATGCAACAAACATTATTTCGATAATTTATAAATATATCGACACATCATGAATTCCAGTTAAATTAAAAAACTATTTCCAGTATAGGAAAAGCAGCGCTAAAAATTTTTATGAGGTAAAAATTGATTACCAAAGAATTTTAATAACATTATTCTCGATAGTCGTTAATAATGCCAGTTGTTCGCAAGATGCATGTCGGTTGAATGAGTCCATTACTTAAATTGAATTTTAGAATAGTTGTGAAATTCATTTTAAAAGACGCAAGTAAATTAATTGCTCGCACGAGTTATAATTAAATATCAAAATGTAATGCGACCTTATCGATTTAATTTACCTCATGAATTGAAATAAATTAGCACGTGAAAAATTGACAACGATGGAAATAAATTCTTCCCCTTCAATTAGAGTTAATACAGGTACAGTATTACGTGGAGGTAATTTTAGCGATTGTTTGCCAATTGTTTCTCGGACGAATGATGAGATTTTCGAGTGCGAAGGTACTACAGAAGTAACAATTAGGGGGCATCATTCGATTTCGGCGGAATTTCACCTTGTTCATAATCGAACCTGAATAAGCGGTACGAAAAATCATTTCCTTCATGCTTAAGAGGCTGCGCGGTATTTTGTAACGTAAAATATCGTGCGCGGTCATTCTAACCGCGTTGAAAAGTCAGGAAAAATACCCAAATAACCAATTGATATTTAAATTTTTTCATTAATTTTAAAACAAATTTCGTTCTTATTAATAAAGCTAGATTTTTATCTTTGTCTTTTTTGTGTAGTACACATTGTGATGCTGCCCTACATCATCATCGTCTCCATCTGCATTCATCGGATTCTTCCTTGCCCGTGTTGTGATCTTTTTCTCTAAAAAGTCCTATTCGTCGGAATTATCTAATCCAGTTATTCCTTCTTCCTCTCCTATTACACTTACCAAAAAAACCTCATCCTTTCCTCATTCCTCGCATCAAATGAACTCATGACAAGTAGTAATACAAGTAATTTGTATGAAACAAAAGTCCTCCTTTCTAGAAAATAATTATTATCGCACATAAATTATGAAGACAGTGAAAAAAGTAATCAGCAGACTTGAACGGCCATATCTGCAAAGAGTTTAGTAAAGATTTTTTTTTCAACCAGGCGCACAGGCCGACTGTCACTCAGGCAAAAACACAGTCAATGGTATCACAATATACCGTTTGAAAGAGCATGAAAAGACCTACCAAGTTACGTATGATGAATGAGCAAATCAGCCTATTTAGAAGTGCGACGTGAGCAAGCCATGATGGCCATTCAGAAATTACTCGCGCGTTTATTGTACGAGTTCAAACTCGGTAATAAAGCGCACAAAATTGTTTAAGAAATTTTCTTCTGGCGATGAAACACTCAAAGTTGAACCCCAATCTGGAATGAGATCAATCATTAATGATGGGGAGCTGAAAGCATTGATCGAGTTGAACCAACTCCAAACTTGTCAAGGGCTCGTAGAGACGTTTGGCGTTAGCCACGGACCTATTAGTTTCCATCTGCATACCAATGGGAAGGTCCGCATGCTAAGCAAATGGTTTCCACATGATTTTACAGCAGAGAACAAACTCAACCGACTTAAGATCTGCTCGTAGCTGATTTCATATCATAAAAGCGAACCATTTCTGAACCAACTTTTCACGTGTGGTGAAAAATGATTTATTTACAGCAACACTAACATAATTGATCAAAACTATGTATATCGCCCAACGAGAGTACACCCACACACGCCAAAGCCAAGCAGAAGATTTTGCTTTGTGACTGATGAAAAACACTCAGCATCGTACACTATGAGCTTTTAAACCATGGCCAAGCGATCACAGCCGACGTTTACTCGGCGCAACTGTAACTGGTTTAGAACAAGCTGCTCAAAAAGCGACCGTCGCTGGTCAATCGGAAGGGTGTTGTATTCCTCCAAGCCAACACGCGCCCTCACACGGCAAAAGTGACGCAAGAAAAACTCAGCAGCCTTGGTTGGGAGATTCAGCCACATGCAACCTATTCGCCTGAGATTTTCCCTTCCGACTACCACCATTTCCTCTCGCTGGGCAACCACATGCGAACCCGGCAGTTTAATGCACAAGCAGACCATGAAGAGGAATTATGTAATCTCTTTCTTCGCTTCCAAAGACGGAGATCTCTTCCTATGCGCCATATAATGCAATATAGAATACAGAATAAAATGTACTAACAAAGTTTTTGTGCTTGGTTTAAATTATACCAAAAAGAGAAAAGATTTTTAGGGAAAATATATGAATATATCTTTTAATTCATTCAATCCTCTCACGCTCTTTATCTATAACATACCTACTTTGTCGCAACAGAATATACGAAAGAGGAGAGAGAGTGAAGACCATTATCATGGTGGAAAGACTAGGCGTGTTAATCAGGTGGACGAATTTCGAACTTTTCTGCGCATGACGTCAGCGACGGGATAAAAATGGCTGTTCTTCGAATGTTGCGTGTGCCGCGGTCAAAGTTTTCGACATTATTTGGACAGTATATGTATAATTACTGTTATTGACGAATAACTTAATATAACTAATATTGCATTTATGATCTTGAATCATTTACATTTTTAATAAGTAGGTACTTTAAGTAAAACAATTCATTGAGTCTGTTCATTTTTAAAAGGTTGACTTTGAATACTTTCAAAACCTCATTTACGTGTATATTCCCATTACTTAAGCTTTGATTCTTCTTCATGATAACATAGAAATGTTACAATCTAACAGGACAAACTACACGACTTTTGCTGGTCATATACGTTTTTAATTCTGTTTATTATTTTTATTACTAGGGCATACCCGTTGCATTACCACTTTCAATTAATATGCATTTTGAATATGTGTCACCTCAAATTCTCACTTTCGTTTTAGAAACAAATTTATGGACCGATTTGATGCGTATTTTAAAATAGAATTATAATGAATGAATTATAATTTTTTCGGTGTTCTTTACCTAAGACTGATATTAGGGCTATTATTCGAAGTAAAGTAAAAGTACAATTTGTTGCACAGCTTCTAGATATATGAGTTTAAAAAATTTCCTGGTATCCGTTCGACATGTAAATGGCATAGACGTTGCCTATAAATTCTCATTAGAAGTGTTTAATCAATGCTGTTATATTGGTTCATGTTTTTAACAGATCATATTCCTCTTGAGACCATTTACATTGTGACCTTAAATATTCGGCAAGCTTAAAATTCAATTTATTTGAGATAAGTAGAGAAAGACACCCATACTGTTTCTCGCTCATTAATGTAGATAACAGATTTTCTTTTATATATAATTCCTCAATGTCTCTTGAACAGCTTGTTATAGAGAAATGCTGTAAATGCCATTTTCTTACTGCCAACTAGGAGATCCCGGGAAAACTATTTCGTTTACGGAAGTTTCCCAGGTTCGACTTCAGAAGGCGATTATATTTTCCCACATGTTTACACAGGAGTTTCGATTTTTCAAGTTGCAAGGTTTATTTCCTTCATTTATTAAAATACATAAATACGGACCAAATTTCTCCGTTTTTATTTATTCGACAGCTAAACTATAAAATATCTTATTGCTGCAATTTTTAGATGTTATACGGAAGAGTTTATCAGAAACACGTGTTTCTTTTCTAAATTTAACGGTTTTTTCGTACTCTTTCCGAGTGGTTCCAAGGCGACCCGCATTTTTGCCTCCGATTGAATTAAACCTTAAAATAAACGAATGAATTGCGTTATTCGCTTCGAGCTTTTTATGAAGAATTGAAATTATAGTTGTAGCAACGTCAAACTTAATAGATTGTAACGTTAATAATTACAGATTGTTATTATCATTCTGTAAACTAAGTGGGAATTTTTAACATTTGACCAAAAGAAAAAAATCTTTCTTTATTTCAATACTGGAATGTTAACTTTTTCGTATAGGAGAAGCAATTAAAATGGTACATATAAATTATAAAAACAAGCATGAAATTCAAAAGGTCAGTGTCTAATTTTATAAGGAGATATGGGCTATTATTACTTTTAAACATGCATATTTCTGACCGACTTCGCAAAGGTTTATGCGGGTTCCACCAGTAACTTTATATTACTTATTGTGTAATAGAAGAAATTTACTCTTGATGGGATTTGAATTCTCACACAAGATTATTTTAACCGATTTTTCTCAGATGGAGACAATTAAAGGGTGCAAAACCTTTAGACAATATCAGAAACACATTTCAACAATTCCTTCATTTATTCAGGGACGTATTTGGATTGCAGAAAATAATAAGCTATACAAAATCCCTGCAGGCTGCCATATATTTTTTTGTATTTCACTGTTTGGGAATATATGCTCAATTAAATCATTACAATAATAAATCTATACAAAAAGCTAAAATAATATAAATAAAAATTTTATCTTAATTATTTTATTTTCTTGTTAAGCATTGAAGGCAAACAAATAAATCCGTGGGGATTGCATCGAAAATATTGTTCCTCGATCTTTTTGGCGAGTTACCCAACATTTGCTGTTGTAAATCTTTACTAAAACAATCACTCGCAAAGTGTTCCGAACAAATTTTAGCTGACATTGAAAAAAAATGTTAAACATGATGAGCATAAATATTTTATAAATTATGAAAGCCATTATTTGTCCTAAATACTCAGCTTTGTTAACGTTAAATTTATCTTTTCTACGGCTATCCTTAATCCATTTTGCCTTGAAAATGACGTTTTTGGAGACTTACAGCACTTTACTACTTGCAGTGTTTGAGAATTGGTGTGTATTACACCCATAAACGTCACAGCGCGATATTTTTATGCGACAGAAAACAACAGCAGCAGTATATAACAACAATAACGATATGTAATAACAAAGCGCCAAATAATAATAAATAATAAATAAAACAACGCAAATATTCTACCAAATCTCCTAGTAGCATGCCGGAATGTGCAGGCTTAAGGTTCTATCTATCCCGACGTTTACGTCACAAGTAGTTTCGTGACGTACTTCCACCTGCGCATGAACACACCTTTTAGTCTTTTCACCATGGACCATTAAGTTAGCATATTTTCACCGAAACCAGTGTATAACGGCGGTCATAAACTGCCTCACCACAAATAGGACCCATAAATGCAGACTCATTCGTTATAAATTTGAATTTAAAGATAAAGATGCACATGCATTTTTATGGGAAGAATACATCGACGGCTATAACGTCAGAGATAAATTGAAGAACATCACGATTCCAGAATGGAAATTTTCCAAAAAATCTTAGTTATATGCCTTTGCGCCTGAATAATTCATTTTATGATGTAGCTGTGAGAATTTAAACCTTTTTCTCCTAAACTGAAACCAAAACAATAAAAATATCCAGATGACTCATCGAAATGCGACCAAAGCCTTGATCTTAAAGTATTGATGTCTTTTTCTCTCTTATACAGAACCCACACCAAATTCTGCTTTGGAAACTCGTGATTTGATTCTTTTAACCGGCTGAATCGATAAAATGGAGATTATTTAGTTACATAAGTGCAATATTTTTCTAACAAAATTTATATTATGAATGTATGTATCTACAACACGTGAAGCGAATATAACAAAATGCGTATATAGATAAATTTAAGTAAGATGGAAAAAGGGAAAAACGTAGAAAACAGCGTTTATATAGATAAAATCATTTATAAAAACAAAAGCAAGCTTTCTTGAAAAGTGTGTCTAATGCTGATTGAATCGACTTTTGTTTAAGAAAAGATATCACATCGGCTGATTTTAAATATTGTAAATTTTTCTTAAGGATTATCCTGCTTAAAGTCTTTAACCATTAAATAGCCTAGCCTGGTAAACCATCTTAAGAGCGCTACGTCCACAACACAATTCTTGTCGTTCCGTTTCCTTGTTTCGATTGAAATTTCGATTACAAACTTCAAAATTATGTAGTTGTTTCGTGTTTAACTCTATCACGCACGAGATTACACAATGTTGTCCGCAGCTTCACGTTGGCTGCATGAAGGCAGACTTTCCTAGGCGTTTCAAAAGTTCACACTTATCGGCCTAAGTCAAATCCTTCGGTAAAACCGCGGTAAGTAAAAATAATCACCGCTTATTATGAGAAAATATTCTTCGATAAATCGAGTAGCGATATTTGTTGGCTTTTTTAGGTAAGACTTTAGATATATCATAACTTAAGACATTTTTATAAAATCTTCTCGTCCAGTGATAAACGACTTATCGCCCTTATCATAATAGCGTGTAGTTGGTTGGTGATAATTTTAATTTAATCGTTTATATCTGAAAAGGGTAGGAGATAATGGTTCCAAAATTTCCAGGATTGCTTGATTCACATATAAAAAGTGATTGAAGAACAAATATTTGGAAAAAAACATCCGGGTTCAACTCCAGGGAATTATTTCTATTTCTCATAAGGTAACACGTAAAAATTGACTATTCGACGTGCAGGCAATTATTCTTTTGGGAAATAGAATTAGAAATATTTTACCTTTAATCTTCAAATCTGGAACATTCTAAAAAAAAACATTTTCAAGTTACTTATTTTATTCGTCTTTTTTCGCCTTCAGCACGCAATCGCTCATGTTAATAGTTTGAATGGTATATTTTGGAAAAATTTTGGCACTTTAACGAGATGTTGCCTTGCCTACCAACTACATTGTTAAACCTCGAAATCTTATTTTTACTTCAATCCATATAGGTTTAAGCGTGCTTTGAAGACTTATATTACGAGTAGAGAAAGACGGAAGGAGGGGGAAACAATTTTAATTTTCATTAATGTAAACAACATTCGTTGCGTAATTTGCGAGAAGGAATACCTAAAAAACTGAAATATTATTCAAAGAGATTAAAAATCGTTATAATGAGCTAAATTCAATATTATTGTAATAGAAACTGAAAATCTGTGGAATAATGTGAGGGTGGTGGTGAGGGTGGTGGTGAGGGTGGTGGTGAGGGTGGTGGTGAGGGTGGTGGTGAACTCACCATGGGCCTGCTTACGCTGTCTTCACGATGCTAGAATGACTGTTAAATAACAATGACGGATGATAATATCACGTTCAAACGATCGCCCAAGATGCGTAATAATCTTTGTTAACTCCGGTCGATACGCAATAATATTTCGTATTTTATACAAAATTATACCCTGAAAGCTGAAGTGGCGTCACGACAGGAATACATATTCACCGACTCACGTAAAATTCACGTAAATAGGAAGTTTAAATTCAGTCCGCCGCGAAATAGACGCGCTCAATTTTTTTGAATACTTTTGGAAAAGGGCGTGCGTAACACCGCAAGTACCCGTCCAAGATGAAGGTAACGGGAATCAATTTTAATATATTTATTTGTATAGGTGCACTGTATGCATATTGCCATTTCAAATCATTCCTTCTCACCCAATACTGCCTCTATCCCTCGTCTCATCATCTCTTTCTATTCACCTCCCTTTCCTCTTAACTCTCTCCCTACTGTTCTTCTTTGCCATCTCTTTCCCGTCGTTATTTCTACCAGTCACATATACATTCCTTCCTATAAATCAATACTCAACTGGAGGATATTTTATTAATTATATCGAATTTGGTTGCTTATAGTAAAAGTTACTCTTTGTTTATATTTGTCCTTTTAAAAAATTTATTAAATTATATATCGTATCGTATTTGTAATATTAACATCTAAATTATTGTATTTAAAAATAATTAAATCTCTTATTTGAACAAATGTCTATTAACCTCCCTTTCCTATTAAGTCTCCCTACTATTTTTCTTTGCACTATCTTTACCGTCGTTATTCATACCAATCACTTATATCCATTCCTTCCTATAAATCAATACTTAAATGGATGACATTTTATTAATTAGATCGAATTTTGGTTGAGTAAAAGTTACTCTTTCTTTATATTTGTCATCTTAAAAAATGTACGTATATATTTTGTGGTATTTGTAATATTAACATCTAAAGTATTGTATTTAAAAATAATTAAATATCTCCTATTTGAAAAACTATTTGTTTTAGGTTCGGTTCCGGTTCGATGCCCAGATTAAAACATCAAAGTTAGATTAGATTTTGGCTAAAATTGGTCAACCGCAAGTGGAGATTTACACTTTTCATTTTTTCGTTTTTCCAAATATCTCCTTTAGAACATCAATAATATAAATATATGTTAGTATTAATGTTGTTTAAATCATACTTCTCTACAAATTTTGTTTGGAACATTTTTTCATAGAACGATTTTTAATGGAATATTTCGACTATCCGTCTGAATATCTTAAGAACGTCGCTATGACAGTTTTTTTTTGTTTCTATGATAATATTTTGTAATTCTTGATATAAACATGAACGCTGCCAAAGGTAATTGTAATCGCGCATCAATTATTTGTTATCCGCAGCACCAAATAACAATTTTGTTTAGCTATAGTTTTCTATGCGAAAATTAAGTTTTTTTTATTTTGAAAATGATTCTTGTGGATGCCGTTGTTAAGATAAACTCGGATGTACTATTTCAATCGTATGAATTACTCTGTATTGAGAAAATTGTGTAAGAGACTTCAGGTTTTTTACATATAATAATACTTTTTTGTGTGAATTTGGAATGCACAAGTATCCATTAATGTATTTTTGAAATAAATAACCAAAACCGCAGTTCCCCAAAGCAAAATAAAAGTGCATCTGTTCTTTTCAAGTTTTTCGTACAAAAGGATAGCATATAAAGAGTGAGGTAACAAAGGCTGCTGAATGCATACACGTACGAAGGGCCAGAGCGTGAACGAATAGGTACTCGGACCCTTTGAAAGGGGAAAAATTCTCTTGCTATCCCAACTACGTCTGGTCACTCCTTATCGAATCCGCACACGTAGAGATACGATCCTGCTCAAGAACAGAAGGAGAAAGGAAGGTAGCCTGAGGGAGTCGACCGTACATCTCTTGCAAAGGACAAAAGAGGATAGACGGTTTCTTCATCCATCCCACCAATACCCCAGAGGAAACGGCTCAATAAAGCGCACTGCACATCTAGGTCTGATAGTGTAAGAAGCAACGGAAAGTACCTTACCATTCTTAAGGAGAAGACGTGATTTGTTTTTCCTTCGGATTATTTCCGTCGCTCATGCATGCATTCACGCAGTTGGCCGCGAGGCATTTTCAGCGGAAGGCGCGAGGAAAAAGGGAGAATGGGAAGTAGCCCGGGAAATTCTTATGCCTCCATAAAGGAAGGTCCTAAAAATATTGCAATCTTGGACCAAGGAGAACTTGAATACATTCGTGAGAGGGGGAAAGGCGAAACACTTAGCCAATTCATCCATTTCCTCCCGACTCTCGCGGATATCCAGCAACTTTTCACTAGAGAGCACGCCCTAAACCTAGACTGCATGAGAATGAGATGAACATTTAAGTTTCGTACGCGTAGAACGAATTAAAAATAATCGAAAGTTTTCGTAAGAAAATTCGATATTGATTGATTGATATGGACTTGATTTGGAGCGAGATTGAGACTAAGAAGTTCCATATTCCATCAAACCTAAGGTTTTCCAAAAGTTCAGAGCATGCTAAAAAATTAATACGCCAAACGAAGATGAAATATCTAAATAAGAACTTAATAACTAGGAAAATCATTATAAAGGAAATACTGAAAAAGCTATTGGTTAAGTAGAAAAAGAATTATGAGGAAAATCGAAAAACAATGCAACAGCGATATTATCCTTCGCCTCACTTAAAACGCGTCGGTATTCTTTTATTTTGTATACTTTTCTAAATTGGCCAGTTGTAGATAAAAATAAGAATGAAACTAAATAAAAAATACCACAATTAAGACGGTTACATGTATACATAAAGGCTGTGGATTGTTTTCAATAGTTGTTATGCGATTGAAGAAAGCTAAAATTGAAGTTATTGCCAAATTGTGCCCATAGGAGATGCTTCATCACAATAATAAGATAATAGTATACTCAATTTAATTTCAGTGAAATACCTCTTAAATTTTTACAATATATATTTTTATAAAATTAATTTTTGAAAAATTATAATTGCTATTTTGAACTTAGTATGTATATGTGCGCATACAAGAACAAATATTTGAGAATTGGACAATTCAATTAACTAAAAATAGCCGAAAGCTATTCTCGGAAAAAAATTCTATTTCAACTTATGGAAAACAATTAAAAAGTTAATTTTAAAACATTTAGTATATTAGTAAAAATGATCTCAATATATATATATTTATTTATTTATTTATATATTTATTTATTTATTTAAAATATCTGAAATTTCTGTTTTAGATATACAGCAAAAATACCATTCTATCGGTGAGTTTTACAGTGGGAGCTGCGATTTTATTTTCAATTTTTAAATACTAAACAGTTGTATTTTTTCGGGCTCAAAGCAATTTTCGGCCTAATTAATGTTGAATTCCTTCCAATTAAAAATAAACTTTGTTTTATCACCTGCGACTATGTTAAAGTGCGGAGGTCATATCTCGATTCCAATCTCAATCTACTTATAATATTAAAAATACATCACATTCACTCACTTGTTAAACAAATAAAGAAAATAAATACTCTCTGAAAAGAACCTGCTCTATTACTGAAGACGTTAACTCACCAAAAATCTTCAACGACTCGCGTCGAGTAAGACGTTTAACTCCACGACTCAATTGTCTCATATTCACTCATACATTTTCCACGCAATTATATTAATCATACAAACTATCATAAGTGATAAGATTAGTAAGTGAAATTGACTTTTGTATAACGCATGGATAACGATTTTTTCATATTATAACAAAAATAAAGTACGCAGTCGATACATATATACTTATTTGAGAATTATCAGTATAACAACAGTGGTGACCTGAAGCGATTACAGTGTGTCAGGCAAAGACATCTACAGAAAGCTTAATTTATGTTACTACGAGGGAAAGTTGAGCTCATTATCAAGAGAGAAGAACACGTGTAAATTTTACCGGGACTGCCGTTTGAATCTTAAGATGGCCCGCGCAACTTCCTCTTTACATGCCTACGTGTATATAAAACAAGGAGGGGTGTACATGGGATTCCCGTGGTATAAAGTGCTTTCCGTCAAAGTCGCCATACTATAATCGTATACTAATGTATTTGCTTTGAAATCAGAAAATTATTTTTCTTTGTATTGTGGTAGCCCTGCTTTTTTTATCCGTTCTAAACATATTCATTTCGTTTTCTCATTCTACATTCACCCTACAAACGAAATTTCTTTGAAATCCGTTCAGCCAATACCTTCCAAATTCATAGTCACAGAAAGATACTAACCTTGATATTTTGGTTGCTCTGTTTAGTCGACTCAGTTGAAATATAATATTTTGGTCATTTATTTATATGTAGATTATATATACAATCTTTGGTTAAAATCCATGGGGTCATTTCTCTAGAAATACGTGTAAAATTAATATTATTTAAATTTTTACTGTGGTAGCCCTGCTCTTTTGCTCTGCTTTTAACATCTTGATTTCATTATGGTATGTTATATAAATTTTATATAAAAATTTCAATTGAAATCCGTATAGCCAATTCGTTCCAAATCCTTAATTACTGAAAGAGTTTAATTTTGGCACCTCTGTTTCACTGATTCAGTTTAAATATGCTAATATGGCTTTGTATACATGTATATATTATAAGTATTAAATTTTGTTAAAATTGATGTAAACAGTTCAACACAAATACGTGTAAAAATAATTTTTTTATCCCTTGTATTGTGGCAGCTCTGATTTCTATATCTATACTAAAAATATTTATTTCGCTTTTTTATGTTGTACGCCTCCTTCGTGCAACATTTCGTTTAAATCGGTTAAGCCAATTCCTTCCAAATTCATAATTACTGAAAAGACTCTTTGCAATTGTGGCACCCCTGCTAAGTCAATACGGTCCAAATATGTCATTTTGGTCATTAATTTATGTAAAGGTCCTATGTACCAAATTTGGTTGAAATCGGTTCAGCCAATTCTTCCTTGATGCATGCGTACGTACGGACGGGCGGACATCATGAAGATAATAGTGCTTTTCAGCAATGGCAAAAAGCACTAATAACGGTGAATTCACATCTTCATCGCACAAATTTTTCAAACAAGATTCCCATGGGATAACAGTTGCTTATATTTACAGTGATATCAAAGGAACTATCCATTAATATCGACCTAAGTGATATTTTGGTATTATAGAAATAAGTACTGGCGGAGAAGAAAACTTGAAACAACGACAGTAAATTTTTAAATATAAATGGATTGCTTTAAAACCCAATATTTTTACCTGACGGAATTATATCGAAATGAAACAATATTCAAAAGAAAAAATTTTGAGCTCTTGTGGTATTACTCTTATTCAAATAAAAAATGTTCCCCTAAAAAAACAAAAAACTAGGACACGTGATGCCTCTCTCGTTTGGATGAGGATGAATGACGGGTTGAAGGCAGGAAGCCAGGAAGCGTTCAGTGAGATGTTTCAGGAAATAACGACCCAAAGAAAGTCGATCCCCGGAAAATTGAGCTTTGAAAATTGTCTGCGGCAAAAATTGTTTTTTTTTCTCAGGAAAATCTTTTACATCAAAATCGGGTCACAAAACATCCGACGCTAAAGTCAACTCAGGATGATCGATTTTTTTATTTATATTGAGTGGGATATAGCTGTCTCGTTCTAAAAATAGCTTAATGATCCGTCTAAAGATAGAACATGTAATTTAAAATGATATGCTGGACTTTTTACAGTTGTCTGAATGAAAATGGAAATTTAGATTAATTTATTGAATTATTTGAACTAAATCCAGTCAACTAAAAAACTTCAATTCTATACCTGATCCATTCATGAAATCTCGATATATTTCTTTAGCTCATCATTTCATAAAAATAAAAGATTTCATCATGCAAGGAGGCATTTTCCTCCGAGTAAAACATTTCAAGGATTTGACCAGGATTTTAATAATGAATACGACCGTTTTACAGTATTAAAGTTTTGAACTGGAGTCGTGGGACCTTGTCCAATAGAAAGAATTATATAAAAAGATATGCATAACATGTGACGAGTATAATGGTTTAACAATTTGTCACATTACGCCTGACAACTTAAAAAACTCGCGACAAAGGAAAGAAATACAGCATATTTGTCCTATTTTATACTCAAAATACTCGGACTTTTTCAGCCACAATTTTCCCAACTTTTCCCCTCCATACGTTTTCTTCCTCTAATTATCTTCCACTTTAGCTTCCACCCCGCGGCCAAACAATCATCCTAATATCTGTTTTAAATTCTTCCCTTAAAAGTTCCTTTTTACTGCAAGCGCACAATAATCTTCCGACAAAACTCGTTAGCGTAATAGCCAGGGAAATTTCTTCTTACAAAACGAGTTCCGCAACGCCTTAATTTACCCTCCGGCGTCTACGTTTGTGGAAGGAAGAAAGGTAACGATCCAAACCGTTGAACAAACTCTTCCCAACAACATGTTATTCGTTGAACAAAAAATAAAGACAATTTGGAGGATACGATGTTTGGCAGGTACACGGAGAGAACTAACATTATTCACCGTAAAATGGCCCCCGTCCAATCCCAGTACCTCTCATAAACACTCTCCGAAAACCGCAGACCCTCATCAAAATCCCCTTATCTAACTCTCCTCTTCTCCCTCTGTTTTTAGCAGCAATTAGCTAGCATGAATGTGGATGGAGAGAGAAAGACGGACGTGAGTGAAGGTAATGAGGGAGAGAGAGAAAGAGAGAGGGCGAGGATGGAGAGACGAGTAGTTCACAAGTATATAACCTGCCGATGATGCCACTCAAGAGGTCTTCGAGCCCCTCCTCAATTTAGGCGGAGACACCGTTCCGTGTCACGCACCGCATTTGAGAGGAAGAGAAAGAGAACGAAAGGTTAGAAGAAGACCTTGGATACTTAAAGAGACATGGGAGATTACGCGGCGAGGCTCGGATTGCTGTCAACAGTCTTCGTCGTCATGTCCTTAGCCCGAGGAGAAGTTCAGAGCAGCGGCATAATGGGTACGTCGACACTTGCGCCCACGGTAAACGTTGACCTTTTACTCTTCGAATAACCCTTTCCGTCTCTTCCCTTTCCCCTCGACACGTCAGCCGACCCTGCCCATCCTCCATCAAAGCATTCCTACGTTAAAACGTCGTCCCTCCGAGTTACTTCGGGGTCTCCCCGATGGGTTTTATGGATACTCTCTCTATCCCTCGAAAGGCCGAAGGATGCGTTCGAAGGGGAAGATGAAAAGACTAGAGAATCCCCTAAGCGTACCAAAAAGGCTTAGTCGCCCCGGGTAACGCCCGTCGGCTTTAATCGATAAGTAATTCGGTTATGGGGGAGATCTTAAGCCGAGTTAAAGTGGTTTTGTATGGTGATGGGGGAATTAATATGTTTACCATGTTTAATAGATATTTCTGGAGAAGTTTCGCTTCGGCGGTGTTAGCGTTCGAAGATATTATGAGTGCCTCGTGTCCGCTGCGTTTCGTGGATGTAAGTTATCGATCTCTGCCGCCCGATAACTTGTTAAAACTCTTTAAATCCATGCAGGAGCCAAGACCACGTCTTTCTTGAAATTATATCGTTTTGGCCACGAATCTTCTTAAAGCGATCTTTAGATCAGTACATGCGTTCAAATAAACGCCATGTTGTGTCTTTGGTCGGAATATTATGAAAACAATGGCGCCGAAAGCAATTCATTTCCAGAATTGTTTTTTTGTTTTCAGCATTATAATTCTTACAGTTCCACCTTGAAACAGATGCCGAGTTCTTTCGAAAGATCCTAGTGTAAAGTATGTACCTTCATTTTCTAAATTTATTTTCAATTTCTAGTTTTTTTTCATCAAGTGAAAATCATAAATTTTCACTTTAGCTAATTATATGGGATAAAATCGTTATTATCTACATATTTATCGATGCTACGGAAATGAATGCTTGATTATTTTAAAATTTGCGTTGAAAAAATTACAGAAATATTCTAATTCTGGCAGATTAAGAAAGAGTATTTCAAACTAAGGGATGCGCATAAAAATTTAATAGAAATTATTCTGTAAATTAAGGGAGTTTCGTCGATTCAGCTTTTAAATTCCTTAACCTCCTCAACGCCGTCCGACGTGTCGTTACGTCGAGCGAAAACATGACATATCGCCGTCCGACGTGTTAGTACGTCGAGCGTCATTGCTAGCTTTATTTATTTTTTGCCGAGCTGAAAATTGTTCGATCTTAAATACCTTGATATATTTTACTATAGGAAGTTTTGGCCTTGATAATTATATTTGGCTTGTCAATTTTTAATGCATTTCGTATTTATTATACAGATTTGAAATTTTTAAATACTTTTTTTTGAGCCACTCGATTCCTTCCTTGCGAATATACATACGACGTCATATCTTGGCTTTTATTTAATAAAAAGGAATAATTTTTGTGACTTCTGTTATGAATCCGAATAATGACAAAGTAACTCAAGAATACATAAAAATTATAAACTGCCTTTTTAAAAACTAGCAACCACGTCTCCATAATCAATACATCACCACGTTACCATATACCCTAATGATCAGTTTCTATGGCTGCCAATCATCTTTCAATAGCACCCAACAAGACCATTGCAGAAATTACGCTCTACCGCTTTCTCATCACTATTACAAAATTATAGTTTGTAACCAACCTACCGCACCTGGGACATTAATATTCTCTCGCTAAACTGCTATGAAAAATAATCATCTTGCAAATCATTGAGGAAAAGTAAACGCGCGGGAATTAGATACTTCTGAGAATTTCCGAACTTAACCTTACTCAAACGCACACATAGGTGAGCTTTCTAAACATTTTTAGCGACATTTACCTCCCCATTGTACAGAACAGACGAGTAGTTCTACATCTACATCTACATATTACCCTGCAAGTCACCTTGACGGTGGATGGCAGGGGGTGCCGCGCACCGAGTTCCTAACTAATTATTATTCACTTATCTATTGTGGTCACGTATTGTCCTAGGGAAAAAGGACTCCTTATACCTCTCCGTCCTACTATCTATTTCATCCACTTCCAATTCGTCCTTGGAGAGAATGAATTAAACAACGGCAAATGGAAATAATCACATTTTTCGAGGTAGTGATTATTTCACGCATTTTAGAAAACCTTATTTTCTTCGCGCAGAAAAAATCGGATGTTCCCATAGAAACAACACGCGGATCCATCACTTAAGCCACATCGTGCCAGGAAAAAAGCGAGCAAGAACCCCAGAAAACCACGCCCACGTGCAATGAAACCTTTTGGGTTCGCTGAATGGGTCAATCATTCCGAAAGCAAAATTATGTCAAATAATGGAACGGATCGGATGCTTCGCACGCGGTCCATTGTCCTCACGCGGCTCCTATAAAGCCCAAAGAAAATTAGTTCTGATCAAATTTTGTTGCGTTACGATGATAGGTTGCCCGTGTTTACTCTGACGTCATTGAGGATCGTGGTCAGGGTCAATTTTTCGGTTTAGCAAATCTTGATGATATGGGTAACGTGACCAAACACGCCTGCACGAAAGACGGAATGCATTCATTCTCTCGACGGATTATTTGATTACTTTTTCGAGAAGATCATTTTGTTGCGAACAAACATTTCTCAAGGTTGCTACCGTTTAAACTCAAGCTCTTTCACGACTTATGTGTGATATTTTTGTGCAGAGAAGAGCCAATACTACCGCAAAAGCCTATAAGTAGTTTCGGCACTTTTAAGTATATACTCATTCTGTAAGCAAGGCATAGCCTTATTGTTAAGGAATGATATTCTCGATTATTGTATGATGCGCTTTTAATAAGAAAAAAGTTGGCTAACTATTTAGTGATGGATGATATCTTTTAATTATTTTAGACTTTAATCCCATTTATTTACCTCAGTGTATATCATTATAAATAGCTGCTTCTTACATATATAAGATATATATAGGATATATGATATAAAACCTAAGGTACTTCTAAAATTGCTACAGGGCTGAAGTTTGGCATATTATTGAGTACAACCTATGAAAAAAATTCAAAATTCCAGAAAAAGTTATATTTAAGAGGTATTTTTAACCCCAATATTCCATTTCAATACACCATAAGAAAAGCATTGAAAACGGTGAAGGGCTATATAAAATTGTTTTTTAGGCGTTCTTTACCAGCGAAGCGGTAATAGCGGAACGCCTTATGGGGGTACGCCTGGTCCGTCCGTCGTAACTTTCATCTGCTAAACCGCTAGACGGATTTAAATTAAATTAAGTATGAGTGATCGTTATTAGAATTTATCGCTCAATTGCGATTTTTAACTGAATCCGTCTATTAGAACTCCCACTCTACATAATTACTTTAATAAACTTATACTCGTATCTCGTTAAATGGCATCCGTCAAGCAACAATGAAATAAACTTTTCCCTCCCTAGCTCTTATATGATCTGTAAGGTATACATTAAAAAAATGTTTTCGGATAGATAAAAACATTTACTACGAGAGAGTCCACGAGACCACGTACTTACGAGTTTTAGTTTCGGAGATATATCTTCTAGAAAATCCCATGAAAAACATCGCATATTTTGTTTACATTGATCTCCAAGGCAGTTTTCTCGGCAAACAACCAATTAAAATCCATATTTTTCTATCCCTCGCCCTTAAATGATCTGTGAGGTATAGTTTAAAAATTTTATTTGGATAGAGGACAACATTTAATACGAGATAGTCCCCGAGACCACATAATTACGAGTTATGGCTTCGGAGATAAATTAAATGGGTTAGAATTAAAAGGCATTACTTCGAAGGCGGGAGAATTTTACCTCTGGTTTCCAGATTATGCATTATCGATAGCATTCTTCCAAAGATAGACATTCTTTGGAAGGGTTTCTCAACCAGTGGTTCGCGTACCCTAAAGGGTACGTGTGATACACTCGAGGGGTACATGAATGCTCATTTGAACATAACACTATGCTTTATAGTGTCATGATTGTTTGAAAAATTCTCATAAAAATCAGTAAAAAAGAATCGATCAGTAATTCTGAATCATAGAATACGCTTTCATATTTAATCTAGCAAAAAACTGTTTTCTGTATTTGTAAATATACAATTGGAAGAGGTGTATGGTTGGGGTACTTATTCAAAATTTCTGGATACTTGGTAAGAAAAGGTTGAGAAACCGTTCTATAGTATTCCCAAATTAGAGATAAAGACATTCTAAAGAGACTTAAAAGTATAAAAAAGCATAAATCTAGTGAGCCAGAGGACACAGAAGAAGAGAATTTAGAGTTAGAAACTGAAGCTTTAGTACCATACTTACGAGGATTATTTGCAGTAACACATAATCACCGAAAAATTCCGAAAGATAGGTAGAATGCAATAGTGCTTCCAATACGCACGGGATGAGTGTCATGTAATTTGAACAATTATGGACTAATTAGCTTAACAGATGGAACATATAATTGGTAATTATATTAGGTATTCTGTCAAAAACTTTAATTGCTAATTATTTTAGGAGCAAGATACTCACTGGAAAGCAAAATGATTGGCTGTTTTCTGAATATTTCCGAGACGTAAGGCAGGTATGTAGATGCGATAGTAATTGCTTTTCCTAAGGCCTTTAACAGGGTAAATCTTAGCTTTTCGGTGATAAAAAATATTGGAAACGGGGATAATTAGGAGAGTGGTTAATTGCAGATAGTAAACTAACGTTAAATTAAGAGAAAAATTTTCCAAGGAAGAGTTAATAACTTCGGGAGTTCCACAAGAAAGTATGTATATTAGGGCCTTTGTTATTCCTAATTTTTATAAACGACCAAGCAAAATCTCTAAAAATCCTAGGTTAGACTGTTCGCAGACGGCTACATTGTCTTTAGAAAAGTTGATATCAAAACCAATTACAGTATGTTACAGAAAGATTTGGACGAGTTAGACCAATGGTCAGTGATAAAAAATGGTTTAAAACATCGGAAAACAGACTATATTAGGTAAATACGTCTAATGTTAGACGGTGAAAATATAACTGAAAATAAAGAATGTCGGTACTTAGGAGTAACTCTAGTCTGAGGCTTACAATGAGGACCTCAATAAGATAGCGTAGTTTTAGAGGAGTACACACAATGCATGTAAAGAGTGTGAAGAGAAAGCACAGCGACTAAAAAAATAGAATATTAATCACTGATCAGACCAATATTGGAACCCTAATCAGGTAGGAAAGATTGCTAAAGGTTGAGATGAACAGCTGCTTGATTCGTGTTAGATATCCTTAAGAGGGAGGTGAGTGTTACAGTAATACTAAATAAATTGGTTTTGGAGACACTACAATCTCGGAGAAGAATGGATAGGTTAATTGGGATATATAACGCCTTTGTAAATAAACCCGCTAGGAAGAACATTAATGATACGATGGGAAAGCTAATTTCCTTAGGTTTCTGGGATCATAAAAACAAAATACAGCCACCAAAGCAAAAAAAGTAATTGGAGAAAATATTCATCCCTAAAGAGGGAATAGCAGACTGGCATAATCTACCTGCAGAAGTCATTGAGCCTATTCCCTTATAAGTAAACTCTCTTTAAGGCAAAAATTGCAAAACATATTAAGAGATGATTGTATGTTGAGTTAAAATATTCTGAGAAATAAGCCTTTTCGGGAGAAGTAGGGGATAGCCCGTCGGATGATGTACGTTGGGGACTTTGGGGGCCACGTGAACGTTTCTGTATCTGTGAAATTCTTCCGAGAACTCTTACATTAGACTAAAGTAGCAATGTAAAGACTCAACTCTAACCCTCCCCTATGTATTATGCGTTCCCGTAATTATTAATGGTAATTTCGGAAATTAAATTAGAGGGAAATATATCTTATCCAATAATGTTTAATTTAATCTATAAGTTTGTGAAACTGTGATTATTACCATGTGTACTTTCCCCCAAGTTACCACCAGGTCTCATGGGCCACTTGTAACCTATGTTTATAAAAATAATAACAATAATAAACCTGTCTTCTGAAACAAACTTTTCACGTCGTTAGGCCTACAAAGGAGTACCCATCAAAAACTGGCACGATTACTGTCTATTCAAGAGAGTTAAACTTAGAGAATGCCATTGCCCATAAATTTTTACAGAAGACTTAATTAGCTTTATGTTTCATTGCTACTAAAATATCACACCTCAGCAGATTTTAGTAGACCATATAAAATTAAATACGGATAGTCATGCTTAGTTCTTCAACAATGGATAAATTTCCATTACTTTAGGCATTTTTCGGCAATAAGTCTATATCTAAATTGTTCCTCTTTCCGCAGTGAGCACGAACAGCGAAGGGGAAACTGAAGTGGTGGTCTTCAAGCCAAACATCACAGAGACTGAAATCGTGACTTACATAGCCACGATGTTCCCCTTTTCTAAGCCACCCAATCAAAGGCTCCACAGAGCTCTCGACAAGTCCTTTACCTACAATATGAACCCAGCGACGGATCCCATTATCCTTTTGGCTCCGATCGCGTGGAACCGCGACGATTCCGAAGAGGACGAAGACGATTCCTACATGGCTTACGTACTCCCGAAAGGTCTGTCTTCCTTGTCTTACGAACTGAAGACCCAACTCATTGCCGCCAAGAAGGGCATGGAAAAGATAGCACTCCTGTTATCCCCAAGAGAGGTCGACGCCATCGGGACAATGGAAGCTGTACCTTCGAGCAAGTTATTCCCCTTGGATTGCATTAAGGTCACGGAGGTCAAGGTAGAGGAGGGGGAAGCGAAGACCGCCAAGATCGATTCGATCATGGACACCTTAGGATATATCCGCCTCGGCTACAAGGGCACTCCATGGTTGATCTTAAAGGATGTTACCCCCCAAGTCCTCAATGACGAGGAATACATTAATGAGGGCGGAAGTTTCGGCAAAATTAGAGGACCGGGTATTCCGCAATTCGGCAAGATATCCTTGGGCGCGGACGGAAATGTTGCTTGGAACCTCTTTCCGATAATTCCACCTGTACCGATCGTTCCGACGCCCTCTTTTCCAATATCCGAATATCCGATATACCCTTTTTACTTCCCCAGTCCATACCTCAACCCTATGCCCTATTGGTACCTGAACCCTCCCCCTTTCTTCTGGCCCGTCACTTCACCCTCAAAAAAGTAATACAATTTTCATCCGGAAAACGAAACGTCCCGTCTAGATCCTACCCATTGAAAAGTAAATCCCTTTTATCTCAACTGCATATATCTTACCTTCGATGGACTCGGAGATGTGGTATTGATAATGATTAGCAAATAAACTTGGAAATAAATTATGCGTTTTCATTTGGCTATCTCTTCTGTATCTTAAGACGACTACTGCGGCATTCTTGAGAGTCAATAGATTAAAAAAAGTCTTTGTAAAAATGTTTCTCAAGACTAAAATGCGCTCATTATGATTCATGATTATTCATAACACATAGAGCTGTATGCACTTAGGCAGTGTACAGTATAACCAAACATGAATGAAGCTAAATCAACGTTATTAATCGTCGTGAGAATTTTATTAATCAGATATCCAGTAACTTGTGGGACTTATACTTTTAAAAATTCTAAAAAATTTTACACTGAGATAGGTTACAGGCATACTTTCAACGCATTAATGCAACTTCAATAAAAATATAGAAAACATTACTAAACTAATATAATGTTGTTTTTTTAATAAATCGAATTGATTTATCTACAAATGTAATTATTCCACCTTTATTCCGTAGCCGTCTCCTGAAAGTCAATCCATAAAGTTGAAAAAACCTAGAAAATTTATATACTTATTTATTTGATAGTTGTTTTTTTTCCAGGTAGTAGTGATTGTTCCTCATTCTCAAAGCCATTAAATACTATCAAAAGCGACCGCTACCGTGTTTTGTCTTAAAGCCTAACCACTCGCTAAATTTAAGATAACTTAACTGCTTTCTTACCTGATCTTTAATAAAACACCTCCTTTCACCTACAAGATAGTAATTGACGTACTATTTTGTACATCTGAAGTTTTTCTCATTTTATGGGATCACGGACTGCCACTCCTTCGATTTTTTGTTTACGATTTCATTTCAGGTTTGTGCTGGCCAAGTTCCACCCTTGATTCCTTCCATGGATTTATGCAACGGTTCGCGACGCTAGCGCTAACTTTATTTCAAGTAAAAAACGGAAGCGAGTTTCGGATAGGCCCGAGGTGAAGGTCCTCTTTCGCCGGGGTCAGAAAGGAAATGTCGAGGTATTTTCCTTTGCGTCGATAAAGAAAAAAACAAAAGAAATTTCAAGAGACCTTATACGACGTGGGAAACGTTCGACCGTAAAACCCCGCGCTAAAGGGGCTAACACTACAACAAGGCACCTTTTTCTTAAGATTTGGGGCTAGTCTGAGTTATCCTACCCTTAATACGGACAGTGGTCGCGCGGATTTTGCTACTAGTTTGGTCGCGCAGATTTTAAATGTCCCGCACGCGAAAAAATTACTATCTGTGGTACACAATTACTCCGCGCGAGCACTACTGAGTTAAGGAATTTATTGAATGATTATACTCGGGAAGTCTATTTTACAGCTTAATTTAAATTATATTTTATCATTAATGTTCAATGTTCCATTAAAATTACAAGTAATGGTCCAACCGAATCTGGGTGACCCGTGTTGAAGATAGAGCGAATAAGTAGGCAATTTTAGAGGTATTATATTCTTTAAGTCCTCATTTGTATGGATCTATGATAATGTAAAAGAATACAGAGTTATAATTAATCTTTACTTTACGATTATTTATTTTTGAAGAGCAACAGATGATATAAATGAACACTTTTTAAAGATGTAGTTCACCTCATGTAACACTGAGGTTATACGTCCATCAAAATGGAAGATTATTCAATCCGTTATTTTATGACGTTTTAAGAAACTTATTTTTCTCTTTTTTACCCAAAGAGATCAAGCGTACTGTCCTGCATCGTGAAAAATCAAGTTATAAGATTCATTTCCAAAAGTCCCTGTGGCTTTCTTCTTGAGGTAAATCATCAGTGATGATAGTTTTTCGATATAACAATTTCTTAGATTAGTTAGAATGTAAGAATAGCAGCAGCACATTTCAAGTAAACCATTCTTAAAAGCGTTTCTTTTCTGAATATAATAAGTAATTACAAAAACATGCGGCAAAAAAATAAAATAATAATTTATATTTCGTGATAACCAATTTTTATCGAAAATAATTATAGCACCTCAGTTTGAAATTTTTCGTTGTATTTTCATAATAAAATCATAAGAGCTCATCATCCAAAGCTGAATTAAATTTAGAAGTAGTGGCTACACTTTAAATGAAATAATATAGTCCTCTAATAGTTGAACAGGAAATTAACTGCCAAATTAATATAGCAAATTGATTTTTCTTTCAGAACCTATGGCTGCAGTCATAAAAATTGGCGCAGAAGCCAATTAGCGGAATCAGATGTCGTTAACAGATAATGGAATAAACGATTAATAAATATTTATCCGTATTTGCTCATCTCTGATTATTTCTCCGCGCATGATTTACACCGTATACACCATAATTATCGGCTTTGTAGTTTTTAAAAGATTAAATAGATTTGAACCATCGATTTAATTAAATTATAAATATTCACGTTCGCCCAGCGATTAAACAAGCCTTACAGAGATTGGAGAGATTTTGAAAGCATATGTTATAGCTTGTTAAAAAAATTTTAATCCTTGGATATCATTCATTTTTTTAAGTTGAATGTCTACGAAAAAACGACATTTTCGGATATTGTAATTTCGAATGAACTATAAGCTGTGAACAAACCGATCCTCTTACATTACAAGCTTAGGACGTAAAGAGCCTTTCAGACATTGATTTCTACACACTACACACTTCGATCGAAATTTATCAAGCCAAATTATAATTTCGCACTGACAGAAGTTTACTTCCATTTTCAAGCGGTAATCAAATACCAAATTCATGAAAATGCATCTTTCAATAAAATATTACAACAATAAAGGCGTAATAAAATATTTTCCGAAATGTGTCGGCATTGGCATCATCACTTAATGGAAGTATTCATCGAGTTTCGTGTATTTCGGCCCATCCCTCTCACCCCATTTAAGTCAGTTTCATCATCTGCAAATTATCGATTATATATGAGCGCAACTAAAATTACGTTCTTAGTATTGTGTGGGAAACCTGTTATTTACAATTCATGTAGAATAATACTTCAAGTAAATCATTAATTATTTTCTTTTAACTAGATATTGATCTTCAAATTAAATTTTCGTTATAACTACTGCGTCGAACGACAGATTTGAGAACAATCTATATCATATACAAAAATTTGGGACTGCCATTATTTTGTTCCTTCGCCACATAATTTCGCAATTCATTTGCTGAAGTAACGTGCTCAAAGAACGACACCGGAAGGTAAATTAATTCAAGTCATGCAAACGCTATTAAAGATAAGATATTTTTTATTTCAATTATTTCTCTGACGGCATATGGAAGCCAGTGTATGCACGAAAAATTGTTCCTAAGTGAAATGGGAAGAGAGGTTATATTCGTCTATTAATATTCAAACCACTCTATCAATTAGTAATGTTTCCAGAGCACAGCCATTACTTATCCTGTTTTTTGCAACCGAATACTTCCCTTTTCATTTAGGATCCAAGTAATATGCCATGATTTCACAAAGACAAATAAAACTCCGAGGTATATTAATCAACAGACCCTCAAAACGGAACAAAGACGAAGAAATAAAACATTTTAATTGTTTTCTGAGTTCAATTACTTTATGCAGACCTGTTTATTTTATGAGATTTTCACGATGAAGACGCAATACTCTAATCTAGTTAACTGCCATTGCCGTATATATCAGAATTCATTAAAACGAAAAACCAATTTCCGAGAAAATACGAAGCAAACAACCTTTAATTTAAAAGTCCACCAACAGAGTACGCTCCAATCAATCCGTAATTATCTGTCAATTTAGTCAATACGAACTTTTGAACAATTAAAATTTGTGATTAAATTTCAAGATAATTTGCATATAATTTGCTGATATCCCGTCGCTAACAAAAAATACTCAGGATTCCACAAGATAAAATACATTGCAAGTTTTATAAGGTTAAGCATTATTAATGTATATTATTGCTTATTTAACTTCTACTTACAATAGCTTGTTATAATTGATAGTAGCTCAATAACTTTGGCCAAAACTAACAAAAGTGGAATACTCCTTTAGCCAAAACAACTTGATAGCTTGTTATAATTAAAAAATAATTGATTTATTTTCTAAGTCCGCATTTTAGTTGTTTCACATTTATAACTACATAACTACTTAGACAAGGCAACTTTTTGAAATTTTGTTTGGATTACTCGCAAAGCATTGGAGGAAAAAGCCAATAGGCGCTGTGAAAAATATTACTAAGAGCGTAAAGTATCAGGATCACGAAGAGGGATAAATGGATGGAATTGAAAGGAGGCCTTCCCAAGTGGACTATGTTAATAAAAAAATTGTCGAAATATGAAAAATAAAACCGAAGATTCTTCTTAAAACGCTGAAAACAATTTATGGAAAATCCTGGAATTTTCGACATCCAAAAGTGTAAAAATATTTCAAGAAAATGTTTCGATGGTTCAAGTATTCAAAAGAACGAAAATTCAAACGTAAACCGGATATTTAATTCGTTTCGGCCCCTAAACCCAAATCGCAAAAGCTACCAGGATCCTGAAATTTTTCAGAAAACGTGCTTCCATCTCTTTCTTTATCAAGACTATGTTACTTGTTTAATTATATCTTTCTTATCTAACAAGCGATATTAGGCCGAGCCAGTGTTTTCTAATTTGTTTAATTTTGAGGCTTCATTGACCCAATTCGTCTACAATTAAAGTAATTTTTCCTATACTGCTACCTTCGTGTCGAAAATACATATCTTGCGAAATATGGGTTAACCCCCTCAGGCCGGTTCACAGTACACGTATACGGACCATGCTGTTCGCCCGAGGAGCGGTTGTCCGTACTGCGTACGGACCCTGACCTCACCTGACGCAAGTTTAATATTCAACTTTTCGTCATCCCAGAGTTTGCTCAGGTTTAGAATGCCTGTATGGTGCTGCCCTCGTTTTTTCCAACTACTAAGCTAGTTTTTTTTTTCTGGGTATATTTCAGAATGAATTGTTTTGCGATGTAGTAAAAAATCATGGCGAGTCTTTCTAAGCGTGCGAATGTTTCAACTCAGGATATGTTGCCTTTGTTGGATGAAAGTGACAGTCAACTTAATTCAGATGAATCAATACGTGATATTTTCGAGTGTAGTGATGAAGATTACAGCCAGTTTGCTACAATCGAAGATGACGATGATGGTTTTGGCAATTCTACTGATCGCACACCTTTTATTTGGCAGCTAGTGGACGAATCATATAATCCTCGAAAAATGCCATTCACAGGTACCAGTGGACCACAGATACAAACTAAAACTGTGCTAGATAAATTTCTTGCTTTTTTTGATACGGAACTCATGGAAATAATTGTAATAGAGACTAACCGCTATGCACAGCAGCATATAGAGAATACTTCCATCAAACCTAGGTCTCGAGTTAATAATTGGAGAGATTCTTAGATCATTTCTTCTAATGGGAATCATCCAAGAACCGAAGATAAAGTCGTATTTTTCCAAAGATCTCTTTCTGGAAACACCAATTCTTTTCGAAGTCATGACACAAGATAGATTTGAACTTAAACAGAAATGTTTACACTTTGTCAATAATAATGATAAGGAAAATTACAAGGGAACAAAATTATTTAAATTTTTTTCTTTTATAAATCTGTTGAAGTCAAAAATTCAAAATTTGTATCAGCCAGGCGAAAATATTTGTATTGATGAATCTTTAACACTGTGGAAGGGTAGGTTAGGATTTAGGCAGTACCTTCCATTGGAGGCATGTAAGTTTGGTATAAAAACTTTTGAGCTGTGTGAATCAAAAACTGGCTATCTTTGAAATTTCATTTTATACACGGGTGGGTGCTGGCTCAGATATAACCTGTAAGGTGAACGTGGGGGACAATTTGCAAAGTTTCAAAGTAGTTGTGAAACAAATTCAGCCATTGCTTGGAAGGGGTCATTTCACTCGGGATGAACAATTATTATAACTCCCCTTACTTATCGCCTCTTCTTACTAAAAATGGAGTGAATGTTGCGGGCACCCAGAGATTAACCCTAGATTACTAACCATTCGTCCGGAAAAACGACGATCAAAGCAAATATACTCCCCCTACTCCATATTTTTTAGTTCTAGGTTTGGCTTTTTTATAGCATCATTTCAGCTTGTGTTCCTCTAGTGTGACTGTTTACGCAAGGGATTATTTGCTATGATTCTGTGCTACGCAACTGAGGTCGCCTCACAGACGAATGGTTAGCCTTAAAGTTACTTGGTCATACTAAAATTAAGTCGTACTCTTAAGCCGATGATCGCTAATATTCTGCAAATTGAGCTGCCTCAGGAGAGCCAGAATAAGTAAACGTTCGATATGTGCAAACGTGTTTGGAATGCTGTAATAAAATTTTATACAGTATTGTATGTTTTAATGTACCAGAGAATGTAGAAGTATTGTTAGGTATTTAAAAAATTTAAGTGTATCTCTTTTTTCTTTTATTAAAAAATATTAGTATGAGGTAGTCTGCTAGACGAATGGTTAGTAATTCCGTTCATAAAACGAAGGTTAGTAATCTAGGGTTAAATATAAAAAATATTCCTAGTGTCTTAAAAAATAAAAAGTTACGTAAGGGTGAGGCAGTAGCATATTATAGTAATGGCATAACGGCTATGAAGTGAAGAGATAAAAGACATGTTGCAATGATTTATACTTTTCATGACAATGAAATGGTCGTTAAAAATACTAGAGGTGTAGATGTTATAAAACCCAAATACGTTGATGAATACTATTCAACCATGAGAGGTGTGGATCTAAAAGATCAAAGGTTGCAAGCGTATTTAGTTGAAAGGAATAGGGGAATGAAGTGGTACGTTAAATTTTTCAAAAGAATTCTTAATGTCAATGTACACAATTGGTGCATTTTGTATTGTGCTAATAATGGCTACATGGACCATCTTCTCTATAGATTGACCTTGGTGAAAAATCTTATACAGACTATCAGACCCCAGGTAGCCAGATCAAGTGCGGGTAGGCCCTCAGTGAACCCTCCTTTAAAGCGCTTATTTGAGAGGCACTTCATCGAGAAAATTCCTCCGACTGGCAAGAGAGCTAAGACTCAGAGGCGCTGTGTGGTTTGCACTAAGCAAGGCCGGAAAAAAGAAAGCATATATTGGTGCCCTGACTGCGGCGTGGGACTTTGTTTTGAAAAACGTTTCAAAACATTCCATACAGTGGAGAATTTTTAAAATGTTGTAATTGATAAAATGTGTTTATTTGTATCATTAAATATTTCACCAATGATAATAATGAACAACTCATCGTTAAGAAATGGTTTTCCAATAAATGTTTATGCAATCTGAAATCATAAAAACTAACCACGCCCACCGGAAAGAAGGTAAATTTTGAATACGTGCATCGTGCGGAAAAACATATTTTTTAAAATAATTAAATTCGTCCCACATGCTAGATTTACGACTAAAAGATAGCTAAGCAATTATTCTTACATCTTATTCAAGTTTTTCTGATGTAAGATGTAGAATTAAACAGCAGTTATGCATCAAATACTATTTCATTTTTCAAAACAAACGAACGCCACGAAATCATTCTTTAATACAATCGTTCAAATACTCGCGTTTCAATTATCATTTTTTAAAGAGAATGGGATGTTTTTGATGAATATATCTTGTAAGTTTGGCGTTTATTGGACCAGTAGTTAATGAATATTGGTAAAATAAATAAAGCAGTGTAATTTTCCTTCAGCTTTCTAAAATTTAAATACCGCTTTTGGGTCGACGGCAGGAGATTTAAATACCGGCTTGAGGGGTTAAAAAGGAAAAGGGAATATATTTTTTTGTTTATGCTTTCAAATTAATCGGTTAGCCTGAGCTAATATTTACAGTTTATTAAATAGGCAATGTTTTGTCTCAGAATTGATATTAGCGATCAAACATTACGTTGAATTTTGAATTCGCGTTTACTTACTTGAATGATATATACTTACATTTTGTGAGTTTTGGCTAAAATTAAACTACATATGTACGCGAATTTATCAATATTGAAAAGTTGTAAAAACACCAATATCGTGATATATTGTAATTATTCATATGGTTCTTCTATAATTCAAACGTGAGATTTTATTTAAACAGAAACTTTAATTTGAACTTAAAAATATACACGAATGGAAACAACCTTTTCCAATGATTTTAAACATCCATCGACCATGTATCCATAAAGAGAAAAAGTTTCAGCTGTAACAGTTTCAATAATTACTAAACTATTTAAAAAGATGATTAAAATTAATTCCGGTGACGCATCAAAAACATAACACCGGTGTGTGCAAGAAAAAGTTTCTCCTTCGCGGCTTCAACAGTTTGCTCAACGGTTATCACGAAAGTTGAATTATACCTCTTAAATTACAGGATTTAGCCATCTGTCAATAATGTAACGTCATTCAAGGATGAGGGTGATATTATGTGAAATAGCTATGGATAAATATTTTTTTACTATTTTTTCAAAGATGATAAATAAATTCTAAGGATTCAAATTGCTTCTGCATAGCGGAAAAATTCCAAAATTTCTAATTTTAAATCCAGTTTTCATACCACGCGCATTACATTAACTAATACGGATTTAACTACAGTTAAGTGAAATGATGGGGCGGCGATTCTTTTTTTTAATATGTTAAATTTGGTCCGCTATCATTCCCTGTTAAAAACACGATGAGCCTCATGCTAAAGAAATTAGACATTAAATAATCGTATCCTCCTTGGAGTATCATATATTTTCACTCACTTTCAGACTATTTTTAACTCAAACAGATCGTAACTTTAGTTTAAATTTCTTACTTTGAATCCTGAGTCGACCTTTTGACATTTGTCTAGATCACTTTTTACTCCTACCTGTTCTGTTCGTCTACGTATTTTTCCGACGAGACTAAATTTAGCAGCTCCTTCTTTTGCGTAATATTTTCCTTAAATGCTGCTTCACTGATGCGAATTGATATGCCACACATTTATTTGTTCGTTTAGTTGGCATTTATTCTATTTATTCGTTGAAACTATTCATAATAATAATATGAATATAGGAAGACCTCGATTTACGTCGAGGATGCGTTCCCGGGAATGCGACGTTAAGTGAAACGACGTAAACCAAAACTGCATTTTCTGTGGCTACGATATCTCACATACGCACAAAAGTGATCAATTTCAGGGAAATATTTCGTATTTAAAGTGAACGACTGTATTTGGATGTCTCTTTCCAATTTGAAGTCAATCATTACATTCTTCTGCATTAAAAATATGTGTTATAATCTTGTCAGTTATTATAGTTATTAGTTACAGTTAACTTCAGTGGTACTCTGACAGCATTCTACGATTTAATATCCGGTCCTTCCATAATCTTCGCATATTTTTTATCCTTCTTGCCTCAACTCTAACGGTATATTCTGGGTCTATATTTCTAGCACCAGAAAATACACCACGAGAACTGGATGCAAATTATACGACCGCAAATAAGGCTCAAAGGACTGTCATCGTATTATTCATTGCTTTCGTGATCGTTTGACACCTGGTCAAAGGAAAATATTTCAAAGAAAAAAAAATAAAAATTAGAATCTCAACAAAACTGGATTAACATTTTGTTTGCACTTAACAACCTTACAAAATTAGTTAATTTCCGGAAATCAGGTCTTCTTTGTTGATGCTGCCACCTAGTGTCTCTCATAAGCACTTCCCTGCCTGTCTGTTGCTACCACCTTGGCCGCCACAATAGGCCTAACAATGAGGTTCCCCTCCGGCGGTTTTTGCGTTGTGTTCAAGCGGTTCACCTACGAATCGGCTAATTCTTCACCGTTAAATAAAAGAATAATAATTCTATAAATTTTTGTCAGAAAAAATATTATGTGCAAAATAAAATTTCAAAATTGAAATGGTATGTAATCAAAAGCGTACCATTAACCGCTTAGGTCTAACAATAAGTGAGGAGCAGTGCTAGTGACTTCTACTGAGTTGAAGGATTTGCATTTATTCTCTCTTCACGTAGAGATGATTGGCTGGATGTACTTGGAATTTCCTCAAGTTCTTTAATTTGCAGCGGCGTGAAAAGGGAATGAAGGGTTGTCTGCACAGCCTTTTTCTTCTCGCGGTATAGCGCCTTTTAGTAACTCAACGCATCTTGTATAAGTTGTGTGCATTCTCTCCTCATTAGGAACATCTTCCGTAAATACATTTAATCCTGCTTCAATTTGGTTAAAAGCATCAGATATTCTTTTTGCAGTCAACTCTCTTTCGGGTTGTCTCTCATCTATTGTCTCCTCTTCCTGTTCTTTCGAAGTTTGCGATGAAGCTCTAGCAAGTCTTCCGTCATTAATCAATTCTTTCCCGTTAAAATTTAGCAATGCCTCAACGTCAACTTCATCCACTTCATCGTATCCAACTTTCCCCGCTAGCTCTACAATTTCATGTTGAATATTTGTTTTGTGAGCATCTAATGTTTATGCAGCCGGGCTACATTTTTTCCCAAGACGCACTGTTTTGTCTGCGTAACCTCAATCCATGAAGCACCGATGTTGTCAACGGCTTTGCTAATGTCATAATATTTCCAAAACTCCTTAATTGTGTGCTTACTCTCACCATCAGTATATTTTACAAGCTGCTTCATCGTGCGACGAAGGTAATATGCTTTAAACGTCGCGATAACTCCTTGGTCCATGGGCTGTAATAATGACGTTGTATTTGGTGGAAGTAAGGAAATCTGAACGTTGTCGGCGAAATCTTCAATATTCACTGGATGACTCGGGGCATTATCTAATACGAGCAAAGCTTTGTTCATAACACATTTTTCTGTGCAATATTTTTTCACAAAAGGGGAAAAATACGAAGTGATCCATTCCTGAAACAGAATCACTGTCATCAAAGCTTTGCGAGTTGATCTCCACATCACAAAAAGCTCGCTCTTTGATCTTCCCTTCAGAGCCCTCGGATTTTCTGCGTGGTATATCAGTAAAGGTTATATCTTAGTATAATGTATAATGTATATTTGTGCTAGCATTCTATTCCACAATAGACTCGTCTCGTCTACGTAAAATACCTGTTTGGTAGTATAATTACCCTGTTCGATTATTTCTTGAAGTTTTGTTGGGAATTTTTTAGTTGCATGTGTCAGTGCTCGCTGCCTCCCCAGTAACTCGGATATTATGAAGACCTGCAAGCAGTTTAAATCGGTCAAACCTTCCAGGAATTGCTATGAATGTGGTCTTGCCAGTTGGATTCCTTCCATCATCTCCTCTCTCTCTCTCTCCACTTGATCTTTCTCTTAATTCTTGCCGTATTGATCGGTCTTTTTCTTAGATCATCATAAAACTAATTGATATAGATCGCAGATTTTGATCTTCGATCCATATGCTTAGCAAGGCCTCCATATCCTCCATAACTTTATCTCGACTCTTTATAATTCGACTGAAACTCCTTGGGGTCACACATTCTGCACTGATCTTAACTTTTTCTAAGTTTGAACGAATTGTTCTCATAGTAGTAGTAGGTAGAATCAACATGCGGCATATGTCAACAGCACGTTCTCCAGCTTCAAAACACCATATCACCTCCAACTTAACATTCAAATCTATAGGTTTACCAAACCTCTGTAGCAAAGTACTTTCTTTACGTCTTTTATATATATTTAAGGGTTTTTTGCTTTTAAATAATTAAAATTCTTCGTCGAAACACTCACAATGAAACACCTTTCTTGACGGAACAATCGATGTCGACGAGAAAGTGAAACTCTCTGACACATATCGTGTCCAAGTCTATTTTTTGTTACAATTTAGTAGACGCCTACAATGTAGGCGTCTACTAAATTACAATGTAGGCGTCATCAAAGAAGAAATGAATAAGTTGTATTTCTTATATGATGACGGTACGTCTTCCAAGTAGTGAGAGGGCAGGGGACTCGATCAGGGGTTTCTACAGGCTCAAATATCACCCCCACCTCTATCCACCTTTGTTTAATCCTACACTCCAGCATGCGCAGCACCCTGCACCTGTGACTCTTCCACTCTCGGCTCAGATATCATCTCTCGCAAAATTTCAGATCATGAAAAAGATTCGTCATTGCTATTTGAACCAATTTTTCACTGCGATGTCATATTTGTTCGTATGAAAGGGTCACTTAAAAAAATAAAATTATCGTAAGAGACGCAAGTGTACATGAAAGAGTAAACTGCTTGAGAATCATTAAAAATGCCGGTTTAGGTGCTCCGACGTATAAGGTTAGATCGCACCGTAAATATGTCAAACGAGTTGTCGGTGCTGCAAGCGGTAAAATATCACAATATACATACAAAGATCTAAACTCGTAAATAAACCAACGCATCTCCAGGGCAGCTCCACTTCAGCCACGTGGAGCCTATATGTATTAGGTAATAGATTTCATGAGTAATAGTAGTATATTTATAATTTTCCGTGAAATTAGGGCAACTATCGGTAGTTTCCAAATTCTCTCGTAATTGGCTCTTGTCCAAGTTCTCGTATTTCAAGTTTCGTGAATCAGATCGCACTGCATGAGCAATAAGAATAATCATAATTAAGACTGTATATTATACATTAAATTTATGAAAAAATTGGGATATTTTCTGCTAAGATTATAACAACAACATCCATGCTTTAGCACGTATTAGGATAAAAAAAGATCGACAAATAGGAATGACGCCATTATGTTTAACAATTGAAATGAGTTAAAATTCTTCGAAAAACTATGAAAAAAATTAAAATACATTTCACGTTTTACCGTCACTGCTATCAGGGTTGCTTCTCCGATTGTGATCTATAATAGTCCTCGAGAAAAGCAATCCTATTCACCACTTCCTATAGTCGATATTCCAAATTTAATCGTCGTGTTTGTGCTTTCAGCAGTACGTGAGAATTAAAATTATCAATGATTCCCTCAATTACAGTGCGTGATGCAATTAATGTTTCGGATATAGTAAAATCTAACATATTATCGGAAGAAAATATTGACGGCGTTGTTTTCATAATATGCATGATATTGAAGGTTAGAATAAGTTAATTTATATGCTTATGGGAATAAACTTGATGTTAATTCGATTAAAGAAAAATGAAAATATATATATCCGTAATTCAAATTTTCTAGAACTCATATAATTTTCTCTTTCCCTTGAGATTCGAGTTACAGAAGTTTCACTGTATATTTACAAATATTTAAAAAATTCCTTAACTTTAGTGTTTTAATACTCGTATAATTTTTACTTTCCCTTGAGATTGGAGTTATCAAAGTTCGTCATGACGGCATTAATTTCTATTAAAAGCATAAAATCACTGCAATCGTAACGTATAATATCAGATCCTTTTAAAAGCGTTGAGATCGTTGCCATAGTATTTAAAGATTTCCATTTTTGAAAAGAGGAAAAAATTCACACCTATTTCCGATTAAAAGCAGATATTTACGCTAATTCGGTACGTGTTTGAATTCTGCCTTCAAAAATTGAGAACTCCAATCTTTCAGATAAACAACTGTTCTTTTATCGAATTCGTATCACACTTTTAAATAATTTAAAAATGCATTGTTGAAAAGCCTTGCACTGAATCCCATGATTTTCTTATAGGGTATTAAAATGGAATATTGGGGTCAAAAAGACCCCTTAAATATTAAATTTTGTGATTTTCGATTTTTCCCGTCGGTTGTGCCACTAGACCTACCTACATGCCAAGTTTCAGATTTCTAGCCCTTCTAGGGGTAACTAAGGGTTTTGTGTCAGTGATTGAGTGAGGCACAAGTAGCTATATTATTATAGATTAGAAAATATACCCGGCGTTGCTCCGGTTTTTAAATCAAGACAAAATAATTTGAAGAAGATTTGAGAATAAATGAAGTATTTAAACGAAGTTAATTTTTATTGTAATGCTTGTTGGTATGCAATATTTTTTGTCTTCCCATCTTTTTCTCAAATAAATAATTTTTCCCGCGTCCTTCTCTAGACGTAATTGTCGATGAGCAAAGCAGTCGTTTGACAATTCAACACCTGTAAGTTTAAAAGACTGCCCTTGTCTAAATCATTGTGATCGAAGTCGAATTTGTCATTGTTCAAAAGACTTTGCTGTTCTTGCTGTGGCAATTCTCTTCTTTTAATCTGTCGGGATCTTCGTGGTCGTTTTGGCATTATGCTTTTAAAATCGTTTTGAAACCTTCGTTTAATTTCTTTGAAAATTGTTTTCTTAAAATCAATTTATAAAAGAAAATAGAGTGTTCAAAATGGAAATTTTACACCAATGTTATGAGTTTTTATCTAGATATAGAACTTCTGAAACGAAAGAAGTCTACCTGAAATCAAAATTTAAAATCTTGCAAACTTTGGTAGGCAAACGGTAATTAGGATTTTCTATGCACAAAGACACAATTAAAAAAAATATTTACAAAGTAAAGAAGCAGAGAAGATTATTGTTGTTCAACATCTATTAAGTAACCATTTGTGATGATAAATCCGGAGCCTCTGCCGCTGTTAAATTGGTTATTTTTACCGAAGCAAGGATTGTGTTATAGCATAGTATTAAAAATACATTTAAGAGGCTAAGGTTGCTTTCTGTAAAAAGCCGACAAAAACATTAATGTTTATTGCGTCTAAACGGGAAATGTTTTTTCAAACAAAAAATTAACGAATATAAACATTCCTATCATTATATATCACAGGGAATGCTAATCGCCAATGTCATGATAACCCGTTTGATAAAAGCCGAGATGGAATTTAGGTGATACCATTTAAATGACCTATATTGGTAACACTGATCTATTTTAATATAAATGTATACAGATGAATATGAGGCCAAGAATAGAATTCAACTCTTTATTATATATTTTTTAATTTTCATTCCACATAAAATATTGTTTCATTGAATTAAAATTTATTAGTTTTATTCGAAGGAAGTACAATATATCCCCTCGAAAATAGCGCAGCAAACGGACATGTGTTTTTTTAATTACCATCTCAGCCATATATAAACAAATTCTGATCAGCTCATTATATAAGTTACTGCCAAATTTTATTTTTCTATCTACATTCTTGAACGAGTTATTCGCGTTTTAAGAACTTTACACTCAGACCAACGAACGGACATCATAGCGTATTTCAGCTCTTTAGGTATTCCTTCTCGTAAATTACGGAACGAACTATGAAAATGATTTCCCTCTCCTTCCGTCCTTCTCTCCTTCCCGTATTAAAAGCCTTCAAAACACGTTTAAACCCATAAGGGTTGGAATAACAATATGATTTCGAGATTTAACAATGTAATTTGTGAGCAAGGTAACATCCCGTTAAAATGACAAGATTTCCACAAAATATTTTAATTAAACGTTTAACATGAAGGATTTCAAACTGTAGGAGAAAATTAATGAACAGAATAAGAAACCTTATAATTTTTCCTCTAAAACGGTTTAAACCTAAAGGTCGTGAGACCATTTTTTCTAATTTTAATCTCAAAAAGAAGAAAATCCTGCGCGTCAAGAAGTCGATTTTTACGTGTTGTCTTATGGGGAAAGCAAATCATCACCTGGAGTCGAACCCTGGACGTTTATCGTAAATTAAATTTCTTCTTCATAGCATTTTGATGTCGGAGTAAATTAATTTTGCCAAATTTCAAGTTTATATCTGCATATTTGATCTAGTTATTCGCGTTTTAAGTATATTACAAGAATCAGGAACCCAGGAATAGTACGTTTATATATATATATATATATATATATATATATATATATATATATATATATATATATATATATATATATATATATATATATATATATATACGAGGGTGAATCAAAAATTTCCCGGAATTATCATAAAAAAAACTAAAGAAACTCAAAAAGAACTTTTATATTATAACAAATGTATGAATTGTTATGGCTAAGATATTGCTAGTTTTAGGCAACAATGCTTTGTTATAATTTGGAATGCAGGAACATCGTTACTGAAACTTTCCGGGAACTTTTTGATTCACCCTCGTATAATATATATGAAAAACACTGTACGATAACAACTTTATTCCCGAGGCGGGATTCGAATCCGTGACGCTTGGGTTGGGAGGCGGGCAGTCGTCCCCTCTTCTTAAAACACTTGGCTAATAATTATAAATTAATAGTAGTTGCCCGTCCATAAATCCCCTGGTTGGTTAGATTAAATACTGTCTTGGTAGTTAGCCTTCTGTTACATTACCATGAAGGTCAGCGACTGCAAGGTTTATTTCCTTCTACTAATGTCCGCTAGGACCGCGACGTTATTGCCTACAGCGTCTAATGTCCGCTATCAGCGCTACCTTAACATCAACCACTACAACTAGGTAAGCCTAGCAAAGCTTAGCCGGTCACAAAAAACCGAAATATCTTGCCAATGGTTTCAATGATTTCAATTTTATCATTTTTCTGCAAATCTGCAGGTCAAGACGTTTCACTTGATGCATCACACGTTAATGTGGCTGTTACCTTCGCTTTAAAAACCTAATTTTTTTACGCTATTAATATATAAATTAATCTTAAAAAATACGACGTATCTAATGTCAGTCGTCTGAAATCACAAACAAATATTTAGTGAAAATTTACGCCAGGGAAGCCGATAAATAAGCAAATTAGTAGCGTATATTTTTATTGTGATTTTATTATGCGATTATATATTATTTATAAGAGACTTATACATCAATAAAATGTTTGAATCATGAAGAAAAAAAGCAGAGATATACGTCGTCTAAGCGCTAGTTACCGCGGATTGAGGCATGAGAACGACGTGGAGGGGCAAGCGCCCTGACATAAATTTTGCCGTATGCGCACACCGACGACGTAATATCGAAACGACGTATAACGAGGACTCCCTGTATAATTAGTTCTCTTCACAACTACAGAATTGTGCCTATAACTAGGAGCCTTGCTTATACGTCCTACGCACTTCGTATTTAGCCTCACTAAGCTGAAAATTATTTTTCGGGATTACTCTTATCAAGACGCATATTTTTGTTCAAAAGTATTTTTCCGACGTAACATTTCCGAAATATAATATTTTAAACGACCACCATTTTGCTTCAAGGTGGCAGATGAAAATTTAAATGTTTTTTCTGGGGATCTCCTAGCTGGTAGAAACAAAATGGCGCTTCCCGCATTTTTCTATAACATACAGTTCTTGAGATAAAGAGGGGGAGAGACGGGTGGACGGACAAATACTTGGAAAATTAAATATAGGACAAAAATATTTTCATTATTCTAAAATATTTTAATAATAACACTTTTTCAATTAACGAACTCAAATATGCTATAAAAATGATAGGTTTGTTGTCCAAAAAAGCTTTCTTATCGCCTTAAAAGGCAGTTTCAAATTAAGTTTTAGCTGTTGCTAGTATTTAGAAGCTCCATTGTTACACCGATGAGCGTTAATACTTTTTTAAAAGATAAATAAATAAAATGCAGGAAATTAACTTCATTTAGAAATTTCGAAACAATTAAGCACTTACAATATAAATATTTTATTAATAGCATATGATATCCTTATGTAGGAGTTTAATACGAAATTCCAGTGCATAAAAATTGTTGTACGAAGACGGACATATATAATATTATATAGATACCACTGTGATGAAACAATTACTCTACTTCTTCCTAGTTAAAATGTCTTTCATTTTAATGCAGTTTTTAATACATTTTTCAGAATAAGTACACTTTTTCCTTATCAGTAGTGCGATTAAAAACTTCCGCGAAAATAACGTTCTGGCGCCTAACAACCCATTGTTTAATACTAGGTATAGATGGACCTGCTGGAACCCCTAAATCTATCGCAGTGTCACCCTTCTTTTTTATAGTCAACAAAGGCGGACAACTTTCCGAAGAATAAAAGAAAGTTACGCAAATATTAATGCACGAGATGTGTGGAATGCATAATATCAAGGTTGCTTATTAAGTAGTTGGTGATGTCCTTATAGTAGGGATGGCAAATGATTTCTGTGTGCCAAGAAAGTAATGTGAATCATCAAAAAAAATTTGCGTCCCACTAGTTTATCCTCTACGAAACTTCATATTTTATACAGAAAATACAAGTTTACTCATATCATGTATTTACCATCCTTGCCTTAAAGATAACTGAGTGCGAAAGATAAAGGCTCTAATTATCCTCCTATATATAGTAAGCTAATTTTGTTGGTAACGCAATCTGAAGAATCTGATTGGCTGCCAAAAAGCCAATTATATCTTGAGGAAGTTTAACCTTATTTCCCTTAAAAAAATGCGACAAATAAGAAGTTAAATCTGTTTAATTTTAATATATTAATCGCAATTTAATTTTAACAAATGATAAAATATATCTATTTATATGCCGCACCACAATCAGAATTCAGCATACACTTTATCACATGGTAACTATGTATAACAAAACGAAATAAATAAACATATAGGATATGGATGTGAATGGATTTCTGTTTAAAGTTCTTCGTTATTACATTTTATTGCATGATAACTAATAGGAACACGCAATTATGTGAATCTTATATTTATTACTTACTTTTTAAAGTTGGTTTCATTAATTATTATTTCAATTTTAACTTAACACTTAATTCACGCACATCCGTCATATTTGAAAAATTCATGCATACCTACCTAATTTTTGTCAACGTAAACAGTCTTATTGTTTACTGAAGTAAATAATATCTGCTATAATTAAAAAATACACTTAATTCCTGACGCGTGCATGGCAGATGGATTATCTACAGCGAAGAAAAGAACATAAACGTAAATATTACAACTACTGAACTCAAGTGAGGTATGTTTTTAATAATTTTCGATTGTTTGGTTGATGAGAACTGTATAGAAAATAAATCACTTAAGAGGAATTGAATATTTCCCTGGAATCATTTCTGATATATCGTTTTGCAGTATTTAGTCATTAAAAGTACGCGATATGTTTATTGATGCACCAACTAAGGGGGGAGAAGAAATTTTTAATAATACTAATTCTTAGGGTAGTGTTATTTGGTTTATATAGGAGGATGCGTAAGGAATGCGTGCAATGAATGCTTTAATACGAGAGAGATAAGGAGAGAGACAGAGGGAGAGAGACAAAATTAAATGTTACAAAGAGTAAAAATAATTTTCGGCATATAAGAGTTGTATAGCGTAATATATTTCTTTGTCAAACAATTTATATTAGCCCAAAACTATTTTAACTCTCTAAAACACACAATTACGTGAATTTTATATTTATTGCATACTTTTTAGTGAATATAAAAGTTGGTTTCATTAATTATTATTTAAATTTTAAATTAACACTTAATTCAAGCATACCCGACATATATTACGAGCAATTACGCTAGTATTAAGATAATGGGGCTATAAATAATAAACGGTAGACTTTATTTTTTATTCTCATTACAAAAATTGAAAATACTCCGCTTCGCTATCCCAATTTCAATGCTTTTAATCTGTTACTGCTTCAACTAATTCAATTATATTATTCTTTTGTACCTAATAATGCCTACGTCAAGTGTAATAATTCGCGATTTAAGTATAACCGTAATTTACTTTCATATTCCTCAAAGTACAAAGATGTATAGTCACCGAATAATGGCAAATCCATTTCAAAAATTAATTCGGGTATAATGGTGCATTTCTCTCGGAATTTGCTATAACTCATCTTAAATGCAAAATTCACGAAGACCTACGCAGCGCTTCATTTATTCTTTTCTCTGCGGTTCATTTTAAGGATAATTGCAATCCCTTTCAAATTTTCAATTTATATAACAGTATCATTCTTTTCTTTCCTATTAATTTTAGGTGTGTTTCGCAAAAGTTTCATTGCGCTCCTAAGTGTCTTCGCCTCTGTATATATGCATGTAACACCATAACTATGATTAATCGGATTTTGAATAAATCGGGATCGGAAGCCCATCGATTTAAGTCATGAACCAAACTCTTTCGGCGCATATTGGAAACTGTCGCTGCAAGTTCCCCTGAAGATGACCACTTAGTGGGTGAAATGCATCGGGATTATTGTTAATTTTTTGATGGCTGAGGGAGTTTGTTACATTGATTAGCTTATTCTGTAGTTTAACATACCGTTCTCATTCCAATTCACATTTCTCATTTGCTCGGCTCGGAAGGGACGTTAAGCCGTTGGCCCCCTTGGTGCTCTTCGTTAAGAGTAGGCAAATGCATGCACCGGGTTTCCCTCCTCCCTTGTGATTGTCTTCGGTGTGGAAGGAGTTGCGGTTATAATAATCCAAGAGGTTGATTAGTCAAAAATACACACACACTCATTTTTTTGTGAGACCAAAGATCGCTTTTAGCGCTTTTTCTAAAAAAAATTGCAATTTTCGATCGATTGAGCAAATAAATCGCTAAATCACAAATTCGATATTTTTCTGAAATTGTTTCTGATATATCGCTATGCAGTGCGTAGTCATCAGACTAAGCCATTAATATTTATCTTTTATGACATGATAACATAAATCGTAAAGAATGCCTTTGGAAACTGCGCAATCTTAATGGAGGTTTCAAGCGCTTCGATAACAAGAATAAATAACAGGATGATCCAATCGGAACTTATGATGCCTACTTTCAACATAATATTTATTTAATACTATTTCTTGGCTTTGATAGCTTTAAAATCATCGCGGATGAGTTTCTCTCTGTGTTCCCAAATTTCATAATTTACCTTTACAAAATATTACAAATGCATTATAACGGAAAACTAAATTGATTACGCGTATTTGTGTGGCAAAAATAACGCGTGTATGTACTAAACAAGCTATTATCAAATGCGGCCACCGTGATCGCATGCGGCCACCAGAGAATTTCGGTGGGGCCACTTCCCCTTCATATAAGAACTCCTCAACACAGTCGATATTTTTCATCTACTAAGTCTCAAACATTTCCGAATCAGTAGAATAAGTAAGATATAGACCAGGTGCCACCCTATATTTACAAAGAAAATTTAATAAACTTTAATTACTGACCAGGGAAAACGGTCCATGACTTGCTAGAAAATGGTACAGATCTAATATTGCTCGTAAGAAGACTATATTAAGTGTGACCAGGAAAACAGATACCTTTATTATTCACCAAGCTAGAGGGAATAGTTGTAGGAAAATCATTCGTAATCGAGTGCATCTGAAGATAGGAAGTAGACTTGTCTCACATACAGATTGTCTGCTGCTAAAATATTGTGCTGTGCTTAGTTTTCGAATTTTTCACCCATGTTATAGTTAACATTGCATAAAATAACATGTGCGTCTGTCGTGTCGTAATCCGTAATCAAAAGTATTCTTACCCTTGATGTGACAGAGTAACTTATCAAACGTTGCCGGATATCATTCAGTGATAATGTACAGGTAAGTCAAGTTTTGCGTATAAAACACGTTTAGTAGTAATATATATAATTTGGTATACAGTGATATGGCATCTTGAAGCTCCGATTAGCTGTAAAGGACAGGAGTGTGGATGAATGAATATGTATTTTAACCAGTAAATTAATATTAATAACTAAATTTCTAATCTTAAAAGTGTTTTAAGGCATATATTGTGACAACAGCAATTTTTTGCATAAGAACCGCTGATGTAGAGAATAGAGATATCGATATTTTTTATCTCAAAAATTCGGAGCTTCATTCTCAACATGTCAACTTTAGAAAACAAGAATGCAGATGAATTTCTGTATAATAAATTTCTATAATCAACAGTAACCAGTAATTTTACATCAGTAACTCGATTTCCGGTCATATAAGAATTTTAAGACGCATTTATATTAAAATTGTGCAAAGCTTGACAAGTACGGCCACCGAGCAGTTGTGGTGGCTTCATATGCGGCCACAGAAATTTTTTTTCGTGAGAACCGCTGTAACTAGACTATACTGAATCCGAATCCAACAATAGTCGTTGGTTTGGTAACACTCTCGTAATGAGTGATAAAAACTGTAAAAATACCAGTATTTACGCGAAATTCGATGAAATATGATCGATAAGAAACATTCTACGATAAAAATTAGCATCTTCATTCATTTTCTCAGAGAATAGTACAAATCCCGTTCCGATATCACGATTATAAAATACTGTAGTACGCAAGATAAAATTACCCTGTACGATGGATTTAAGATTTTCCATGTAAATTAAATGGGAATTATAGTCCCTGGAATCGAACCCAGGACTTTCAGTATTCGCAAAAAAACTATCCTTTGGAGTTCGGTTTCAGTAGCAGGAGATTTCCAACAAGTGTCATAAAAATCGGTCTATTGGTGCAAAAGTTAATAATAATAGTATAATATAATAATAATAGCAGAGGACGGCCAAACAGACAGACACAACGACAAAACTATAAGCCTATTTTCATTCTGGAAAGTAGGCTAAAAATAATTTAACGGGGGTTACTTAATGCGCGCTGTTATAAATGACAAAATCAAATAAAAGCAATCTTTTAAGTTAAAGCTCCACCAGAAAATGTTTTATGGAAACTGTTTTAATGGAAACAGGAAACTATCTGAGTTAGCTTTTGCGGACCGCGCATTCAACAAGACTTCGTTAATCACATAAAATCCGATCCCTAAGCCGTAGGCTACGCAGTCCTGTCTAAACAATCTATTGTGTTCTTCCGGAAAGGATACTTCCGTGACTTCTTCAATTAATCACAGAGCAAATTCGCAAGTATTTTTCCAGATATTGTCACAAAATTGTTTTCCTGGGTTCAATAGTTACTTTTCCAATGGCTACAGAATATTAATACAAGTATAAAAGCAACATATAATCGAGTTTTTTTTTAAGCATTAAGATAACACATATAGTGTCCTTATATGCCTAGTAAAACTCGAGACGCAAGCACTAATGGGGTACTCTGCGAAGCTATCGTGAACTATTTCGGTACATTTGAAAGGTGATAGATGAAGGTCACTGAACATCCACTTTTCTATGAAAGACTTTTACAAAATATTTTCAGTGAAATATCAGATAATATGCAGACTCTACGTATAATTATTTATTACATAAATTTAACTAACTGTATTTCTGAGAAATTCCTTTATTTTGAAATATTTGCTCTAATATATTTGATATATGTAAATATGTATTGCAATAAAAGTCGTAGGAAATTTAAGTTTCTACAATCTTTGTTTGAAACATTTTCTCATATAATACATTGTTTAAGAAATATCTAATATTTTTAGCTGCCGACACCACGCTACCTACCGATGGCTATTGATAACAATTGACTATTAGTAACGCTCCTTTTTAATTTCTTAATTGTTGGAGTATTGTGGCTATGTCCAATATTGGAAGGCTATGGTTTGAGTTTATTTCTGTTCTTTGCAAAGTCTAAACTGTTCTCGGTTTCTTAAAATATTTATTGTTATCTAACCTATTTGGAATTTTTAGAAATATTACATTTATGGAGAAAGTCATGTGGTGGCCACATCAGATTTTTTTGTAATCTTGTCATAGCTATCGGAGATACCTAAGACAAAACGTATTTTCTCAACTTTTGATAATTGAGTGTTTATTATGGAATTCACTACCTGTGACAATTGTATATGTTAATTACGCGTCTCCCTATGAATCAATAACTTTAAGTTAGACTGTGTGGAGTTGTTGTTGTAATTATACCATTTGTAATTCATAGTTTATCAATGATAGAGAAAAAATGGAACCAAATTAATAAAGCATTATCAGGTTTAAAATATTAAAAGCAATGTCAAAATCAAATCAAATCTCTATTTGACCTTATATTTTGCATGTATTTTTCTAAACAAACGAATTTAATAAATGTTACTGTTTATATATTCACATTTATGAATCAATTGTCCACATCTGAAGGGTAGTCGAATGGAAAAGAAAATAACACATTAGTTCACTCATTTATGCTCAGGCCGAGTTCGGGAATAATTTTCTTCATGGCAAAAAACCGATAAAATGAGATTTAAAATGCAAAAGCGCTATTTTTTAGTAGAAAATCAAGAAAATGCGATCAATTATCAATATTCTGTGATAAGAATTATAATCTAGATTATTTTTACCTTAGAACAGTACAAACCTCGCTTCGATATCACAATTTTAAGATATTTCAAAGTATTAAAGAAAACATCTCTGCACGATGATTTTGGACTTCCTATGCAAAACAAATAGGGAAAAACGTTCCTGGAATCGAACTCGGGACTTCAATCTTCACCAAAGAAAATAGAGCTCGGAGATGGGCCTAGGCAGCACGAGCCTCATAACCAATTTCATGAAAATCAGTCAATTGATGCGAAAGTTGTTTGTAGGGGACAAACATACACTCAGACAGGACCATTTCATAAGGCTATGTTTCTTTTGGAAACTAGGCTAAAAATTTAAAATATTCTCATAACTCAATAATATTTTAATTGAAATAAAACTGTCACTCGTATAAATGACTTCGCTCCTAAAATCAATCTACTCTGAATCAAATATAACTATGATTAGATGAAAAAATTAAAACGAGTCAGGAAAGACAAAATTAGTACCCATCATGAAAACCAAATTCATTTATTGCGAAATGTGTTTAAAACAACATACAGTACCAGCCTAAAAGTTAATTAGGACAACAAATCTTAATTACAGAAATTAGAACTTACAGCCTGTAAATAAATACTGCTCATTTTTTTGCGTATACTGTTGATGCATTTGTGACAGAATTTTCGAGAGCTAATTAGTAAATGATGTCGGCGAGGAAATATTTTTCTGCGATCTTCTATAAGAGAATAAAAAACTGGCTTAATTAGAGAGAGCCTAATAGCATCCAATGAATATTTATTTCCAAAAGAATCACGGTTTTTGCAGCATCAACATAATGGATCGGTTACTTTTTTCATTAAAATTATCGAATCTATTTAAACTTTAGTTTATACAAAAAAATCACTCTGTACCATAGTGACGCATAAATCGTCGCATTTGTTCAAAATTATGTTTATGAAATTAAGACATTTCTTCCTCGTTTAGGCAGAAAATCCACGATAACGATAACTGAATGCAGGCTGAAACAGGAAAAAAGCTAATGAAAAGAAGAAAAACCTTCACGAATATAGTTTGTTCTTTAGCATTATCACCGTAATAATAGAAATACAAAACTTGGAAAAAAGAAGAAGGAAACATTAGCAAATTAAAAATAAAATTTTAATAAACGAAAGATATGAAACATAATGACAAATATACTATGTATCTATGATACGCAAAAATGTTGTGAATGTTGTACAGGAACGAAAAGAAAAACTTTTACAAAAATTGTGAAACCTACAAAACAAACACATGATAATCGACGACATCATAAAAATAATGGGATATTGCACTAATTTATATTAAGGTTAATCTTAAATTATTAAAAGAAAAAATAATTAATTAAATTTTGCCATTAGGAAAATCATTAATTATAGTATTTTTCAAGTAGGGAAACCATATACAATTACGAAATTGGTTAGCAAAATTAAAAAAATATATTTCTTAATTATTTCAGCTACTTTTTATTCATCATTAAAAACAAATAATAGTTACAAGATAAACTAATAGTTTACCGAGCTACACTAGATCCCCACGCTTAGCTCTCCCTACCGTTATGCAGATATTCTAACTACGGTTGGAGGTAAGGCATATACGAGCTATTCGACAGCAAAATCTCTGTATAATACCCTTCAACCTTAAACTAGAGAAGTGATCTGTGATACTCATTGCAACCCTGCTGTGCAAGTATAAAGTTTCAGACATCTTGGGAGAACAGGAAGTTTACGAAATGTATACGCCTAGTTTCATGCACAACATATGCAAACTCAAACCATGCTGAAGATCGCATTCATGCATAAAAATGAATTTGCTTGCCATATTTATCTAGAGAACAAGATAAAAACTGTAACAATAATCTTGTGGAGAAATAAACTTCCAACTTCGTGCAATAAGTTTTACATTTCAAGTAGGTTGCCCCTCGGTTCGGACACTCTTTTACAATATGGTTTTAAATTACTGAACCTCAATAACAATTTGTATAATATATTTTTCTCTACTAATAATCATAAATTAACAAAATCAATTCATGTTACCGTATCATTTGCAAAACATCGGAAAAACACATTCTTACATTTTCATGAATATAAGATATTTCAGCATACTCAAAATTTAAAGACAAATATGCAAGTATTATTCAATGCTGATAAATTTCTATAACTTTAACTTGTCGAATCATTTCATTTCAAGAGGGAAAACTGATAATTTTTAAGCATTGGATATTGTCAGCGCTGTTATGTTAGCTCAACAAAGCGACAAAATTGCTTCCTAATACACGAGTGGCGAGATGGCCACGAGGGCATTAACCCAAGACTTTCGTAATTCTGCTCCGGGGCTTACTATCTTCTGTGCCCTTCTCGTGCCCCTCCGTCTTAATCCCGAGACTCAAAATCCCAAGTGGCGACAACCCATCCTATGGCTCACAAGCCAATTACGATGTCTTCTCCGGAACTACTTAATTCGACGTGAAACGTCAACTAGAACAATGAAAAACCCTATAAACAATACCAAAACCAAATTACCTACTAATAAACATTGACTTTATTCTTCCTGGTAATTAAACCACAAACCCCACGGTTTACGAGAAAAACAAAAAATTGCCCGATTTACCGTATAAACTGAAAAGGACTGGAATAAATATCTACAAAAAGGTCCCTTGAAGTATAGCGTTAACCTTACAAATCTAACACCACAACAATCTTTTACTTTTCCCAGAGTGCCGTATAAATTTTTTTTAAGTTCGTTTCCACTGAATCACTTTCGCATTTTAAATAATCTCCTTGGAATAACTAACGAAAGCAACCAAGAATATTTTACGACTGAGAGCTCATAAATCGACAAATTAGATGTATATGATAATGGAAAAGTTTTAAAAATTTAAGCAAAAGGAAAACTTCGGAAGGCAAATTATATGTAGATCATTAGCTTGAGAGACCAAATTAATGTTTTCCGATATAAACTCACAGTCCACACTAATTGATAATCTACTTTCAAATTTGGCAGCCCCTGGGGCAGTAACTATACAAAAACATCTTTGGATAGATAATTACATTACAGAATAGCTTGACTAAGTACCTATTAGGAAATACTGCATTAGATATAATTCAGAGACTTTCGTATTTGCTCACGTTCTCAAAGCATTTTTATCATTAAAAGTCAAGTATTTTTTATGCTCCTTCCTCCAATAATCTATAGTTATTTTTCGGCAAAAATTTGATTTAAAAGCGAAAATTAAATGAAAACTAAAAGCTGGTATGCGAGATAATTTTTAAATATAATTTAATTAGTTTTTAAAAGTCTCTACAAAACGTAGGGAGAAAAATTAAAGCTAAGGCCGTTAAACATTTAATTTTATTCATCTTGGATCCCATTAACAAAAATAAACAGTAAGTAGCCTACCCGCACTCTAGCCAATAGTGAGTTCCGGTTTACTTACAGCCACAGGGCGCTCACCAATATAAGTTGGGCCAAAGAGAGAATTTAAATATTAAAGGGCGGAACATTTTTCTTCAGAAGAGTAAACTGAAGGAAGGCGAATGCATGGCTAAAAGGTTTCCTAGACCTCAACTTAAATAAAACCGAGTCCAACGGTGATCTCGTTGGTCATGTTATTAACTCAATAGTTAATCTTCATCTTCCACGCAGGTTTTTTTGTCTTCTTATGAAAGGATGCAAGATAATGAAAAGGCTTTCCTCCATGTGCTCATTTCGCAAACAAGGCCAAAACGGAATTTTTTATACGATACTGTTACTCCCAAATTAAAGATCAGCTTTAACCACACAAAAAACGGGATTAAAAATATGGTAACTCTCGACCAATAAAGAAAACTAACTCAAAAGATAAACATTTTTAGTTAATTAACACAGTCGGCAATTGCCGGGTCCACGTAAAGAGGCCCTTCGAGTGGGTCCATTATAAACTAAAATTAAATAATTTGTTAATAAATCTCTGAAAAGTGGAGAACGGTAATGAATTTTATCAACAAAAATCTATAATTATTCTGTAAAGCGCTGTAGTATTTGTATTTTATTTCTGTTTTAAAAGTAGTGAATTAAAGGAAGGCTTACATGTTATGTTTGGCAATTCATATTAACTTTATAAATTCCTTGATTTAGATTGTTTAGATCATACCTATTTATTTTCACAAATTAACCTTATCTAAAGCGTTATATTTATCTATTATCACGGCATGATATTATCTTAAAATGTTGCCAGATACGGACTAAATCACGGTTATAAATGCTACACTACGTGACTTCCTAAATGCTTTGGTAAACCAAAATATATTTTCAGCTGGTTTCCAAAGAAACATAGCCTTATGAAATGGTCCTGTCTGTGTGTGTCCCCCACTAATAACTTTTGCATCAATGGACCGATTTTCATGAGGCTCGTGCTGCCAGAACCCATCTCCGGGTTATATTTTATTTGGCGAAGATTGAAATACCGAGTTTGATTCCAGGAACGTTTTTTCTCTATTTGTTTTACATAGGAAGTCTCAAATCCATCGTGCAGAGATGTTTTATTTAATACTTTAAAATATCTAAAAATTGTGATATCGAAGCGAGGTTTGTACTGATCTAAGAGGAAAATAATGTAGATTTTAATTCTTATCACAGAATTTTGGCAATTGATCGTATTTTCTTGAATCCCTACTGAAACATTACGTTTTTGCGTTTTAAATCTAATTTTATCAAATTGTTGCCATGGAGATGATTATTACTGAACTCGGCTTGAGCATAGACGAGTAAACAAATGGGTTATTTTTTTTATCACTCGACTGATCTTCTGCAATGGGCAGTTGATCCATATATATTAACGTATAAACAGTAACATTGATTTAAATCGTTTATTTAAAAAAATACATGCAAATATAACGACAGAAAGAGATTCTGATATTGCTTTTACTATTTTAAACCTGATAATGCTCTATTAATTTCTTTTCCACAATAATTCCTTGGAATGAATGAATGAAACATTTCCTGTTAATGTAAGTAATCAATTCGAGACGTCAACTTTGGGAAACCAGCCTTTATTAGTCCTGGTTTGGACTTCTTGTTATCCTGAAAAATCTTCTGAAAAAGCCTCTCATAGCCCGAGAAATACGGTAATTATTTTTGTTAAATTTGAAGCGTTTATACCAGATTTTATAAAAAAAATATGGTACGAAGCGGCGATTTTGTTAAACCTAAATGGGATTTTCTGTAAGATGAGAATATATGTTTTGGTGTGTGCTCTCCTCAATTTTCTCTGACTCGAATAGATAGGGTGATCCTATAATTTTGAAATAGTACTTTGTAATTTAATAAACTGGAAATAGAGGGCGTCCGCAAAAGTTTGATAAAATCGTCCAAATCCATGCGCAACTTCCTTGGTAACAATTTATACGAAGCGACCACAAAATTTATTAAACAACCAGTTATCCTCTGAAAAATTCAGGACAATAAATTTCAGATGATTTCTTTTTTCGGTATACCTATAAGGAGTTAATATTTGAAACAAGCCCAATAGTAGAGTGTTACGAGTTACTACATAAACGTTTTCCTAATACCGATAAAAAATAGCCTAAATAAGTTATGTCCGATTCCTTACTTGGGAGTTTTTTTACTTTTGCTATCAAAGTAGTCAGAACTTATATTCTTTAGGTTCAAATTGTTGAATACTAAATGTGGATGCCCACTTACACTCCGCATCAGTAGAATTATGTCCATGGCTACCAGATTTAAATAAAAAATTAATCGATATTGAATCCATATTTATTGACCCCGAAATGAAGAATAATAAGGTATCAGAAAATTTATATCCTAGGACGGTAATCAATAACGCATCCCAAATCAAACAATAAAAATTAAGGCGCATGGCGTCCAATATGGGCACTATGTAGTTAAAGGGAGAAAACAAATATTTTTCAGCTGCTCGAATTCTTTGAAAAATAAAAAAATAGTCTTCTTCAGGGAAAAATGTCTTCAAAATGTATTCAATTATTTGCTCCACTGTCAATCATTTATTGCCCACTACATAAGTGGCACTCGAAAATTTTCATTTCAATATCACACAACTCAATAAAATAGTAACATTCAAGGTGGTAAGCGTAAGCTTTTCCGTCAAAAACAAATAAAAATCTGATGTTCCCAGCACATGGATTTCTCCATAACAGTAATGAATATGACGGCAATAGTAAATACAAGCTGCTCTCAATAAGAATGATCTCAAGAATAACTATCGGAAATAACGCTCGTGAATAATTTTAACCAATGTGAATAAGTTATACAATGTAAAATATTTTGGTTAGCCTTTCACATTGAAAAAATAAATAAACATATTATTATTCTTTACTATGGAAAACTAAATAACGATGTCCGATTAAAATTGACGTTTTGGAGTTGGGATCGGTCAATATTTACAAGACGATTTGTTTACAAAACATGATTCTCGATGGCGTTGGAGTAACTTTTTTCGCAATTATTTATTTATTTAAAACTTAATGCTACAAGTTGGCGATCTGCCAGGTGGTAACATAAGGAAACCTCGTAGGTCTCTCACACTTCCAACAACGACATCTAAAGACAAACAATAATACAGCAATAAAAAGATCTATAGTAATGACATAACAAAAATATTACTCATAAGAAATATCCCTGCAAATAAGAAAATTCAAAAGTTTCAAAAAGGAAGGAGAAATAATAAACGTAGGCATCGCCTGTAACAATTAGTAATTTAGATCGCATAAAAATGACGACTAAACCTCTACTTTCGGTTGACCAGTTTTAGACAAAGCTTTTCACACCTTCAATTAATAACAAAAAAACTTTTAAAATTTTTTTTACTGATTTCATAAGTAGTTTCCGAGTTTAAGCGCGCACAAAATTTCTATCACATACATAGACTTCATCGAGAATACAATGAAAACGTATCTTTAAAACGTGTATTTTGGTTGTTGGTTGTATGAAGAAAGTAAAAATAATTGTTTTAAAAAATCCAGTTATAAAGAACAACAACCCGAATATTTGGAATCTTTAAGAAAAACCTTCCGCAAAACCAATCAAGAAATCAAACAATTGATGAATTACAATTCTGAGATTAAATTAAATTCAAAGCTACGTGCGACAGCACTTATCCGCGATATCGAAAAGAAAAATCTGCCGCGTAATTGATTCTATATGGGGGATGAATTCGTCCCAAAAAATAATTCCAATTAAAATTTTTTCTACCGACGGCAGACATGCATTTCATCCTTTTCGTTGATTCTTGCATTCTTCGGCCAACCGTGTACACAGTTTTAAAGCCACTTTTTCATTTACTGGAGTCCTATTATGACAGCATAAAAGTGTATTCATCCTTTGTTTCCACTGCAGTGATGTTTCACTACAAAAGCGCCGCTTGGTACTGGATACCGTGCCCATATTAAAAAAACGATAGCGTTGAAAAAAAAAACAAGATCGCCGTGATTCGTTTTTCCTATCGAATAGCCGCTCGCTCACCATTTTCGATATGGCTTGAAAAATGATCGCAATTTCGATACCGAGCCCACTGAGAGCGTTCGTGGACGACGACGTGCCATTAATCACCAAGCTTGAAATATGTATACGCCGATGTTATTGATCATTATTCGAAATGAAAAATAGGCCGTGGGTAAAATAAAATGCAAAAACGTCCGACCGACGATCGTCTTCGATGCCTCTTACTTTTCTCCCGCTACGAGTTAATTACTCAGAACTCGCTCGTTCCAGTTTGATTGCTCATCTATATCACGGACCGTGATTAATTTCATCTCCCCTCCGTTATTTACAAATCCGCGATTAATTTTGCACCAAAGGATTCTTTTTCCGGTAACGAAACAAAAATATCCAAAAGCTGCTTTATTAGAAGCTTGTATGCAAAACAACACTTCCAATCTCGTTCAATTTTTTGTCGTTTCTTTAATAGTTGCTTCATTATTAAGAAATACTATCTAAAATCCATGAAGAGAGAAAGTACTCATTGCGGTGAGGTAAATAACAATGTAAAATGGGAGGCAGACAATATTCATGCGATTTTTAGCAGTAAGATATTGTTATGTAACTCTCGAAGAGGATGGGCTTCCTTCAGACGAAGAATCGTCTCCCAACTTCCACTTCCATTCGAGAGGCTCCGACGCGTAAGTCCAATAGGTCGCCGCTCGACCGCTGACTTATTGCTCATACGCTGCGACTCTAAGTGTTTCAAATCGAACCACTCAGTCGCTTATAAGGCCTTTTCCCGGATTCAGGAACATTCTTTGACATTACTATAACACACGACCAGCTAGATCGTAACGAAAAATTCAAACAGTATAGAGGTAACGAATATCATACTTAATTGCACGTAATTCCTGATTGCAGATTTAAGTAATAGCCGATCCTTGGTCATTCCTTCGAAAATATTTCACTCATTCCTGCTTTAAAATTAATTTAATTAACGTAAATCTTCGATACTCAGTTGAACAAAAGAAATCTACCAAATGGGAATACGTAAAAAAAAGTCAGAAATGATTGCTATAAAATAAATTAATTTTGTAGAAAATGTTTGTAAGACTGAGTAAAAATTTAACTCGAATCAGCATTAATTACTGTCAAAATATATTCGCTGAAGAGGAAATACCTTAAATAGGGATTTTTTATATTATAATAAAATTTTAAAAGAAGCTTTCTTATTTCTTCAGCTAATCACTTTCTGCCTGACATCCATAGAATAATATTTCAAAACCTAGAAAAAGCTCCAAATAGTATATTCTTTTTGAAAAATACTTTTTTTATAATGGTATGCGTAAATCGAGGTACTAAAATTCAATGAAATTAAAACGAGCATAAAGATTTTAAAGGTGGGGTGAACATTGAATAAATTTATTTTTAAATTCGTATGATCGATAATCCATCGCCTTAGCAGCTTTTCACTTTCATTAATGTTTTCTTTAATTTTAAATATACAGACAACCTTAATCTAAGGGCTGATTAAAGGGTTGTCTCCGAAAATGTCTCCCTGGATTGACAAAAAATTTCGAGTACACGCTGTCAACCTAGGAGATAAACAATGCGAGACAATAATCACTTCGAGTTTTATTTCTCCCACAACACTCGGGGACATTTTGAGGCAGCGAGTTGATAATGTTTGGTTGCGATTGAAAACCTTTCCAGAAAAGTTGCCAACTCGAGCACGAAACGCATCAAAATATAGCTTCTTTGTCCGTATCCTTGAAGCTGAAAATCCTTTCACTATTGCGTTCTGTAATTTTTTGTCCAAAAAACCCGGCTCAAGTGTTTAATCGGCTCTAAAGACAAAATTAACATTTCTGCCTGTATGAACGTTCTACAGCGTGAACCAACAATTAACAATTCCTAACACTTTTCTTTTTTAACAAATAATAAAGAAATGTATTTAAATTAGGTACATTAAATGCTAAATAATATACTTATAATTTATCGTCAATATTATTATTACCATTTAGCGTATTAATTGATAAATATTATTAAAATACAGAAAATAAATAAAAAGCGCTTAATCCAATCATTATTTCAAAAGAAATTCGTTTGGTTTTTAATTGTTTAAATGATTTATTTAAAAACTATATTTACATTTTTACGTTATTATCTCTAATACCGGAGTGACACGATTTTTTCGAGCAAAAAAAAACTAAAAAGGTGAAAGCGATTAAAGATAAAACAAGTTAATATTTGAAAATTTTGATAAACTCAAAGTACTATTTAAATAATTCTTTAGGAGCGTTGGTTTAATATAATTTGTTGGATATTTGTCTAAATTCTTGTTTGTTGGGACTCGACAAAACGCGCTTAATCCAATTAATTCGATGTTACGCATATAAAAACAAAAAAAAATGTTGATGATGATCATCGAAAATATTTTGAGTATCTCGAATTGCACGGCCATTAATTTCGCGTAATCACGGTTTTGAAACAGTGTAAAAACATAAAAACGGATGTTTCAGTTCGACATAGAGGTTATAAGAAAGGAGAAAAGAAGCAATACTGACTATAATGCGGCTGAATTATTGCACGTTGACCTCAAGACGGCGTTCAAGTATGTCCTCACGTATTTCAATGGAAAAAACCTTCCTCTCTTTGCACGATATCACATTGTCCGGTCTTATCTAGGAACAGATTTTCACATTAAAGTAAATTTTCATATCGGAAAACAACCATTCCTAAAGCATAGCCGTTCCCTCGCGTAATTATGAGAGATACTCGTTCAGACATTCGTGAAATTATTTCGGTCACGTTCGGTTTCTGGAAAAGAAAACCATTCTTGAATATTTCTAATAAATTCCATGACGTTCGCTTGGATAAGCATGTTCACGCGTGACCGGAGAGCAGCCGCCACGACATAATAGGGAGATCGTAAACTACGAGGAAAAACCCAATCGACTGAGAGATAACCGATGGAAATAAATACTTCATTTTCGCCTTCACGACCCTCGTTATCGTCCTAAGATAAGCGATTGCCATTATTTATTAATTGTAAAGGTCGATTTCACATCCAATTTCACAGCAATGGCTCCGCCTAAGCTGTGCTTACAGAAATAAAATACGCAATAATAAATTCCGTAACTAACTGAAAATTTTCTATCGAGTTTATTATGACGAAGAATTATGTTTATTATTGCATACCAGGTGAATCCACAAGTACCTTCAAACATTAAGGTAATCTTATTTTCGACGGCAACCGATGTAACCTGGAGATTTTTTCGGTTGAAATATTAATTCAATCAACAATATGCAATATATAGATTAGCTCCAAGGAGTCGGGATTGATAAGTTTCGTAGTGGAAGGATTCCTATAATGTTGAAGCTGAATCTTCAGACACTATTCTTAGGATTTTCCTATTACGAAAAGCGAAAAATCTCTTAATTAGAATGTTTCCCATTATATATATAGTTTTGTTGATGTCATCGTAAAGCTGACGTCATCAATGGAACGTTTTAACGCGCTTTTAACAAACTTCTCGATTAGGTGGAAGGTTGAAATTTCGCAGGAATGTTTCATTTCGATATAAAAAATTAATTTAAAAAAAATACGAAAAAAGACCAGGGTTCGACTCCAGGAGGGCGATTTCCATTTCCCGTAAGATAACACTTAGAAAGCGACTTTTTAAAGTCCAGACTTTTATTAGCTTGGAAATTAAAATTAGAAAAAAATGACGTACGATCTTCGAATTTTAACATTGTTTCAGAAATATTATCGAAGTTTGTTATTCTATTAATCTTTTTTCGCCTACCAATTGAAATCTCTCATATTAAACATTTAAATCACATATTTAGGGAAAATATCGGCTTTTTAAACGGGATGTTGCCTTGCCGACCACGTCATTGATAAACTTCGAGAATCAATTGCTGTCTCAACCCGAATACGTGTAAAATATACGAGTGCATAGATTGCCTTAAATTATCGTAGGATTTTTCGCAAAATTACGTAATTCTAATGGTACTGGGATTTTGTTTGGATTCTTTTGCTTATCTAAACGACTATATAGATGTAGACTAAGAGAAGGAGGGATATGGCGAGGAACATAGGAAGGAAGGGATACAGAATGTACATAGAAAGTAAGGGTGGTATAGAATTCGTCTATTTTTCCAGAGAAAGAGAGAGGAATGAGAGGAAGGGAGGATGGGAGGGAGGATGAGAGGGAGGATGGGATGGAGGATGGGAGGGAGGATGGGTGGGAGGAGGATGGGAGAGAGGAAGAGAAAATAGGAGGAAGAATGGAAAGTTCCTTAAATTTAATACTTAATCAACGCAAACCCTTCATATTTGACGGGCAATTACGCTAGTATAAATGATTTAAGGAGGGCAACACACATTACTTCACAACCCTTAAAAACCATGAAGTGGATGAGCTAAATGACTGTAAATACGAATGAAACGGGGAGGGAGAAAAAAAACTGATCCAATTGAGAAGCGCCGGACGATATTTTTCACTTCGCCGGCATTTGGAAAATGCAGATCCGATTGAGTCTACTTTTTTGAACTATTTTTTCATAAGTTTGAAGAAGTACTACGCTACTCATGGGCGCTCAGCTTTTAAATACATTAATTTCGCTTTCATATATGAGAAACCTTTTAAATTAATATTATAACAAATTTATTAGCTCCTCCACCAAACATGCTATAATTTCCATATAAATAAATCGTTTCAGAACAAATAGGCGTAAAGTACGTTCCAATATTTATTAAAGTAGTTTAATGGTATACAAATCAAATATACGTTAAAAATAGACTTTTTACATGCCATATAATATTTACCCTGCGTCACACAATCTTTTCGCCAACATTTTAAATTAATGTAGCTCATTGGAAAAAATCGGAAAATTTTGTCTAAAAAGCCACTTTGGTTTATTTTCCGCAGTTTCCCCAAAATATCAATCCTTCTAGGGAAAACGCTTGAAAAAAGTCGCTTTAAAAGATCGCATGGCTCGTAAATCCTCCTTTACGAGTTCCTTTTGCTAATTTAGCGCTATCTTCCGAGATATTTACGAACAAGCACGATTTTTCATGTCCACCTCATAACTGCACTTTGTGAAAGTGTATCCCCATTAAACGTATTGGGTCGTGTTTTGTCCCTCTTCCCACCAAGTCCACACCCAGGATGTTATTTGGCTAGAGGTCTCTCTCAATAATGTATTCTGCGACAAACATCGTACCGCGACTAGCTTCGATATATGGGTACATTATTTGCGCGCAAAACATTGTGATTTATGTTGAATGACATCCACCTGCGTGGCACCTAAATTCCGTCCATGAGAAATAACTGGCTCAAATCCTAAAGAAAAAAATAACATTCCACTTCACTACTTTTAAACGATTAAAAAAAAAAGGAGTTGCATTCATCTTCATAACTTTTACCGAAGAGAATTTGCTACTTCTTTTTTAAGTATATTTGTATTCAAATATTACAGAGCTTTTATGATCACTTAAGCGTATAGGTTTATTTTTACGCGGTAAAAAAGGAGTTCACTCAGATCACAAAAATGAAAATCAAATGGACCCTGACAAACAATCACTCAAATTCAAGAGACGTAACGCTCGACAGGAATCAATACAATCACACTCTCTCAAACATAAAATATTTAAGAGAAGATTAGCAACCCATTGACAACATTACGTTAGCGGCACTGCTACTCAGGACCTGTAAATACAAACGAACGAGATGGTTGCTCCTACGGATGTTATTATATATCATCAGCGACATCATCGACATCGTTATAATTCATCTAATGATCTTTAATACGATAGGGTTCGATCATTAGTGCTAAAAAAATAGTTGTCGGAGATGCTAAAAACGAAAGATACAAATTTTCAAGGGTGCGAGACATTACGTGAATAAAATTGTCGATTGAATGCCTCGTGTTGTGTGGCCTTACGATATGCATTGAATTCACTGCTTTATTTAACATATTCCTATTGATGGAATTATTTAAATCCTTAAATACATCTGCTATGCAAGTATTTTGCCATGGGATATGTCAACATAAAATTTTAATGGTATGTGTAATACAAATTTACTTTGAAAAAATCTACTGATTTTATTTTTTATCCTCAATCCTCTTATCTATGCAACAAAACGTCAGAAAACCAAACATCACGACTAAGCTTCCGAATGCACGGTATTGAACTAATCGAGCTCCCAAAATGGTTGAAGATGGATAGTTCATCCAAAGTGTTTTGGGAAGGTATGCATGCGAAGAGATGGATGAGAGTAACGAGACATTAGCGTAAGCAAATTGCATTCGAACGGGGAAAGAAGGGAAATCCGATAATAAGTATAGCTTTAGCAAGGAAACGGATGAGGAAGAGGCATAATGTGTCCATTACCTGAAATAATCCTCAAGGACGAGATGTTTCGAAAAGATTTTGAGAAAACATGGAAGGCTAATATTATCGAGAAAATATTGAACCGGTTGACACCATAGCGAGAGATGAACAACCATTTCCGGGAAAAATGCATTTGGACGAAAAGAAGGCCAAGGATTTCGTTATGAGATCTGTGATCAACAATGAAATATGCGATAAAGATAAAAATAAAAAATCTTTAAAGAAAATTGGAAATTGCCTTTGCACAAATACTCTGATATGCTGTAACAATTCAGATTTCCAAAGGGTATTAGGGCAACGAATATTTAGAATGAAAGAACTTACATTGGTTAATTATAAATGAACAAAATCTAGTACTACTGCCATGCTCGCCGAGAGCCCAGTGCTATCTGTGACTGCAAATTCTCAGATAGTAGTTCACAACGGTTGCGTCCGTTACGGACTCCTTTGTTTGTTGCCAAGGATTCGTATTTGCCTGGATTTGTTACGGGGTGGGGAAAGGCTAACTAAGATCCTTCTTCTCGCTAACCTTGCCCGGTCGCTTGTTTCAGTGCAAGTCCTCCCATCACAACAAGTCTGTTCTTGCATAACTATAAGTCCCAAACTTGCGCCATTGCAAGTCACATTCTTGCGCCACTGCAAATCCCATCCTTGCACCACAGCAAATCACATTCTTGCACCACTGAAAACCTCCCTACCTGCACAGATATGGAGCTTTTCGAAAGCAATGAAAGTGGGGTGGGGACCCGTGAATCCCGTTGTCCGCAACCTACGGTTGCCTTTCCCAAATGATGGCACACCCGCAGCACCTCCAGCGGTGGCCTGATTGACCTTAAGATGCCTAATGGGGACATCAAGCAGGTTACCCCGACTTAACTTCGCAACATATAGAGTAACTCAGTCATGGAAGACAGCCTCCAATATCCTTGGATACTTACCTCCTCCAGTAACGAGGGCAATGTAAACGGTCCTTTGCAGGGCCAACCTAAGTAGGTAGCCATATCAAACGGAAGAGACCAGGCTGAATCAGCCCTTACTGTCTCTTTAGTTGTTGACGAGAACGAGATCACACCCAGCCAGAGGCCTCAAAATTTCTTACCAATTGAGCCTGGGCATTTTCATGGTCATAAATCTCAATCCCCTAACACCCAGCCAATGAACGATAGAGCAGGCCATTTACAGGGTAATAATGCCTCTACCACAAACTCTCCAAAAACGGATGCATAAACCGGTTCAACAAAGATCCGGAAAGCTCTGCCGCAACATTACCCAATGTCGGATGTGATCTTTCCTGATCAGGGCCCACTCACTATCACCACTACCACCCCGATGGAAATGGAGGAAACAGCCTACAGAAAGAGGAAGCAGGCGGCCCAGGGCTACCTGCGAGAACTCCTAATCTCAGTGGAGCAGGACAATAATAAGTAGTCCTCCCCAACCTCGTCAGAGCCGCAAGTTAAAAATAAAGTTGCAGCAAAGACACCCAGGGACAACGCCTCGACCTCTCTAGCCAAGGCGAGTAGAAACAACCCAGCAGCGAAAGCATCTCCAAAGAGAGTCTTCCTAACCTTCAGCAACAGCTGCTGAAGCAATGGCAACGGAGACTTCAACCCCCATGGAAAAGGTCTCCAGGGAGGTCTTTCTCCCCCTCAACCTGGACCCAGCTCCGGGACCAGGGGTGAGGGTGAGGGATACTTTACTCTCGTCGAGAAAAGGAGGGGGATAAAAGCGCGCAAAACAGCTGAGACTGCTGCACCTAATAACCTGCACCCAATCTGCCGGAGGAAAGAAAGGCAGGGTGACCCCAATCACGGTGTATGAGACGGGTCTGAAACTAATTGACACCTTGGAGAGTGCCCTAGGCAACGATTTCCGAATTTCTGTTAGGCAAACCTCGTCCAGAATAGTTGTCGCTAATCCGGATCAGCGTCGGCAGGCAGTTGATGCTCTTGAGACCAAGAGTTTTACACCCAGCCCCTGAAGCGTAACAAGACCTCGAAAGTCCTCAACAGAGGACTATCAGTACCAGTCACCCGTATCGCTGCCGGCCTCGCGAATTTGGGATTTCTAGTCTGCGCCGTGTGACAAATTATGATACCCAATGAAAAGGGGGAATTCAAAAGCCATCAACAAGTTCATGGCCTCCCTGGAAAAGACGCCGGCATGTACACCAACACATAAGGTGCAACATTTTTGCCAGTTTAAAGTCAAGGTGGAATATTCCAGAGTAGGAACTGGACCCATCGGGTGCTTCCGCTGTCCTCGGATCATCTCCTGACTCTCCTTTTCTACGGAAATCTCCGTTAGATTGCCCTCTATCAGGAGACGAGATTTCGCCAGCAAAATGGGACGCCTTCCGCCTTGAGGTGGCAAGCTCCCTGCGGGCATCGCCAGAAGAGCCGGCGGCGAGAGACCAAGCAAAAGACATGGGAAGAGCCATCGCCAAGAGTATGCAAGCGGCCTTGGAACAGACCATCACGTGGAATGGTACTCAAAGGCTAATTGCGCGAAGGCTCGCAGCTCCCGTGAGGGAGATAATCGCGCTCCGCAATAGCGTACGACGAAGATGGCAACGGCATCGAACGGCTGACCACCGAAAGCTTCTTGACAGTCTTAACAGAGACATCAAGAACGCAGTAAGGGACGTCAAAACCAATGCTTGGGAGAAGCCACTAGTCAATCTTCCAATGAGCAACATCCGGCAAGTTTGCGTTACCTGAAATCCACACAACGCCGCGACCCACCAATAAAGATCATAACGGGCTACGCTTACACCGCAAGGGGTAAGGCAATGACTCATGCTCAACATTTTGAAGGGGTTTTCCTGCCCAACCCCTCGTCTGCCGCCTCGGCAGAAATGGAGGATGAGGTGGCTAAGGCCATCGAGGAGCAGCTGAGAAATAATAACGCGGCAGAGGGATAGACGTTGCCTCCCACTGAACCGAAAGCTGTCGCCGTCATGCGACGCCTCGGCGATCATCGCGCTACTGGGGGCAATGACATCTGTGCCATCGTTATCAAGCTGCTTCCGAAGTCAGCGGTAGAGTACCAACAGCGTCTACAACGGCTGTCAGAAGCTTGGACACTTCTCTGAAGAGTGGAAGAGGGCGAAGATAATATGCACCCCGAAGGGTAACCTCCTGGAAACGGCGGAAGACTATAGCCCGATTTCACACCTAGACATTTTTGGGAAGATGTTTGAAAGACTCCTGTTGAAGCTGCTGCTCTGTTATATGATGGAGAACAACAACCGCCCCGCAGAGCAATTTGGCTTTCGAAGACAACATTCCACTGTCCATCAGCAGGTGAAAGTCACAAGTTTCATAACCGAAGGCTTCAACATCGGCCATAAGACAGCTGCGGTATTCCTGGGGATCAGTAAGGCATTTGATCGGGTCTGGCACGCGGGTCTACTTGCTAAGATGCTAGGGGTTATATTACCTCAACCATTTATCCACCTCACTCGCTCTTATCTGGAGGCAAGGAAATTTAATCTGCACTGGCAGGAGGAGCAATCTTTGCCCAATCGCATGCGTGCAAGCGTGCTGCAGGATTCCGTCCTTGGGCCAGAGCTCTTTAACATATTTATCCATGATTTCTCTTTGGTTCATGGGCGCCAAACTATTGTCGGACTCTATTCCGATAAAGCCGCTGTTCTTTCAAGATTTTCCAACCAAAGCATGGCCGAAAACTAACCTCGAAATGCGCTGGGTAGGATCTGTAAGTGATACAGCAGACATAGAATAGCTGTCAACCCTTCAAAGACCGTGACAGTGATATTTCGGCCTGGCCACTCCACGTGTCCACCGGAGAACATCGCTGTCCAAGGACAGAGCATCCCGTGGTCCAGTAAGGAAAAATATCTTGGGGTCATCATAGACAGGGGACTCAATTTCAAAAGTCACCAGTCGACGACCAAACGGAAGGGAATGGCGGTGGTGCACGCTCTGGGAGCACTTCTGGGCTCGAAGGAGACGACGATTGAAACTCGGCTGAGGGTCTGCGTCCTCCCGGTCCTTCTCTATGCGTCGACCGTGTGGTCATCGTCAGTGCATGCGAATCTAAAAGGTATCTATACAGTTCAAAACGCGGCTTTGAGGAAGATACTTGATCTCCAGTGGTACAATCTTGTAAGAACTACATATATTGTCCACTACGTGTTGAGCCGCTTTTCGAGGTACTACAAAGGAAAGCTAGGCTATTCTATAAACGGAGTTGGTCCACTAACATACCACTCGTCAGGGAATTGGCTTATATTAAATCATGCCCTGGGACCGCTATAAGCGGTCCATCTCCTCTATGAGAGCAGTTTATTTGCCGCTCACAAGAAACCAACCTGAGGTAGGTAAATAACCTACATCAGCTTCACTGCCAATTGGCAAATATAAGGCTAAACAAACCAAATGTAAGGTTTATAGCAAAGCTAGAAGTCTGATATAACAGCTGACCGCCTTAGGACGGCCCACACAATGACTGTAACACTACTGTCTTGACTTGGCACATGAAGAATTCGGGAGAAGTTGGTGGGCCACAAACTTGATCCAGATATATCCTTTTCATCGCATGAACTGCCATGAGCTTCACAGAAATATTACTCCACTATATATCCCGAGCTTAATGTAGACTCAAATCAAAGCGGGCCTATCAATACATTCTAATATGAGCATCATAGCAACAGAATAATTTCATAATTGATCACTATTTATTACATATTTTTTCACGCGTGTTACCGTATATAGCGGCCAGATATGGGAGAAGTAGGGTAAGTAGGGGTAAGCTTGACAGAGTGATGTAAGGTGGGCTCCGCGACCGCTACGGTAGCAGTGAAGGCCTGACATGTACCCACGAAATACCTCCACTGGAAGTTAGTGTATGTAATATAAATGAAGATAAGTTATGGTATTTTTCATGTTAATTTATAAAATTTAATGTGTTATATTGTAGCCACCTGTACTTATGGCCAAACTGTAACATTGTGTAATAATAATATAAAAACAGCATTAGGGGTCAAGAAAGACAAATATTTGGTGGGGTAGCGTGCGACACATATGGCACTGGGTTTAACCATGTTTACTATGTAATTAAAGAAAAAATAAAAAGCAGTACAGGGTCTTAGAGTAAGAAATTAAATAGAAAAAGACCATTTTTTCAAATCTTTTATCGTTCAGGTTTTAAAAATGCAGAAAGACAAACTTTCGAGGAGGTCGCCACAAACCTCATGGTGTTAGGAGGGTGAAATATATAAACATATCAAATACACGATACGCTATTCTAGTTTGAAAAACGTTAGTATCACCGAAGGTATCTACAAAAATGTACTTTCCGCTTTGAAGAAATTAGATTATACGAATATTGTCATAAAATATTATGACAAATTTCATACCAATTTTTTATTGAAATTCAAACGATAAGTAGAATTATACAATAGTTAGGTTCGCAATAAATTTTATTTTATAAAGTTTTGAAGTTTGGAACAAGCTGGCGAAAGCTCTTTACATGTGCATCCAATAAATGAAGGCCCTACTCCTACCCGCTATGCGTGTCAACCCTGCCCTCCGCACACTCCAGGAACTTCGGCGCTGCGTGCCTCGCTAAGCTGAAAATAATTTTTCGGGATAGGTCTTAGTATTTAAGACGGATACGTCTTGTCCATAGTTGTTTTTCTCCGACGTACTGTTTCCAAAATATAAATCTAATATAGTAAACTCCTTTGTATGTCTGTCTGCAATGTGTCACGCTTGGAAGCGCTTTCATTGGGTGACTGCAAGCCAATGAGAGACGCTCGACTGCAGCGCCGTTTCTAAGACATGGAAGAAACGCAAACTAATACACAACCGCTAATGATTGAGTTTGCTTTTTGTTTTGTTTACTTCGACGACGAAGACGGGTTTAAAGAATCGGTTAAGTCAAGAAAATAACTTTTATTTTATCTAAGTAGTTAGAGCTCGTTAAGTATGTTTTTAATCAAACTGTTGAGGATAATTTGTTTTATCGAATAAATATGACGATAATGTTTGTTTATTGCATTGAAATACATAAAAAGTGATAAATACTACGTTTGTTATTTACTGATTTCTTGCTGAATATTTGATTTATAGAATAGATGTAATGATATAATTCGAAGTTATTTGACGCATTCAAATAGGATATTTTACCGAATTAATGTGATAGTAGGTGCTTCTTAATATTTATTTAATGATAAAGTTACTGCTATGTGAAATTAAAATTTAAAATCATGATCATTGCCGAAGAAAAATTTTTGCATTGTTTTTGCAGCCTTAAAATGTGAAACTTAGTGAAATTAATTCCTTTTCATTGGTGTCTCTTCAAACATAAATATAGCTTGGTTGTTTAAAACATTGACATTTTTGTTTGTACCTTTATCAAGAAAATCCCGTCTTACTTTGAAAATTGTTTAGTGCATGCAGCTTTTCCTTAATTTGACAAGTAAAGATCAAAATTTAAAGTGAACTGCGATTAAAAGTGATATAATGTTAGAAATCTAACTTAGATATTAGAGTTGATTGATAATAAATAAGGTAATTTTTTCTTAATTGCTTTGTTTAATATAAACTTCCCCTATTTTTTTAAAGTTTGTACATGAAATGGAGAACCTAGAGGAATCTTCTGATAAACGACGAAGACGAATGATGAGGGAAAGAACTAGATAATATCGTGCAAGGAGGGAGAAAGAGAGACCGAAAAAATTTATCACAGCATCTCCCCTCCATGAGGTCGAACTTAAACGATTAACTTCTTAGCGCAATGTTCTCTTTAATAATTTCATTGCATCTACTATAACAACTCGATTTAATGAAGAAATAGTATAAGCTCGAAATTTTTACGGTAGGGAGACCGGGTGGTGGAGAGGAGAAGAAACATTAACCCTTTAAAATGCCAAGGTCCAAAACTACTATTAAGTACCAAGGGGGGACTATTTTGGCCCATACTTCACTTGTATGTTTTCACTACATATTATAGACATTAATTAAATAAAACACTTACTATCTATTTATTACTCACCAAACATTCATTTTATTTCAAAATTGCTCAGACAGACCCCAGTAGATCTCTAAAGGTGCATCCCGTGGCTTTGCTGCTCGGCAACCCCAACTGGCAAAGCCAAAGCAATGTGGACATACATTATTAACAGTTTACCGATACTTGTCGGTAAATATCAAAAGAATGGAGGTGGCCTACCCAAGTAAGAGTGTTTTCTTGGGAAAATTAAAGCCTGCCTCCCTATTCCCTCTTCATTTTTTAAAACTTCATTTTCTAAAAGACTAAGTCCTTATAGAAATTTACCGCCACACACGTGTACTACAATCGTCACCTTAGGGGTGACGAAAGTACAATTAAAGGCCATGACCGTATTAGAGAGGTGAGAGAAGGGGTTCACTATTACGTAAATATCTAAAGTACTCCCTTCTACCTATGAAAGTACCCCAGAGGTATTCCTCTGAAAAATTCTGATCTGAAACAAAAAAACTTTTATTTTAAGTTAGTACACAAATGATATGTGTCAAGTCAAATCAATATTTTGTGTTATCACTAGATGTTTCGGAAAGCAAAAAACCACGAAAAGAAAAAAAGAAATGTTGCCAGTTTTACAATATTGTGACAAGTAAGACCAAGGGGGGATCATTTTTGTCCAACGTTGACCTATATTATATGAATATGGGTAAATAAAGAAAATATCTGAGCATATACAATGACAGAGTGTATATGAGAAAAAGATATTTATTTGTAAAATAGAATGTACAAAAGTCAGAAAAAAAACCAGTATCTATGACTTCGATATCCCAAAAAAATACTAAACTGATGATTGGACCAAAATGGTCACCCTTGGTATTTCAAGGGTTAAGAGGTTCACCGTATGCCGAAATCATCGACAATGCGATTTCCCTTGAAGACGAAAGATAAACTCGAAGAAAACGCGAAATGTTCGTGTTCAAGACGAATCTGTGGAGCGATTCGAAGGTTATTTTAAAAAACGACGGTAGGAAATTGGATTTTCCTTCTTTTAGGCGTTGTTATTAGGGATTGAAAATTTATCGTCTTTTTCAATTATCGGTAATTTGATAAATGTTTTCATAAATACGGGTTTATCGGTAACTTTCGACATTTTCAAAAAATGATAAACTTTAAAATAAAACGATAAATATAAATAAATAAATAATTTATTTCAAGATAAGTAATTTAAGGAAAACACAACATAATCTTGAAACAAAAATCGTAAATAAAGCTTTGATTAAATAAACATGAAATAAACTCTCAAGACTAGTACTTGGGGAAAAACATAACATAAACTTTAAGCAAAAATCGTAAATAAACCATCGATTATAAACTCTAAAGATAAGTACTTTAAGGAAAACACAACATAAACTTTAAACAAAAATCGTGAACAAACCTTTTATTGTAAACATGAAATAATCTCTAAAATTTTATTTTAAAACAAAAGTATTGCCGCTGATTCTTTTTTATTTGTTGTCTCTATGGTTGTTAAAATAGGCTCGCAGAAAACATAATTTATCCAGACTTTGGTCTCTTAACTGCGATCTTATTTTTGTGCATATCAACCCTGCCGCAGAAAACGCTCTTTCTGATTCGACACTCGTTGGTCGAACGGTCATTACGAAATCGAAAGCCATTTTAAAATATTTTCCTCTTAATTTTTCTTCTTGAAAATACGCCATTTCCTTTCTCATGACATGTGTTAGGTCTTTCGTGTTTTTTGTTTTTGAATTAGATTTTCATAGGATACATCAGTTTTTTATCGCCAATTGAAGTTTTTCCTTCATCGACAACGCAGCCGATGTCGAAGGAACTACTGAAGTTGTAACATTCTCGGAATCGGACTTCAGTTGACTTAATTGTATTATCCGTTTCCTTTTTATTAGAAACGGGCTCAACTAGCTCCACGATTATCTTCGTTATTGTGAATTTGCTGGTTTTATTAAAAATTCCGTAATCTTCATCATTCGATTTCGTGGGATCATCAAGGTACTCTAGCGCGCGTGAACCAATTTCCGCAAGGTTTGTTCAAAAAAGGGAATATTATTTTTATTCTGCTATTTAATTACTAAAATACAGCAGGGTAAAAATAAAATAGTTCTAAATAAATAAGGTGTGTTAATAAATTTTTGTTCATATTAATAAAAGTAAGACGTGTAATGATTTTTTAAATATTTTATTTAAAGATGTTAAAGTGTGCATAGTCAATTTTAATATCTATTCTATCTCTTTATTGAACATAATAAATTATTATTTAGATGTTTAGATCTATTCAAAAATATATTTTACAAATATAATTAACAGGTAAAATTATTAAAACATACATTAAATACGTTCTTCTCTTACCGAATACCGGTAGAAAATACCGAATTACCGGTAAATATAGCAAAGGATTTTGCGCCATTCACCAATAAACCGGAAAGCCGGTTTACCGGTATTGCAATCCCTAGTTCTTATATTCATACGAAGATTATATCTAATTTTGAAATGTGATTGAAAGTTATGCGATGCAGCATCATAGACAGCGTTACACGTGATCATTAGCCTGATGATGATCATTATTACGTTTTTATGTTATGTAGAGACAGACGATATTTGAAAACCTTGCGAAGAAAGGTGTGGGACATTACAGCGATACATGTCAGGTAAATAGATAGAAACAATTACCTTTATATTTTACGGCACTACATGGTTATCCCGGACCCCTATTAAAAATGCTATAATATTTTCATTGCACCCTAGTATGCGAATCCAACCCCCAACCACTTTAACCCAACCCGGAAGAGGGAGTAAAATGGAACGAATCCAACCCCCAACCACTTAACCCAAACCCAGGAGAAGGAAAATTGACCGAATCCAACCCCAACCACTTAACCCAACCCGGGGGGAAATAGAAAGAATCCAACCCACAACCACTTAACCCAACCCAGAGGGAGGAGGATAATGGATCGAATCAAACACCCAACCACACGGTTTGGGCAGTTTGATACTAGCCTGGCTAGTTCTGTCTCAACCAAGAAAACATCCGCGTTCAGAAACGAGAAAATTGATCTTCTACGATAGTTCAGTGGTAGAATATCCGCCCGGCAATTGGAAGACCCGGGTTCGGTTCCCGGTCATAACAGACTTTTTTCTCGTTTCAAAATTATTCCCAACTTTACAGCTTATGCCTGTCTGCATAGGATCTTCGGATCGCTCTATCCCATCAACATTATAAATAGCAAAAAAGACGAAAAATAATAAGTAACCCCGCTAAAAAAAATAGATCTAATAAGATCGTCAGAGAAACATTAAGGCGAGAAAAGATCCCTATTAGGAAAGTGTCTGAAACATTTCCATCCCCTTTGTTTGCAAATAACTTGAGTGGAAGAATGCTGGAAAATAAAAGAAGAACAGGAAAATAAAAAAATATTAATGTATTGAAAGGATCACATATAGAAAAAAATAAAACAAAGCAGAGAGAACAAAATAAATAAAAGAGAATAAAATAGAAAAGAAATATAGTAAGAGATGAGGATAAGAGAACAAAGAATAAACAAGATACGGATGAGGAAGGTGGAGGATGGTAGGAGGGCAAAATATTTGAGAGAAGAGGAAATGAGGAAGAGAAAAGGAATTAGCAGAGAGTGAAAGAGAAGAAAAGGGAAAGGAGAAATGAGAATGTAGTGGACGCGGAGCATCGCTTAAAAGAGGGGATAAGGAAGACGAGAGGGATTGGAATCTTAGCAATGCCGCCTCCTTTGAACACGGCACTACTGATTAAATGGGTGGTTTCGAGAAAAGAGAAAAGAGTAAAATCGCCTGAGCGCTTGTGGACTGGATGTAGTCCAGGCTCGCGTTTAGCCTACGTCAGCACCTCTCACATTTTTATAACATTAAATAAAAAGAGCTCTTTCGTTTTATCACTTTGTCGATGCCACCGTGCTCGCGTAAGCTATGCACTTTTTTGGAGACTTATCAAATTTCCTACCCTTTCTACGAATAGCTAATTTTTCGTAAATTGCTTTTGTGGGAAGTTGATACTTTTTCCGATAAGGGCGCTTATACATATTTTTAGAAACAAAAGTTTGAGAAAATATATTGCACCTTCTTTGTATTCGATAGGAATTTTTATCCTCCTTTCACCTAAGGAGAATGGGGAAATTTCATTTTATTTTGTTTCGGACCTTTCCCAAAAAAATATTATTTTATAATTTTCAAGTTTTCTAAATATTTTTCGGATATTTCTTTAGAAAAACCTTATAACACTTTCTCTTTGAACGGCCGCGATTCAACTCTTTGTAATCTCAGGTTCATTCTTCCCAGGAAAACGGGAAAGAAAGGATCAAGGAGAGGGGTAGGATTTTATTTTTAATTCTCTTGGATTAATTAGCCGACAGGTTGGGACGTTAGGAGATGATAAAATTGAAATAATATTCGTTCTAAAATACGACTATATTTGATCGATTTAACCTTCAATGACATGTTCAACAGGAAGGCAACAACTGATGGTGGCCTACATTAAGATCATTTTATCGACTATGAGATAAGGGACTTGCTTTCTAGCTCGTACAATTTTTCGCGACGCTATGCAACCGATTTAATTATGATAAAATATATCCCAGTTTTATGATTTCACTTATTGTTAAAACTATCCAGCATAGATAAGCTCAGAAAATACAATAGTTGATAAATAGTGATTTATAAAATAATACACAAACTAAACACCTATTATATAAAGATTCTTGGGCCTCCCTCACTCACCCACTGACATGAAACTCCCAGACCAAACCACGAAAGATAGACTCATGTTGTTTTTACATATAGGTTTCAGAACTCGCCCATATATTACCATAAAATATCGAAAATCCCGGAAAAATATATTAATTTCCCAGAAAATGCGGAAAACTCTCATTTGAAAATCATGGAAATCTGTGCAGGGCTTCAACTACCATGGCAACAAGTACAATGTTTTAAAATGGGAATTGTTAATCTGTATTGTAATAGCATCGATTTAATGTTTTTTAATAGGTAATTGATTTCGACCGACGATGTATAGTACATTTGGTGACAACACAATTTTGAAACACGATATACGGTATTAAATAAAAATCACATTACTGGTTTTAATTATAGGGATTAGTTTAGATCTTGGTGTATAGTAATTTTTTAATACTAGTGGTACTCGAAAAAACTTTTGCCAAGTCAGAAATCTGTAAGTTTAAAAGTAATAATAGCCGATTTCTCCTGATAAAATTAGACAACTGATATTATTAAAAATTCGAGAAAATCCACGGCATGTTATCACATATTTTGTTTACATCGATCGCTACTACAATTCAATTGGTAAACAATAATTATAAAACCATATATTTTTTCCAGAGGAGAGAGGGGTGAGGAAAGGAGAGAGAGAGAGATAGTAAGGAAGAGAGAGATAAAGGAGAGGGATGTATACAGAAGGGAGGAGAGTGAGAGATAGATAGATGGTATTCATTAGGGCGAGATGATTAAGAATAGGAAGTCTATTTTTCTAGGAAGGAGAAAGAGGAAGATGGAGGGAGAATGGGAGGGAAGATGATGGGAGAGATGAAGAGAGAAAAGGAGAAAAATGGGAAGTGCCTTAAATTTAACACCTAATCCGTGAATACCCATCATATTTGACGGGCAATTGATAGTCCTATAAAATATAATTTCCCAAGAGTCTGCTCGTTCGACCGTCCCACTCTGTTTCTTAAGACGCCAATGTTTTAGAGAAATGCGGTAAATGCTGTATTGTTTTTATATGTTAGGAATTACCAGAAACCATTTTCATTGCCATCTTGAAAGAAAATGTCGGTTATTTAAAATATTTAAAAAATTATATTTTGGAAAGGGTGCATCGGAGTGAAAATGTTTTGGATGGAAATTCTCCGTCTTGATATGAAGATTTCCGAAAAATTATTTTAAGCTAAATTTGAGGTCAATGGAGCGAGCAGAGGCCGTGGTTGACACGCGCAGCGCGTACCGATATATTCCGATGCTATTTTCCACACTTCATATAATTTGATTTGCTAAGTTTAAACAGCGGCGAAAATGTAAAATGCATAAATATTTCATACGGCCCGTAAAAAATATCTTTGTCTTAGAGATATGCCAAAAAGAGAAACGCATGCCTTTTCCGTGAATTTTTATAAAATCCGTGTGCGCTTTGAACCTTTAACAACACATGATACGAGGGGTGTTCAAATTTGACCTGGATTTTATATTTTTAACATGACTGCACAGGCTGCACAAATCCCAAACCTTGCTTATTGTTCAACATAATGTCCCTGCTTCTCAACATATTTTTCCATCGATCGGGTAAGTTGCGTATCCCTGCAGCGAATAAGTCTTTCGGTTGCCTGCGCAACCAGGTTTGCACCGCTTTCATCTCTTCCTCGTTTGAAATGAGGCGCTGGCCTCCCAGGTCTGCTTTGAACTGTCCAAACACGTGCAAGTCGCACGGGGCTGTCTAGACTGTAATGAGGATGTGGCAGTACTTCCCAGCATAAGTCAGCGAGAACAGCAATTGTCACCTGAGCGGTATGAGGACGGGCGTTGTAGTCTAGAAGAACGACCCCTTTGTACAGCCGATTGCGCCTTTTGGACCTGATGGCCTGCTTGACTTTGTTTGTGAACAGATCGCTGTAATAAGCCGCATTCATTCTACTTCGCTCTATCTGCAGAACACTATTTATTATTATTATTAGTTAATTAATTAAATTGGTTAATTAAATTTTATTTATGAAGATTAAGCTCAATGCATTAGAATATCATCCGGATATAACATCTTCTCCGACTTAAAGAAGCTTCAAGGCAAAGAGGTTAAAAATTTATCTTTGAAAAACAAAAACGTTTGTATTTCGACGCTTCCTAACACGTAGTTCAAATATCCATACCTACCCTCCGATAACCAATTATAATCTGCTTGTTACTACTCTACGTTCTTGTATCCGTGACCTACTTCCATTTTACGAGAACCAAATTACTCGTTTATTGGACTCATCATCCGTTCGTTCTACTTTAATAGTTTTATCCTAATTTCTTCGTCTTGGAAGTCTCGAACTGATAATTTTCTTTCCGCTCTCCTCCCCATTCCTGTCAAACTTTCTTCATTCCTTAAGTCTTTCTTGATCGAATCGTTCTTTTCTTTATCTTTTAGATTGATCTCCTACATTTCCAACAAAATCGCCCAAAGTCACGACATTCCAAATCAAGAATAATGTTTCTTGGGTAAAGACCATAAAAGATTCGTCCTTTTGGAAGCACATTGTGGACCAGTTGACGGAACGCAGTTCTAATGCATTTTCTGCGGATAGCGACGAGCATGCTCAAAATCCCATCTTCAATGGTCTCCTCATTCAGGTTATGTCACTATACATTTGTGAGACTATCAATCGTGTATACAAATGAAAATACCATTTGAATAATTTGGCACAATTTCGTCACTCCGTAAAAACGTTGTGGTTCAACAAAGTTGAATATGTGTGCCGAAGATGGTATAAAATTATTTACATCCTATGTGACATTTACTTTAAATAAATAATTAATAATTCCTACGACATCAATTAATAATAACAAATTACTGAAAATATTGTTTTTACAGGTGTTTTTGTTCAATATTTGACCTCTTATCATCATCTATCCAAATTTATCAAATATCTCATGTATATATTCTGGACCTCAATAAATGCCTGCATCTATTGCTTTGTTTCTCAATTATGCAATATCCATAAAACAGTGAGGAATATTGTGCTTTAAATTTAAATTTGTATCATCTGCATGTCTTCCATTATGTCTTAATGTACAGATACCAACTTCTGTACCCGTTTAAAGAAGAATTTCGCGAATTAGCATTATCTTTTTGCTCTATTTTAGTGTAATGGTCATTTTGTCATAACCCCATAAATTTAATGATTAAAATGCAATGTATTATCATTTCAGGTAATGCATATTATATCTGTAGGTATTCTACGATGCTTTTGGAGCAGAAAAACCAAAAGTAAAGAATACCTTCGTACTCCTCGGTCGTCAGATCATGCATGTGACAATTCGTCTAAAAATAAGTTTGCAATTTTCAACAGCGTTAAAATCGAAATATGAGAAACCGATAAAATAATCATCACTAAAAACAACGTTAAGAATACCAACATTCTTCCCACAGAAAAGGTCGTGATATTTCCCACTTATAAACAAGACTTGAACCAAACATGTGAAATATATCCCATTCTTTATAAGTGTTTTTCAAATTTTTGTCTCACATTTCCACCATGGTTCACAAAACATTCCACTGAGTAGCGAGACAAAACGTTTCAAACATACCTTACAAGACAAACATAGAAGAATAAATGACACATTTCGATTCAGGTTAATATAAGAAATTCAAAGGGAATAATATGACTATGGGAGGAATCTATTGTGAATGAATTAAGTCAAGATGCGATACATTTTAGCTGAACTCAAGTTATCCTAACAAACCGTTAACAAATAATATTATGATTTCAAATCGAGTTCTTACTAAAGGGATTCCCTCAACATCGAAATTTCCTCCGAAGACCCTCAGAAGTAATATTTTCGCGAGAAATAATTTCGTAGTTACACTTCCGTTTGCTAGTTAGGAAATGCCTGCGTAATGGAGATATCTCAAGCCTGTTATCCGGTGAGTTAATCTTCCACTTCGCTGAGGAAGACTCATGCGTCGGTTTCCCGCTTAAAACACATCATCCTGGGCTATTTCTTGTTCTCCAGTCGAGGAAGGAGAGTCATTCTGGCGCCTGTGATAGCTTAATGCTTCCCATCAACACCTCATCAAATAAAGGTCTGCTTTCGGAATCCTGCTATAGCTCACTAATCCCTCCCCCCGTTCGCATACACCTCGCCGATTAAACACGCGTGCCCATTTGTGAATATGGCGAAGAGAGAACGTTCCGCAATCAAGAGTTCCTTTTGCACGCCGGTTAATGAGATACATTCAAAAGTGAAACTGGATGGATGAAGCCACTATGTACTAGTAAAAAATTTGCCAAGCACTCATCGACGTACTACGGTTTCGATTATACGTTTCGTGTTCATCTAAATGTAAAATTCAAAAGTTTATAAGGAAACCGAGCCACAAGATAGAAAATAGTAATACAAATTATATATTTTGCTCTATTGTGTATTATAATTTCGGAATATTTTTATTTTTAACTTCACCGGTAATAAATAAAAACTCTCAATGATTTCTTAGATGATTAATTATTTCAAACCCTTTATAAATTGATTTTCATAGAGTTGTGCTTATTCTACGTAAAAATCATATAACGTTCTTTTCAAGATCACTTTCTTCAAATTGTTTCGGTTATATTTAATTCAGTAAAATATCCACAAGATTCTCAAATCACCTCTAGACGCCGAACACCCAACTATTTCACAAACAATGATTTGATGCTAGCAAAACAACTTCAATGATTAATATTCTCATTTTTGTAACCCATCAGATCATAAAGACTTATGCTAACAATTAATTGGCATATCAATAATAAACTTGTCAATAGCATATTTATTTGTAAACTAAACATTTTGATTCAACGCATATGATTTTTAACGCCACCATCCATTAAAAATTTGTAGTAGTAATAAAAAAAGAAAATAACGCGAAAAGCCGATTAAATTTTCCGCTCCAACAGAAGGTGAAATAATTTTCTTAAATCTCGATCCATCACGTTCAAAATTAAATAATGATTGCGTATCGCCGTGGATACGGCGTATATGCTTGTTTACTCACGCTCTCTGAAGGGCCATTTCACCGAATAAGAATCGTCCTAATTCGTCGTACCACGAGCACTTGTATCGATTGTACGGTACGCGCCACGAATGTCTGCAAATTGCAAGGGGAGCAGTCGAGCTCGAGTTGCCTAATGGATGTGCAGTGATTGTCTTTTGGGCCGTTGATCTCATTCGTCCCACCAATGACTATTCAAAACGGAGGAGTCTAACGGCCGTGGGTCGGTGGCACGGGAAAACGCACTCTCGAGCCCCGTTTGACATGTCAATAGAGATAAGAGAATGAGAGAGCATTCAAACCTCGATCTTCTCCTCTCGTGCTATGAATAGGATCGTGCTCGTAATGCTCCAAGTGACCCGTTTGATGCATTGGATTCGAAACTCCCCGCGTTTGGTGAATAAATATCTGCCTGCCTTCATTGACGCTCGAAGAGGGATCCGGTGGTGTGGTTTGAGTATTGGCCTCACCTTACGATTCCGGCCCTCTATTTGTGCGTTGATATTAGGTGACGAGGATGAGAAAATGAGACAACGAGAAATATTGAGGAGATCGCACAAATCGACACTCCGTCCTTCGGAAGGGACGTTAAGCAGTTGGCCCCCCTGGTGTATTTCGCAAGAGTACGCTAATGCCGGCACCGGGTTTCTCTCCTCCCTTCTCTTACGAATGCAGATGACTTAGGCGACTGAGAACGGCTTCACAGCCTGCCTCGCTGCCTAACACTTGCCGATGGGCAAAGCGTAAGTTATTGATTAAATTGCTAATGATAGCTTCATAGCTTTGCTGATTAAGGAAGCCGGTAATGACTGGCTACACCAAACCTACATTATTGACGCTCAACTCGATGATTAACCCGAACTACATGCTTGAAGTAACCACCTCTCTTATATCAAACATTTAATTTCAACACAATGTACCGCCAAACGAGGAAGAACGCTTAAAATTGTACCCGTCAATTACGAAAAATTTATTTATCCGACGACGCAGCTCGTTATAATCTAAAATTTTGCTCCCTTTTCGTATCTTGAAGAAAATTGCAATTGTCCGCGTTTGTGTTCTTTGAAAAGTTTGTTTGCAACATTTTAAGACACCGGTCATTAGTGTCCCGGTAAATATACAGTGCCTATTAACTCTAATCGTACATTGACAAATAAATGTTGAGATATGCTCTGTCCATTGTAAACGCACCATTACACAAAATGGTTAGGTTGCATCTTCAAATAAAGCTTTCGAACTCATAAACCGAATCATTTTAATGCATTTATTATGAAAATCTAATTTTCGTTTTTCATGGCTCTATCACATCCAGCTCTTCAAAACGGTAATTTATCTATATACGTACGAGCCCAGAGAGGAGTAATTGGAAAATTCGGATGATACGTTGTATTCAAATCCAACCAAACCCCCTGAGAACTGCACCTTTTGAACAAGCTTATTACCATAGGAAACGAATTAAAAACAACATTATTATTGCTCAAATTTGTAATTAAATTCAGGTTTTGTGCAAGGGAAAGTTGTTAATATTTCGATATAATATTAAACCGCTGGAAACATCCCTTGAGGCAGTGGAGTCGTGTAACAAAGAGAATTATTACCAAATATAAATGTGATTCTGCTACTACTCCACCAAAGATTAAATAAATGCATCCAAACGTTGTAGTAGAGAATTTTAAAGTAAAACTAATTCCGTAATATGTCATCATCCCATTAATGATATTTTAAATGGGAGAGATATAGTAGAAAGCTTAGAAAGGAGATATATTAACAGTTAGACATGTTAAATGGTTTAATTTCCCTCAAAACAAATTACAACCACAAATCTCATAATTCTCTCATTTTTGAAATGGAAATTATACGTTATTAATTGAATAAACAAGTAGTGTTATCCATGAACATAGATAAAATTAACGTGTTTTCATGTGGTTACACCGCCACGTATACGTTCAATACAGCCTCGTTTGTTTTATAACGGGGGTACCACCTGAAAGTGAGGTTAGCGTTTAAATTAATGAGACTTAATAGCTATGTTAGCGTTGAATTTCACATAACAATTCTGCATTAATATATATATATCTTAATGAAAAATATACTTCTTGGATAATTGATACTTCCGAAATGACATTTACGTTCAGAACGCAATCAATTTTGTATTAAAATTTTGAACGTTTCCTTTTACACTTCTGCAAAGTTTTCAATACTCATCTTTTTCAAGAACATGTGCCATCAACGCGGAAATATACACTTAACGTTTCAGCTATCTTTAATACTTTCGGAGATAAAAGTGAAACAATCGAAAATCATTTAAAACATACCTCATTAAGTAACTTTAACGTAATCTCTACGAACAAGTACATTCCTTCGTGGTAAATTACCGATTCGCTTTCACTTACAAATCGCTTCGGACGCACGAAAGGAAAACTAACGTATTTACGTTCATTTCTTCCTAGTAGATCTTCCGTTTCCTTTCATTTAGTATTTTATATTTGCACACAAAAGAAATTGAACGTATTTACTTATTTGTATTAGATATCTATTACACCATCAGCTAAGAAGATTATTTTCTTTGACAATAATTATTAAAACCGTGTAAGAAATATTCTGTTCATAATAAATTACGACTTTCTTGTTGGAGTTTTCTGAAACTTTTCAAGAATAAGTGGAATTGATGCGAAAATGTACGGTCAAGCGTTCACCTCTGCGTCTTTAACAGCTTCGGAGATATTTAAAAAAGAAACTTTTAAATGAGCGCCAATCCGAACTTGTATATCTTTCAAAACGCATATCTAATTAAAAACAAATTGCAGCAGCATATAAAGCTACCCTCCAAGTTTCAGTTCTCTATCATTTACAGTTTCGTCCGAATTTTAATTTAAGCAAGTGCACTGTAAAACTATAAACGCATTGTTCAAAAAAACGCACTAAAAATAGGTTGGTTTCATTTCAAATGAGCAAATAAATGTCATATCTTGAAATAAATTGCAGTTTATGCGCTGAAGCACGTGGGCGAGGCAGTAAAACAATTGAAATTTCACCGATCTGTGGCAAATTCATACGCACACTCGAAAAATAATATTCGTTGCGAAGGATTTTATTGTACATATATCATTTTGTAAAATAATCTCATAAATCTCATAAATATATAGGAGAGCAACGGTTATTTTTATTTTGGTCGCAAAGGAAAATAAAAAAGCATATTAGACAAATCAGAAAAGGTACTCTTTCTGCTAACATAGTAATCCACAATTCAAGAACAAGCATTTAAAAAATACTGCTCTCAGGGATCTTAAACAGCCACAATGAAGGTATAAAAAAAACCAGATGCTTATTTTGGCTACAAATTAGCCGTTTTTAGTGGCAATTCACTGAAAATAGAATCTAAAACTGTTCCATTGGAGATATCTGAGACAAATATTTTGCTCATTCTTGAATTTGTGTCAGCCATAAGACGAGCTTGATTATTCGGTTAAATTATTCCACAATTATTTGATCTACAACTCCACCGATTTGTAATGATTTACATTATCTTATTATTTACATGCGAATCACATGCACACACATACTTGAGAAAAAGGGTAGTTAACTTAAGATGTTCCAAGTCTTCGCACTGCTTGCAACACCCCGCTACTTTAGACGCGGGTGTGTGATGTCACACGCTACTCTCCTGATGGAGTGGTTGCGGTAAATTAAGATATGGATGACAACTAGGTGTTGAAAGAAGTGGGAACTTACCCTTTGGAAAGTACCTTGAGGAATCGAAGGGGTCTTCCCTCCGTGATTGAATTAGGGTCTCACCCGAAAAGATTATCACCATACCCCGGGGACTATTCAAACAGTATTTTTCTACTGACTTCCCACAACGCCTATTTGCCATCCATATCTTAATTTACCTTTCCTCTTCCTCAGGAATGTATATGTGAATATATATGTGTATGTGCTTGTGCGAGCATGCTTGCATACACAAATCTACTTTTATTTAGAGAAAGAGTACATATCGTGTTATCGATTTTCTTTGCAAAGACAATTATGCACCAAACAACTAAAATCATAGAACATCCTCTTTAAAACTATGAACATTTCTCAGCCTCGCTTATATAGGTCAACTGGCGGTAAAATGAATTGATTCTGGCTCACGTAAAGTTCAAGATCGAACTCTGGCTCTCGACCCCATTCGAAAAAAGATCGAAAACGGCGTTCCACATAAAAATGAACCCGGTCCTCTTTATATTCCATGAAAGCGTGAACTATATTGGTCACGTACGCGCACAATGGGACACCCATTAGATCTCCTGGAACTAGGAAGGAAGGGAAACCCCTGTCACTAACAATTCTCACCTTTACCTTCTCTCCGCCTCCTCCCTATCTCCCCTTTTATTCTCTTTTTTCCCTTTCTCACTCCTCTTCCTCAACTAATTTTCCGTTTCATTATAACCTTCTCTTCTATATTTACCCTCATCTCCTTATCTTTTATGCTATATCTCCTACTTCAAGGTACAAATAACATCTGCGTAAGATTCATCTCTGATATCAAGAACAGTGATCACGTTTCAGGCTCTTTCATTAAACTGTCCTGGGTGAAGTATGAGGCTGGAAGAACCCTTCACTATTTTCGTAATTCTTGTTAAACTCAATCCTCGCAACCTTCCTGTTCAATAAACACTGTGCACAATTTCGACGCAAGGGGAAACAACCAACTCCAATTCACCTTCACGGGACGGAAATTTACAATAAATCTTTCCGTCTCCGAGTGCAGAATCTAGAACGCTCTTCCAACACATTTAAAACTATATCTCTTTATCTCCTTTTAAAATCACGTACTTCAACTCTCTTCTCCACCATACTTTCAAAACATAACGACGGTGCACAAAACAACCAATATGAGTATGGCTTTCTGAAATGAGGAATAATGAAATAATTTTAAAAGTAAAAAGTTTTATTGCGCATTTAAACTTTTGACTCTCGAACATATGGTTGATAATAATTATCTTCTTTTAGAATTTATTTTCGGTGATTTATCACTGAATACAGCTGCATTGTAGCCGAAATGTACATCAGATTTTTCAAAACGTTGGAGATACCTGTGAAAAAGTAATTTTGAGTGTTTTAATTTAAAGCGCTTATTCGTGATTTTTTTCAGGCTATAAGACGAGCTCAATAATTCTCTGGCGAATAATTATGCCTTCTTTTAGTTAAATTGTACATTCTATTGAGTTGTAACATGTAATATTTATTCTATTTTAGCTTTATTTCATTCTATACTAGGATTCTCGCAGATTTTTTACCCAACTTCTCCCCGTGAGTTGTACCCTGCTGAGGAATTTTTATTCTGTGATGTAATGGCTACTCACAGTTTTTTAACCTCAACATATAGCCTTGATTTATCTTATCTTTCTAACACACTACATGTAAATAGGGAGCCAACGGCTTAAAGTCTCTTACGAAATACGGAGCGCTGCCTTTGCGCGATCTACTCAAACCAAGCAAACGGGAGGTCGGACGACGTTGGAAAAAATCCTACTTTCGCCGTATTCGTGTCCGCTACCTTTTTGAGCACCAGGCGTGTAGCAGCCAGTGTTCTAACCACTACACCACCGGATTTTAGCGTTTTTTGATGAAATACATAGGCTATTGTCTGGCTTATCTAAGTGATCCTCCGTCTTTGTGCATACATCGGCCGAAGCAACGAAGCTAGAGCAGTGATGGACAACATACCAGAAGGAAATTTATTATCTAAGGAGCTATTTACTTGCTTAAATTCATTTAAACAAACTTCAATGAAAATAGAATATATTACAAACTTTATTTCTTCAATCTAAATTCGGAATGAAAACGAATATTTTGAAACAACTTTTTTCAAATAAAACATAATACATTTAACAATATTAGAAATGTGTACTTTATGTCGGAGTACACAGAGTTTCCAAATGCATACTTTGAGATTTCACAATGGCCTCATTATTTTTCGCTCGGATGAGAATTTAACGGGAATCTAGCGAAGTACGTTGTAAAATACATGTAGGTCTTTATGTAAAGTAGTCGTAATTATTGTCCGATTTTAACAAAAATTGGAATCAGTCTACCAATTTTAGCAGAACACCCCAATACCGAATTTCATCAAAATACATAATCTGGTTCCCGAGTTTAAACAAAGGAACATTGTAAACTACATGTAGTTCTTCATGTAAAGTGGCCGTAATTGTTTCCCGATTTTGACCAAAATTGGAATCCTTCGATCAATTTTAGAAAAACTCTCCAATACCAAATTTCATCAAAATACATCCAGCGGTTCCCGAGTTTAAACATGCGGACCGACGGGAGGACGGAAACGACCGCCCCCATGTGTGTTCCCTTTGTGCAAAGAATGCATAATAATAATCCAAATCTTGTCAATTTCCAAATCAAAGCATGACATTTTTATACTTAAATTAATTTTATCATTATATATTAAGGCAAGGGTAAAAGAAAAAAATTGGATGTGGCCACCACATAATTTTATTCATATCTGTAATGTTTCTAAAATTTCCAAATAAGTTCAATGATAATGAATATTTTAAGGAACTGCGAGAAAATTTTAAAGATTTTACAAAGAACTGAAAAACTAAAACCGTAGCCTTCTGATACTGGATATAGCCAGGAAGCTCCAACAATTAAGAAAATAATGAGCTTAACTATGACGTAATTAAATTTCCTACAACATTTATTCCAATATATTTTTACATTACTCAAGTATTTTAGCAAATATTTCAAAAAACGGAGAAGTGACAAGAGTAAACACTCACTTTCGGTTCACCAATCTTTACCAAAAACTAATCAGTTCTTGGGAGCGTCATAAAAATGTTAAATATAAAATTTCGCTTGCACCCGATTCATATTTTTTGAGATAGAGCACCCACAAAAAAACTGTCACATGCACACACATACAGACATCATAGAGAAAATGGCCAAAACGTGTTCAGGGGACCTCAAAATGTGTATTTCCGGTGAAATCTCGAAATAGATTTTTTCATGAAAACAATACTTTCCCATATATTACGTATGGAGAAAGTAAAAAGCATTTCTGTAAGAAAGGAAATAACCTCAAAATACCTTATTCAACTCGTGAAAACAGAACGACGAATATAAAACGAAAGATTAGTTGGAAGAGGAAAAAATAAATATGCAATGAAAGACACGGAAAATTGTACACAAACATTCTCTCCAAAGATAGCGAGGGAGTTAATTAATTGTTATCTCAGTTCCCACACACAGTGCTTCATGAGACATTAGAAGGTTGTATATGTAAGGCAGAGAAGTTTACATGTTTTACTTGGTCTTCCCCAGGGTAACAGAAACATAACGAGAACAGAAACGCAGCCCTTTTCCATGAACAATCTTTCCGCTTTTGCGGGATCCTCTCCTGAGCATATATTTTTCACATCGGATGAAACTGACTCGTTCAAAACACATAGCAGTCACCTGAAGTTGGTAGAGGATAAGGGTTAATGCCTACCAATAATAAGGTTAGGGGTTTCAACCATTACATTTGGGGTATTTATTGTTAGTATCTGTTATCTCGATAATTCATTACCGAGTTCGCCATGTGAATGGAATTCAATGGATGAATAACCTTTTATCCACCGGATTTAAATGCCTGCGCGTAGGATTCCGCCGCGGATTTTCTACTTTTATGGAAAAATCTCGTTCAAATAAAAGCATTTTACAGTAAAAATATTGAAGAATTGCATGATTTTGTTTTACGAGTTTATTTATCAATAGGAAACAAAGGGCAGTTACCTGAAGATTTTAAGAAATCAACCTTTTTTCCCAATTGCAAAAACTGCAAGTTCCAATCTACGTTACCAATTTCGAATAATATGCATAGGGAGCTTTACTCAGAAACAATTACTTTCTATTGAATGTCCACGAATTCGAATAAAAGTTGATTCCAACATTAGTCAAACACGGTTTAGATGTACATATTCCTAAAATGGGAACTACACTAATTTTTTTCAACCAGAATGTTATGCCAAAAAATCTTGTGAGACCACCACATGACTTTCCCCATGCCTGCAATATTTCTAAAAATTCCAAATAAGTTAAATGATAATAAATATTTTAAGGAACTGCGAGAAAAATTTAAAGACTTTACAAAGAATGGAAATAAACTCAAACTGTTTCCTTCTGATATTGCATATAACCACGAAGCTCCAACAATTAAGCAAATAACAAGGAGCATCAAGTGCTTACAATAGTCGCCGGTAGGTAGTGTGACGGTGGCAGCTAAAACATTTAGTTTTTATCATATCTCTTTAAAAATAATTATATATAAATTAATATAATTTATATATATATATATATATATATATATATATATATATATATATATATATATATATATATATATATATTATATATATATATATATATATTTAATATAATATTATATGGAAAAATGTTTCAAACAAAAATCGTATAAAATTAAATTTCCTACAACTCTTATTCCAGTACATTTTTACATTTATCAAATATTAAAAAAAAAAACGGATAAATGAATGATTTTTACCAAAAACTAATCAGCAGATCTCCCTTTAACGGAAATGTCAAATATAAAAGTAATGGTTTTTGAGTTACAGCACCCACAAAATACCGATACCAGACGCACAGATATCATCGAGAAAATAGCCAAAACGTGCTCAGGGGACCTTAAAACATGTATTTCCGTTGAAAACTCAAATTCGATTTTTTTCGTGAAAACATCATTTTCTCTATATACTTCGTATGTAGAGAGAACGTAAAAATGACGGAGATGGGTCATGATGCTTACCTCTGCTCTACAGATTATCATTAATGCCTTCTATAAGGTGGATCACTATAAACACTTAGAACTCCTTTATAAATATTATCGATTTAAGCGAGTTACACAAATCACTTGAATTTATATTGGAATAAAAAGGCAAACAGAATCGGAAATGATGAAATAGATTATTAAGAAATACAGACAGGTGTCAGACATCGGTAGACGTTATCTACAAAGTTCTTTAATATATATATATATGTGGAGGAAATACTTCAGAATAGTAATGTGAAAGATAATGGTATCATAGTAAACGGCCACTGCGAAAACAATGTAAAATATCCCGATGACCCATGTTAGTCGCTTCAAAAGAAGGGCAATTGCAGACATTGATAGGAAATACAAAAAAGAATGGTAATTAAGAAATAGTCCTATAAATACAAATAAAACAAGAAACCCGAAATTAAATCGATTCGGTGGAAAGGGAGCACTGAATATAGAAATAGACGGAGAGCAAATGGGGCAAGTGTGCGTGGGTGTTCTTATAGCATCCGACGGCAGAGATGAGAAGAAAATAACACCAAGTATTCAGCAGGTCAAACTGCCTTCAACAATCTCAGCAGAGTTCTATGCTGCACAGACAAATGACGAAACTTTTATGCAGACAGGCATACACTGGACATGAAGAGTACTGAAAAAACAGGAGAAAAATTCTGCACTGATCGGGAGTCAAACACTTGCCCGGCGTATATTCTAATCCCTGAAATATAAAGACCGAGGCTAATTCTCCCGATTCATAATACGATGTCTCTCGCGTTGAGGTAGACTCGCCACACTGGTCATTTTAATTTTCGAGTTTAATGATCAGTGGCTACTTGTTGCTAATGCAGAAACACGCTAAATATACGAATGTATACCATCGCTGAAATCTCTTCTTTTTCAAAATGAACGAGGATCAGAGGTGTGGTTTTCTTTCAAATCTTTAAAATAGGCATTTACTTAAGTAGTACCCGGTTTTCTGGGATTTGTCCGTTTTCCGTGTAATGTCCCGGTTTTATTCGGTTGCTGCCATTATGTAAAATAGTTGGTTCCAAAAATAGAATTATCGAAAGGAACATTTAGCGCAGATACAAAGAGATAGGGAGATTGTTTAGTTGTCTTATCATTAGTGGGCAACGGAAAAAACACCCCACTATGAATGTACATTCCTTGGTCATCAAACCAATCTAAGGATTGGTAGGACCTGTCATAAGATGATGATGACGGCGATGTGATAATTAGTACGATTCTTCTTCGCTAAGTGTCTCCGGTGTGGCAATTTAGAACAAAGAATAAGTAATGCACTCAAAGTTGTTTAGAATAGCAGCGTCTCAAAACTAGAACCAATATTCCCCGCTAGATAATTCTAGCGTTAATATTTGTTTGCACATCCAAGACAGGGACGACCGGATGTGCTGCTCTTAGATTTAGAGACACGCGCTCTAAATTTAATACGTTTTGTCCGACCACTTTTTGGTTAAATAATGTATCCAGAAAGTGACCTGACAAAAAGCATTACGTGTACTTGACTGGCTAGACGAGGGGTCGGCAACCTTTTCTGCGTGGCGGGCCACATTTGTAGTCTTGAATAATTCGGAGGGCCCCATTAGAAGACACGAGAGCCTCGGCGGCCCGGATGAGCGGTTACAACAAAAGTTACCAAGAGATTCCATTGTCGCATATTAGTAAAAATCACGTCTAAATAATATACCGGCGTCAACACTTTTCAAGAAACATTTTTGAGACCATTCGTTTACAGACAAATAAGAAACTGTGTATATTAAATTTGCCAACCATTTCTTCAACATAACTTCACGGGTCACATTATCGTATACCTAATCGCATTCGGCAATCATTTGTTTTAAAAATAACAACTCTTCAAATTAGAGTTATTTTTGTTAAGTACATTTGCAACAGCTTTGTTTCTTACGATAAATAAACTCAAAATAAACTTGATGAAAATATATCGAATGATCAATTTACAGTTTTAAAGAAAGTTGTAAGCAACGAAATCTCAAGTAATGGAAGTTGGAAGTGAAATAAAAATAGACATTAACCTTAAGAAAACTGAATTTACAGAGCAAAAAAGTGAATTTGTTAGATTATGCTCATATCTGTTTGCAATTCCGGGTCGCAACGCAAGCTGCGAGAGAATTTTTTTATGTGACATCCCTGAGACTGATTAACGCAACAGATAAGAAATTAGTATTCTTAATAGAGTACTAACATGTATTTTAAATAAAAAAGAAATGAATTGCAGAGATTTCACTAATCTGATTAAAGAAAACAAAGAAATGTTCAAAACTGCAAAAGGTTCATCTAAGTATACAAATAAAGTTTAATTTTAAAGTTTTCGTGAGATTATTTTGTATTTTTATATGATGAAGATTTATAAATTACATGTTGTGTCTATTTCTTTAAGTTTTTTATTTGATAATGCTTTATATTTTTCATGTGATAACAATTTATAATTTACAAGTTGTGTACTTAAGCTTTTGTTTGGAACTAAAGTTTGTAGAAAAACTTGTAAAGGAAAAGTTTCATTCATTCTCTTCTATCATTATAATATTATTGCTCAAATCACACAAAATGCATTTACGTAATATTTAAGGGCACTTATCTACTGCAAATAACTAAAAATGAATATGTCCCGGTTGTATTCCGATTTTTTCTTCCTTATAACATGAAATGTCCCGGTTTTGCTTCCTCGATATCTGGACACCCTAGCTAACGCATGAGTATTTTAAAAGAAGATGCAGGACTAGCACATGGAACGAGGACGGTCGCATACCCGAGTTACGAAAAACAAAACGCCCCCGGACAGCTTGGCTCACAAAACACAAGTCAGAAAGCAAAGCTTGACATCGTTACTGAAGGCTTTGCTTTGGCTATTGCCATAGAAACGCCGATATAATGCAATGTTGAAGATTTTGACAATTTTCAGACGGTATATTAGTTGAAAAAGCTCAACAGATAATTGAAACGCCGAAATACATCGGAATACACAGCTAAGAAGATAAAATACGCGAAATCGAGTATCGGAAGTTTATTTTCGCTAGGATCTCAGGGATCATTGTACGAGTTTCAATCATCCAAACACGTATATTTAGGGACAGTTTGTCACACTTTACCCTCAGCCAAACACCAGACTGTAGAGTAACACGGTTATATGAATATTTATGTATATTTTCCATAAAAAGATGTAAAAACAAGCAACTTAACCAAGCAGGTACAAGAATGCTAGAGTAATTTATTTATTTTATGACATTTTACCTCAGCCTTTATTCTGGTGTAATTATTATTAATTAAGTCAATTCTATTACCATATCCCAGCGTCCTTATAAACCAAGGTTACGTTGCGCAATCGACTTCAGAAAAATTCCAGGAGGTACAATTTGCATCTCACCACATCGATTGAAGTACTACACTTCGTTATCCACTCCTCATAAATTCCAAGCATCACATAAAGCTAAGCGAAACGAATTCCGCAGGATATAGGTCACACGAAACGTTTCATCCTTTTCACTGCCGTCGTGAATCCAAGCTATGACTCCACACGTGGCGGAGTTTATGGAAATGCGTAGCGAGATGTTTTTAACGCGGTTTCGTCATTTCGGTTAGATAACAAAAAGAGAAGACGCTGCATTTTAACTGACTCATTATTTTCGCGGTGAGAGAACATTTGATATGACCAGCACATTTTCAATGGCAACATTTTTTTCAAACAGTCATCTCGAACGATATGATGATATTTCAATACTGCGGATACCCAGCCACTTTGATCCCTATGGGAATATGCTCGAAAGCGATGTATGATGTGCTGTTCGAATACTTCATGGAAAGGAATTCTTTATTTTATATAGCATTGTCAAAATCCCCGTTTTTATTGGTCGTACGATGGTTCTGTCGAAAATGAATTTTATGAGAAGTTGGCCTTCAATAAGTATGCACTACTCAAGAAGGCAATTCGATTTAATTAAAAAAACAATAAAAATGTATAACACCACTGTCATGAGATGAAAAAAGAGAATGATTCGGCTATCAATTCCACCGTCTACAGGGATACTTCATTCGGAGGAATTTTTCACTGCCATCATAAGTCTGATCAACAATATTTTCAGATGAATTAATCGCATTAAATAGTTTGATACAATCGTACTTTCAACTTTCCAAAACAGGAGCAGCAAAATTGACAAAGCCGAACACAAAATGAAGGATTAATCAAATATTATTAAGTTTTCAATAACTGGATGTGAGGGAATTGTTCTAAATGAACATTTTCTATCTTAAATTCCTTTAAAAGTAATTGTCTTCGAAGATATTTTTCATCATTTCACCTTTTTTGATCATGAAATTCTAGAGAAACTTCCCATTTCTTGAATTCCCCATCTACAAACAAGAGAGGAAAAATGCACGCTTCATGCGTACACACATGCAAGGCTCAGGCGGTCTTTCCGAATTATGTCATCGTAACAAAAATCTGATTCTAATTATTTTCTATATATTTCGGATTTGATTATTTAACACAAATCAATATCTATGCATGGTAAAAATATCTGAAGTTAAAATGATAATAAAACCTTTAAATTTAGTAAGCTAAGGTCTCTGTTAAAGGTTTTCTTAAACTAATTGTGTCTTGAAATATGAATCTAGCCCAAACAGGTGCATGAAAATAATGGAAACGTATGTTCCACAATTTAGTTCAAAGTTTAATAATATCACATAGTATATCCTTGTTTCTACATTTGTAAAAGGTATACTGTCATTTTTACCGACAAACCAATACACAATTTTCTTGGTAGATTTTCTTGAAAATGGCTGCTCCTTCGATAAAAATGTACTTAACAAGAAATATTCTATTTAATTAGTTCTACAACCTTTAGTTGAAGAATTTTTGGTATGACTAATATTTTACGAGATGTGGAGAAAAATTATTTTTTCTTGTTTCTTTTAGTGGCACATCTAATTGAGTTATGTGAACCATTTACACCATTTTCTTAGTTTCTAAACCCATAAGTCCTTAGTACCAAATTTTATGAAAATCCGCTCAATATTTTCTGGGATGATACATGCGGCCGGACGGAGAGACGGACGGACACGACCTGACCATAAGCCGTTTTTTACCTTTTGTAAAGAATGCCTAAAAATGGAATAATAAAAGCATTTGTTTTTTATTTTTCACCAAGTAAAATTTTAGTATTTATTGAATTATATTTTCATTTTCACAATAATTATTCAAGAAAGAATTATCGATCTCATCTTGCGGTTGAAATAAAAACTGAAAAAATTTGGTTTCTCCAACTGCCGTGCGAAGTTTAGGAAACCAACCTTTTTAAGGATAATGGAAAAACATGGTTTATCAATGTTTAAAATAGGTATAGATTACTTGCTGACCTTCATCTCTTGCAGCTGAAATAATGTAATTTCTAAATGTATGTGGAAAACTGTAAACCAAAAAAAAACTTTTTTGCATATAAGATGAGGCAAAAAATTTCATTTGGAAATTTCTCCGAATCGTCTTTCACGCTTACATTTCTATGCCGCAGTATTTTTTTAATTTCCTCATCCGTAATGCACTCAGAATCGTACAAAAGTAGCCTCTCATGACTCCAATATTACTATTCGCTTAAATTAAATCATGTGAACGTTTACTTTGTTTAACTTTACTACATTTTATTATTTTAGCTATATGAGTTTTCCTTGTTATCTCCTTTTTGATGTCCCAAATCATTTTTCATGAATTTTAAAGGAAATATTTGTGTATACAGCTAAAATAGACAACCAAAGGATTTATCCCCTCTTTTACTCGTATTCCGTCGTATGAGAGATGATTATTTAGCAGGAAATATATCAAATTTTATCAATTTAAAGAGATAACTTTGACGATCGTTTTTCTTATTGACCCATATCGTCCGTATCGTTTTCATCGGTGTGAAGCATAGGATAGAACAGTCTAACCCCATAACCACTCGCCATTTGTTACGCGAATCGGCTATTGATATGTGGCGAATTGCTGCTCACAGTCTACTATTTTTTATTCGTTTACTAGCAAATGTACCCGGCGTTGCTCGGGTTGTTAAATCAGGGTAAAATAATTTGAAGAAGATTTGAGAAAAATGAAGTATTTAAACCAAGTTACCTTTTATTGTAATGCTTGTTGGTACAAAATATTTCTTGTCTTACCATCTTTTTCTCAAATAAATATTTTTCCCGCATCCTTCTCAAGACGTAGCTATAATAATTGTCCATGAGCAAAGTAGTCGTTTGACAATTCAACAGCTGCAACTTTAAAATTGCCTTTGTCTAACAATAAGTCGTTGTGATCGAAGTCTAATTTGTCTTTGTTCAGAAGACGATGCTGTTCCTGCTGTGGCTATTCTCTTATATTTTAATCTGTTGGGATCTGAGAATGATCTCCGTGGTCGATTTGGAATTATGCTTGTTTTAAACCCTTTTTTAATTTCTTTGAAAATTATTTTCTTGAAATAAATACATAAAAGTAACGTAGAATATTAAAAATGGAAATTTTAAACGAATATTATGAATTTTATCTAGGTATAGAATTTAGGAAACTTGCAAACTTTGGTAGGCAAACGGTAATTGGGACTTTTTTCTGCACAAACAAAAAAAATTTAAAAAATATTTATGAAGAGAAAAAGCAGAGAAGATTATTGTTTCGTTATTACTGTATACATTTTTAGATCTCGAAACGGTAAATAATACCTTACTACGTCGCTATTTACGGCTACTGTTGTTCAACATTTGTTAAGTAACTATTTGTGATGATAAATCCGGAGCCTCTGCCGCTGTTAAATTGGTTATTTTTACCGAAGCAAATATTGTGTTATAGCGTAGTTATAAAAATACATTTAAGAGACTAAAGTTGCTTTCTGTAAAAAGCCGACTAAAACATTAATGTTTATTGCGTCTAAACGTGAAATGTTTTTTCAAACAAAAAATTAACGAATATGAACATTCCTATTATTATATATCACAGGGCATGCTAATCGCCACTGTCATGAAAATCCGTTTGATATAAGCCGAGATGGAATTTAGCTGATAATATTTAAATGACCTATATTGGTAAAACTAAACTATTTTAATATAAATGTATTTTAATATAAATGTATATGGATGAATATGAGGCCAAGAAAAGAATTCAACTCTCTTGAACATACTATAATGTGAATTATATATTCTACCCCTGACGATGCCCACCTTGTGGGCGAAATGCATCGGGTTTTGCAGCCCTCTAGTTGTTTTGGCTAAAGGAGTATTCCACTTTTGTTAGTTTTGGCCAAAGTTATTGAGCTACTATCAATTATTCCTTAAACGATGATGAAGAATTTTACAAATATTCATATTTTCTTTTACTTCGGAAGGTATTCCTTCAATTGTTGCAATATTAAAGATACATTGAAGTATCATGTACTTTAGTTAATACGTTAATATAACATTCAATGTTAGTATTGTTTACCTTCGAAAGAAAGAAATATAGATGGTAGTTTCAGCTTAATGCTATTACAGTAATTAAGAACACTAGTTTATGTATTCCATCTTCATTGCTTTTTATATAAAATTGCACTGAAGGAGCATTTTCGTCTTTTATTAATAATATGTATATTGTTCCAATGCCAAAATATCATGAAATGAGTATTGTTAGGCAATAAAGTATGTAATTATATACACTTTTCAGTCTGTTGCAGTTAGTTTAATGCTTGGTAATTGCATAATAGGGAAAGGTTACAAAGAATCATTTGATAGTCGCTTATGGAGTAGGCTTCCTCAGGTCATCAGTAACATTAATTCATATACTAAATTAAAAATTGTAATATTAACCATGTTAAATTATTCATTTTAATTGTGTAAATCTGTTTATTTTCCTTTGAATGACATTGTTAATGACAATTTACATATAGTGTATGAGAGGTTAAAACATCAAATGCTCAGCTTGGGACAATCCTTCTCTTCATGGAGGAGCACCTAGATCTGGCCCATGGTCGGATTCAGGGACCCATGGGTCGGGCCAAAACCCAAGAGTTATGGGAATCCCTAACAGAAATGTTAAATGCGCATGGAAGTGGCCCTGCTAAGCAGGCCAGCAAATGGCAGAAGGTTAATTGCATAAATGTTTAAACTATCTTTATTTATTTTTGAGCCGTGAATACATTTAAGCAATTGTTTGGGAGCATAATACATCAATTTCTTTATGTGGGCATCAGCTAACTCTTCATATATGATGTTGAATTAGTGACTAATTTCTTATGATTTATTAATTCCTATACCCTCCCTTATGAGTATTATTTTCAATTTTTTTGTAAAAGATTGACAACTATTAGCTAAGATTTCATTTGTTCTTCAAATAACATACTAATAACTCCTAGACTTGGATAGACTGGAAGAGCAACACAAAGAAAAAATACATGAAGGTGAAGGGGTTTGCTCAAGGGACAGGTGGTGGGCCGCCATGTACTGTGGTGCTAACACCATTAGAGAAGAAATTAATCTCCTTCTTACAACCGGAGAATTTTTTTGATGATATTAACCTTCCTGAGGCTGGATCGAAAAGTCAAGAGTCCATTTTTTACTTTCTCCATGTACGTAGTATAGTATAGTATTCATGAAAAAAATCGGCTTCGAGATTTCAACGGAAATACACGTTGTGTGCGCGCGTGTGTGTGCGCGCGCGTGTGTGTGTGTATGTGCATGTGATAGCGTTTTGGTGCTCTAACTCAAAAACTATTAATCAGATCAACGCGAAATTTCATATTTAACATTTGTATAAACGTCACAAGAACTGATTAGTTTTCGATAAAAATCGGTAAACCGGAAGTGGGTGTTTACTCATGTGACTTATTCGTTATTTTAAAATATTTGCTTTATTATTTGATAAATGTAAAAATGTACTGGAATAAATGTTGTGGGAAATATAGATTTCTACAACCTTTGTTTGAAACATTTTTCCATATAATGCATTGTTTAAGATATACCTTATATTTTTAGCTGCCACCACCACGCCACCTACCGATGACTATTGTTAACATTTGACGCTTAGTTACGTCTTAGTAACGCTCCTTCTTCTTTTCTTAATTGTTGGAGCTTTGTGGCTATATCCAATATCAGAAGGCTATGGTTTGAGTTTATTTCTGTTGTTTGTAGTCTAAAATTTTCTCGCAGTTTCTTAAAATATTTATTATGTAACCTATTTGGAATATTTAGAAATATTACAAATATGGAGAAAATCATGTGGTGGCCACATCAGATTTTTTTAACTTGGTTTACGATCACGGTTTCTTTGCACCAAAAAATTTTCAGATCCTGTTTTATGAGTGGACCCCTTCCGTGTCTCCCTGAAAATACTGCAATGAAAAAATCTTATGTGGGCAACACACGACTTTCTCCATATTTATATGGCAAATTACATGTTGTTAGCTCTGGGATCGGTCAATATTTACTTCAGGTTGACAATTAATAAAAGAAAAAGGAACGTTACTAAGACGTAATTAAGCGTCAATTGTTAACAATAGTCGTCGGTAGGTGGCGTGGTGGTGGCAGCTAAAATATAAGATATCTCTTAAACAATGCATTATATGGAAAAATGCTTCAAAGGTTGTAGGAAATTAAATTTCCTACAACTTTAATTCAAATACATGTTTATATTTATAAAATATTAAAGCAAATATCTCAAAATAACTGATAAGTAACAACAGTAAACACCCACTTCTGGTTGACCGCTTTTTACCAAAAACTAATCAGTTCTTCTGACTTTTATAAAAATGTTAAATATAAAATTTTGCGTTGACCTGATTAATAATTTTTGATTTAGAGCACCCACAAAAAGCTATCACATACACACACACACACACATATATCATCGAGAAAATTGTGAAAACGTGTTCAGGGGACCTCAAAACCTGTATTTCCGTTGAAATCTCGAAGCCTATACTACGTATATGGAGAAAGTAAAAAACCATGGTCGTAAGCAATTTACAAAAGTAAAATTGTTCACTTAGTTATTTATTTTCTTGCTCTTAACATCACGAGTTAGTTTTATAAGTTTGAAATTTTCTTTATTAGGTTCAGTCACGCCAGAAGAAGTGATTGAAGGTTGTACAAAGTTGAAACACGGCTGCGACTTTCTTTTCGACATTGGTATATTTTCAGATTTCGTAATTTTCAAAACGATTACGAGAAGTTATAACGATACTCAAGAAGAAAGGATGATATCCACTACAGCTACTACAACTTGACCATATCAAATTTAAAAAAAAATTCTAATTATTTCTATCATCCTATGTATTATACTTGGAGCAAAATATTCTACTAAAGCATCTTAATCATTATAATCCGACGAAGATGATGAAGTCAGCAATCATTCTAACTTCCCAAACGCTATTTTTTCCAAACGATGGAATGCGAATTCAAACGACACCGACGATTAAATAGCATAATGATTTAATATAATGCCCGTACTCCTGCTAAATAAATTTTATCGACATTCTCAGCATTTATCTCTACAACGTGTATCATTCAGACCGTGGGTGATAAATAGTTTTCTTGTAATCTTGTGAAAAGTCTTATTTATGATATAAGCATCTTGGAAAGTTATGTTTCCATGTTTTATAATTCTATGGTCATGCTATACATTTTGGGATACTTAGACTGAAAACTCTAGATCAGGCGCATCAGCATTTGGACCAAACTAAAGCACAGAGAGGGCCGCCAGTTTGTCATGTCTGCTCTGAAAACTCTAAAAATTCAAAATTCTCAAGAATGATGAATTTTACAAGATTAGATAGTAAGTGTAGACCATCCTATCACAAGGGAAATAAGGGAAGAAAACTCAATTATTTTGTTATATGACTCTCGAATTATTTTCGTACCATCCATGCATAGAAACAATGTTTTGATATCATTAATTACCAGAGACCTTAGACCGAGATCACCCAAATGCGTCTCGCTTCGACGAGGTCGATTCCATTTTTCACGCAACTCCTCTCCCCAAGTGTCACCTCCCACTCATTGAAACTCCACGAAGACTTCGGAGCGTTCTTCGACAACCGAGTTATCTCCGCTCCCTTTCTGTTCATCCATAACCATCCCGCAAAATCTCAAACCAAGCCATCCTCTCTACAGAGTTCTTTCGGAAAAACAAGTTTTTTGTTGTTCTTTTTATTTGAGCGTCAATCGCCGGCAGTCAAAAGAGAAAACTTTTCATCTGGTTCGCAGAGATAACGACATAGGGCCAAGACTTAGGCGGGAAAATGGGGTCAGGTTGATAGTGTTGGAATAATAGGAAGATAAAGCCACGACAAAGGGAGTCGCGTCGGGAAAAAATAATTCTCTATATCTCGTGCAAAAAAAAACAATAAACGGGAAGGAAAGAGATGGGCGAGACCAACCGCCCCTCAGAAGATGGAATACGACGCAAATGCAATTACCCGCGGAGTTTCTTAAGTTGAATTGGGAAAAAGCCGTCTCGATATTTTCTTTCCCCAATTTCCCTCTTTTCGATCTTTTTTTGAAAAGATTGAATGGAGAACGGGAAAGGGAATAATTTTTTTTTTTCGATACGCTAACTTTTCCTTCTTAAAGTTCTTAAGGGGATATTCGCATCAAATCTCGCTCTTTTTCGTACACCACCCTTTCTTCCGACGAAAAACTTTTTTTTAACTCGAGTTTATAGGATCTCGAAGAGGAAGGAATTTTATATATGATTCCCTCTTTTTATTATCCCGAGGTTTTCCTATATATGCATTTTTTTAATTTTCAGGTCGATGCGGCGCGAATTGAAGAAAAGCCAGAATATCAGCGGAGGAATAAATGAGAGTGCGTATCTTTCGCTGATGATATGCAGTCCAAATGTGCGGAGGCATATGCAAATCAAAACGGTATGTTGACGCTACGTTCATGCAACGAATAAGTCATCGTGGCGTTTGACACAATTTCGAGAAATGATTTGGAGCAAGGAATGTTATTTTTTATATTTGGCATGATTTTCTGAAACATCTTTGACTTATAAACTTTATGCGTTGCTTCGTAAATGAAAGTCGTTGTAAATCAGTTCTTTCGAAATAAAGCTACGCAGCTCCCGTGCAAACGTATTAAGTAATCCGATTAAAAATTTAAAACTTCTATACATATTCAGATATTTAATCCACTGCATTTAGGAAAGCGACTCGAGAATGAATTTTTAGGAAGCTTTCATGCAAAATATGACTGCGAAAGCGTTCCCGCAATGTAATGAAATTTGCTGCTGTGGAGTAGTTATTGTATAAAATGCTTAAAATAATACTGAAGCTCTGATATTAAGATATAAAATTTGACATTAAAAAAATTATAAGAAAACTCAAATATTACGCAAAAATCATTGTATCTCATTTTATATATTTTAAAACGAATCTACTGCAGTGGTACACTTCCTTTGGGTGCATGTTAAAAAGGTTCTTTGTTTTTAAATATAATTTTTGTTGCATTAATCCTTAAATGGACTATAATCTATCGAAAAGTACTTTTGGAATAACATAGTATTAATTTGCTAATTATTTCTACATAATTAATACAAATAACTATATAAGTCGCAACAATTGATCTGGATTTGACTTCTTAAATGATACTACTGATACTTAAATTTAAGCCCACATAGGATGAAATTTTTTAAATTTATCTTATTTTCTCATTATTTTTTCTGCAAATCGTATTTTTAAGGTCAAACCGGATATTAAAAACAAGCTCAAAATGCGCAATAAATGGCATTTAATTAAAAATTAAATGAAAAATATTGGACGCCGTGAATTGGTCATGTGTTGGGAATAAAAAATAAGAAATTCAGAAAGGCATCAATAAACACAAACAGGAAGAGCCAGTGCAGTTTTAGAATTACCGAATAATTGAATTTATCCATTTCAATTTTTCCGATGAACCGAAAATGTGACCGTTTTTCCATTAAATCACGTTTTCCCCAAAAATAAAAATGGACATTCGGGGAAAAAGTCATCAATTCGGAAGGGAAAGAATGAATATCGCGATTTTGTGCCCTATATCCCAATTAGACAGGTGCGGAGGTAAATTAAATGGACAACTAAACAAACAAAACTCGAAGATGATAAAACAGGAAGAGCAACAAAAACGATCATCGAGACAACGGCGGTTGGGAACAAATGAATCATTTATATTTTCGCGTCCCGTAACGCGGGTCCGGTGCTTTCGTTTCGACATTGTTCATTGCGGCGCTTTTAAACGCGTCGAATACTATTCATCACCTTCTACTCGACTTATCTCGTCTTTCCCAGGGCTTGTATCAGCGTTCGCTGGAAAATAAATAAAAACGCGCGCGCAAGAGCACTCGCTCGAGCTCGATACAACCAAGTTTCACGCTCATCCCGCGCTACCTCATCCATAATTAAAAAGATACTATCCCAAATCCGCTTATCGCTCCTTCGCTCGGTGTTGCTCCTCGCTCTTTTCGTCATTTTTAATTTCCTTACGTCCCGTACTCTTTCTCTCTCTCTGCCTCTTAACATTCTGATTCCCTCTCTTCTAACTCTTCCCCTTCCTTCCATACCATCTATCTCTCCTTCCCACTCCGTATTTCCCTCTCTCTTCCTTATAACCCTCACCCCTACTCCCTCTTCTTCCCTATCCTCTAGCTCATCTTACTTCTCCCCCACTCTTTCTCTCTCTGTCTCTTAACATTCTGATTCCTCATCTCTCCTCTTCTCTCCCTCTCTTCTAACTCTTCCTTTTCTCTCTTACCATCTATCCCCCTCCCGATATTTCTCTCCTTTCCTCTCTCTCTCTCTTCCTTATAACCCTCAACCCCTCCTCCCTCCCCCTTCCTATTCTGTAGCTCTTCCTCTTCCTTCCTTACCATTTCTCTCTCTCTTCCCTCCCGATATTTCTCTCCCATCCTCTCTCTCTCTTCTTTATAACCCTCGCCCCCTCCTCCCTCTCTCTACTATTCTGTACCTCTTCCTCTTCCGTCCTTACCATTTCCCTCTCCTCCCTCCCTATTTTCCTCTCCCTTCCTCTACCTCCTTATAACCCTCAACCCTCCACCCTCTAACTCTTCCTATCATGTTCTCTGTCTCTTCCTCTTAACTTTCTGATTCTCTCTTCCTCAACTCTCCCGGCCTCTCCCTCTCCTCAAACTGCCCGTTTCTCCCTTTACACATTCTCTTTCCTTCTCCCTTCCTCTCTCTCTCTCTCTCTCTCTCTAATCCCTCTTTAGCCATCCCATTTCCTTCCAGACCCTTAACCTCCTATTTCTCTTCCTATCTCTCATTCAAACTTTTTGGCACTCCAATTTTCTTCGTCAGCTCTCAAGGTCCTCCTTCCAACTTTCCCGTCAATTGCCTTTCTGTCTCTCAAACGCTTCTTCCGCCACTTCTTTTCATTCTACCTCCCTATCTCTCTTCTGCCACTTTTACTCTTCATTACTTCTTCGTTTCAACATTCAAGAACTCGTCTTTTAACAGTATCTCTCAATCTCTTTTTCTCTCTCTCAAACTTCTTACTATCCATGCCGTCCCTATTATATATTTATCTTTTATTTTTATATCTCAACCGCTGGCTCTTCATGTCGACCTTCTTTCGGAGCGAACGTAGGCAGAGGCATAATGAGTGCATTACGGGAGTAACATCCCCTTCCTCTTTCCTAACAATATCAACAAAAACTATAATAAGCGGAAGAAATTACTGTAAATGTTGGAATTTGAATAAATAACAGCATCGATGAATTCATTGCGTAAATGGGTTAATTAATAATTAAATGGGTTAGATCCGAAGATCATACGTGAATTCTTTCTAATGTATGCCTCAAAAAGTCGATTTTACGTGTCATAATATGGGAAATGGAATTGCGTACCATGTAGTCGAACCTAGAACTTTATACGAGATTTCTTTTCGTCATCATCTTCCTGCAAAATATCCAAAATGAATGTCGTTCCATTATTGAGTTATTCGCATTTTTATAGTGTGACAGAGGGAGCCACAAAAAGACTAAGGAACAAAGGGACAGAAGTAGCCTTATAATATTGTTAGATTACAGTTATTTTTGTACTGCAGCTCCTTTTAATCCTATATAAATGCTACGTCCTCTTCCTCTTTCTCAATTTCTGCTCATTCCCATTCTCTTTTCTTACCTTCCCTCTAATTACTTATTGATTCAGTAAATAAGTTATACCCATGTATAAAAGTGTATCCCCCTGTTAAAGCACTAAATTGGTGCATTTATTATGAGGCCAATAATAGAATTCAACAATTGGGACAACAGTGGCCCAATATAAACAAAATGCGTGAAAACGTAAAATCGTATTAAAACGTAATTTTTGGAGATTTACGAATGAGATTTAAACTCTTCTCTTCGCATAACTAATGCAAGTTAAATACCTCATCCTTGAAATATTTTAAAATGTAAAGGAAAAAGGTGCGCATGTTAAGGAATGGTTTTTTGCGTGATTCTTATATGCGATGCGAATGTATAACTCCGGTTAATTGTATGATGCACTACAAAAAAACTATGAAAATTACTATAAAAATAGTTAATTACCAAAAATTTCAATAGAAAGTTAACTGAAAAGAAATTAATGAAAAACACGTTTTTAATTATAGATAATTTGGGCGCCTTCTCTCTCTCTCTCATACTAAAGCATTCAAAACACACTTTCGTTACGCATACTATTATAAGGACGACAATACAATCTCGAGGTTTAACAATGACAGGGTCGGCAAAACAACATATCTTTAAAAAGCTTAAAATTTTACAATAAATGTGATTTAAACATATCTTGAGCGATTTCGAACCGAAGGCAAAATTCGACGATAAGAATAAAAATCTACGTCTATTTTTCTTTAATTACATCTAATTTAATTTTGCAAAAGAAAAAAGTCTGCAAGTTAAAAAAGGTATTTTTAAGTGTTCTCTTATGGGGATTTCTATAGAGCGTTCCGGTGGACCAACGGAAGGACGGACGGACCAACAGAATAAGGATATTATGTATATAATATACTAGTAGCATTTCATATCACCTTGAAAGACGTTAATTTTTCAGAGATATTTCATTATTAGAAATATTTTTTAATTCCGAGGTTTTCACCTCTGCACAAATTTTCGTTCTTTTCGTATGGAACAACATTAATGCGACACATTTCTGCCAAATTTCAAAGTTGTAGCACATCCGGAATTGAAATAATATTTTTCTAATTGTTTAAATTTTACAAATTTTTATTGGCCACAATAATCATTCATGGAGATTTTCAAATGTGTATTTGTGCATTTGCACTAACCTTTAAACAAGGAAAAATGTCATATCCCTAGCTCTTTTTGTTTAAACTTTAAGAATTTTTTACAGCCAAATCAATTAACATATCAGAATTTCTATAATCCTTGTTCGGATATTTCACGAATTTTACCTTTACAAAACATTTCAGCTTCGTGGCACAATCAGAAATACAATAACATTACATATTTAAATGTTTGCGAATTTTTAGAGGCCGCATTACATCAATTTTTTGAGGTTTTAGATTTTCTAGTCGGTTCTGCTCATAGTCATAACCACAAAAAATTTCAAGTCTCCAGCTTGTCTGGAAGTGCCTAAAGATTAGTATCCTCCTAGCTATACTATATGACGCCATTATGTGCTTACGTCGTCTTAAATATATAGCATCATAAAATGGGCTGCAAGACCCAGAAGAACAATATAATCAAGCGTACTAATAGAGCTCATCATTCTCTTTTATAAACATATATATTGGTAATATATCCAAAGAACATTTTAATGAAACGTATCCGCACTCAGCTTTTCTGGTAGTAAAAACAGAAATGGACCCATAAGAGCGTAATTCCTAATTACATAAATGTCAAGCTGATCTCGAAGAACATTGATTTGAGTGTTAGCTCGGCCAGTATATTTTTAGAATGCATTAAAATGTCTCGGTTGCAATTTAGCGGCATATTATTTAGTGCATTAAGGTTATTGTGTCCGAAATTCTTTATCTTTTTAATTAAAAGTTAACATACCTATCTTCTCCGCCCATTTTACCACGTTATGCCCGCAAAAATCTTTAAATTATCACCAACTGTTTCTAGAACCCGTAAGATTCAGTGCATTTGTTTTGCCTTGGCAAGCTAGAATTATTATAAACAATTTTTTTCCGCATTAAACTCTTAAGGCTGGTGATAAATTTGTTACATAATGCGGAAACATCGCAAATAGTTCCCCAAAAAACTTACTTGTGTACAGAACACCAAATTCGATTTTTCCTTGAGCTACAATAATTTTTTCATCTTTACAGTAACTAAAAATCACAGCTTCGGGTAATCATTTAATCTCACGTCGCGTACTTTAATATACGACTGAAAACAAAAAGAATGTGCAAGTAACTTTTTAGACTAAAATTCACTTTAATTCACAAAAATGTCGGGTAATTAAGCAAAAACTTCCAATAAATGTTTACTCAGCAGCCTAACATTTTATGAATTAACTTTTATAAAACTGGAATTACGCAAAGTTTCGGCTTCTCTGGTCCATTTCAGAACTTTTTTTTTAAACCCTGAATGAAATGGTTGTCGTTGTAGCGTCTATTATATTAATTTAATGGGGAAAACTATAATTCTGTAAAATTATCTTGACATTTCTGGCGATGTTATTCGTTTTTTACTCCCGGCAATGCCGATTTACTCAACCGCATGTACTCGGGCTAGTTTACGAAGAGGATATTCATGCTTCGGTAAAAGAAGATCAATTTTCCTTGCTTTCCTCCTTTCCGGCGCTCGTGATGAAGAATAGAACAACGCGATCGAAGAATCGGAAAACGCTTCAAAAACCTCATCACGACGGATATGCTGACGTAAGGGACGAGCAAGACGAAAAAAATAACTAAACTATGTCAACATACCACTCCTCTTGGGCAAAGAGTAGCTCCGATGAAATCTCCACCCTCGATAGCATTCGGTGGACCATATATCGTAAACAGTTTACGAAGGTATGTATGGCCCGAAAGCATAAACCGAGCAAAAAAATTAAATGAAACGCTTAGCCATGCTTCCACACGCAGTTTATTAACACTAATGAATCTTATCCGTAAGTTTAACACGACTTAAATGTAAGATTGTTTCAACACGGAGATCCAGTTGGGCGAATAATTATGTAAACTAACATACAATGCGCGTTTTGGATAATGAATTCCTATATTTAACTGATAAAATACCTACTTTGTTGATTATATGTCAGTGTATACAACCCTCATGTTTTTATTAATAATAACAGTTTATGCATAATCTTAAAATACGCCCCACGCGTTAGTTTTTTCGTTGAATAACATTTAGGGACGATAAATTTCTGTTCCCTGATAGCTTCAATTTAACGAGACTGCTAGCCTAACAAGTCAGCTAAATGAGTCGACGTTTGCTCCATATTGAATTCTCGGTGACGAATGTCCCACCGGAAGAATTTCATTTCCCTTTCTCCAAAGTTGATAAAGAAGCTTCTTTGTATTATAAACTTAGGTAAGATATGGACTCTAATTCTGAGGAAAGAAGATATTAGGCTTTTGAAAGTTAGGTGCGACTCACAATTGAGAAATTTGGCTGCACTGAGAAGAATACAAATGAGAAGTTATTTAACTTAGTAGGAGAAAGGAGAAGCTTAATTATTTTAAGTAGGCAGTGAGAGAGGAAGTGAGAAGACAGAGTTTTGGAAGGAATTCATGAACGGGAGAAAGGTAAGAGATAGCTAAAAAGGTTGAAAGAGAATAGGAATTATGGATAGTCCAAAAAAGGAAAAGACTGGGCTTCTGATAGGCTAGGTGCGCACAGTAGTCATGCGAGAGGTAAAAAATGAAATTTCACTGTATAATTTCCATAGACGAAAATAGATAAATACTAGCTCAAACGCCCAGCTTCGCTGGGGAAATTTTTCTTTCATTTTTTTCATTTTTATTATTTATCATTTTTGTTGATATATCACTTTAGATGTCATATTACAATAAAACTAATACAATAAATTCTGAAATTTATTTACTTTCGCTGTTGGGTACCCCAAGTATACCAAACGTGCCCCATTCCTTAATTACGCAAGCGATGTTTACATTAACATTTACTATTTTATCTATTATATTGTCAAGTTTTACCATTAATATAATTACACATTAACGTCTTACTTAATATTCAAATGGATAGATGCACCGAAGTCATTAAAGCAGCTATAAAATTATGTGGATTATGTCAACACTATTATCCAAAAAGTAAACAATAAACAACATCTTGGTTACCAAACAAATGTAAGTAGATGTATCGATTTATGTTGGGATAAATCTTTCAATGTTAATGGCAAAAGATAACAATGTTCTAATATTCCTTAAAAATCATTTTATCTACTTTAAAAGTATTCATATAGGCTATATTTAGGTATTAATTCATTTGTACCCTTTATGTTGGCGTTGGCTATTCTTCCTCTTCAGCGCGCCACAGCGTGGATTTTCCTTTCATTAATCTTTACGTGGCTATCTCCCTTTGAAGAGGACAACAATTAAGATATTTAGCTTTGTTGCCGCCTGGAAAATCCTCGTATAAACCGATAAATTTTGCGCATAAAGAAAACTTTCCAGCGATTTAACATGTAATACGACATAACATGAACAATTAAAATATTCTGTCTTTCACGCGTAAAACAAGCCATTTCCCGTGATCGTAGGTTAATATTTCGGTATATTTATATCCACATCAGTGAAGGGCTGCATGACATTTTGGGGTTTCTCCACACCATTTTCTATGCATTCTTATGGAAATAGTATTTTGTTGACCCCATGAGGTATAAGAGACCCTAAGGTCTGCAAAACTAGACCAAGTTTTTCCTTTGGTCCATAGGATGGCCCATGAAACTTTTGAATTCGATAGCTTCAGCGGTGTAAAAATGTATAAAGAACATACATACATACACACACATACACACACACTAAAATATTTATAAGATTAACATTTTCAATTCCTCAAACACCAATAAATATAACAAGCCGTGTTTTTCAAAAATCAACACAGACAAGAAAAATTCCATCAAATTCTTTTATTTTCAATTCCTTACTTGCCTTCGTGTCAATTTGTAACTTCTTAAAATGCAATCCAGTTCAGCCGATTAATGTAGACGAACAATTCATGAAAATTCTAATTTTCTGAACCCAAGATAAAAATTTCATCGTTGGCAAAAGTTCTTCCACCGCAGATCCTCAACGCTAAAATCGGTAAATAAATAATATTTTTCACAATTGAGGGTTCGTGTTATTTTCTACCTAATCCCGAGTCTTTTACCTCACGAAACAGCGACCGACAGCTTGTGTAGCAGTCAACACACTTAAAGGGACACGTCCAGTCCGTTTGATTCAATGGCATGTCTCTCTCGGCCCAGGTTGGTGGGATTCAATCCAGATGACGACATTATTGAGGCCGAGAGCGCATTTTCCTGACCCAACCCAGAGGCCTGATGATGCTCCGTCGTCGTTAATATAACTTGGGCCGAGACTTAGATGGTTTCAGCCTCGAATACTAGACGTATGTGGCGGTGTAATAATGTCTCACATATTTTCATCGTCTTTTTCTGAAGTAGTATTAGGCTTCCCTACTTCATGCGAAACGACCTCGACCGAGTTCATGAAAGGATTTGCTCGTATCGTTTTCATTAAATTCTTTTACGCGATTTTTTATTTTCGGTAAGGTTTACCGCATTTAGATCTTTTTGGATAATTTAAAACGAAGTTAACAAAACACCCACGAAATCGTCGACTAAACAAAAGCGATATTATTCTATTTTAAATTTATGCCAATATCGTATACTGCACTTTTTCTTAATGTCTTTCGGTGCAATGCCTTTATACGTGTCAAACATTCGTTTTGTGAACATATTTGAAAGAATGACTTGAATACAACGATGAAGTATTTCTTTTCGGTACGATGTGGATTTTTATTCGCTCTTAATTTGAATGTTTCAATTACTAATATAAGTAGTCTCGAATTTGGCCTGCTCTATGAATTTATGTAGCAGAACTTGGAACTTCCCCTTAAACATGCATTTAAGCATTAATATATGAGATGAGATACTCGAACGAGAGAATCATGAAAGTATGAACCGAAACATTTTAACTAATTTCGTTATACGGTTCACTTATTTCATTTCACCGCACGATATAAGATAACGATTCAAAATATCCTAAAAACTATGCCATTAACATTTTTATGCTCTCCGCAGAGATAAACACTATACGCAGCCAGGTAAAATATATGAAGTAAAGACGTTTTATTACAATGTTCGTCGAGTAAAACGTTAAAACATAAAAAACTATGTATTTAAGACTGCGAATCGTCATCATGCCTGCTACTACGTTTATTTCAAACTCAGAAATGAGGTTTCGATTGCGCGAAAGGTCATTTTGGTAAAGTTCAAACACACGCCAACTTTCAGTTCTCTCTGGCTACAACGTGTATAGTCCCGCACATAACCTGGACCCGATGGCTCTCTAATGAGTCGGACATTTTCACAACAAAAGCGTAGTCCCCAAAAGGACCTGAGGGAAAACTCAAGAAATGCTTTCACCAAGAAAACGGTTCATTGAATAGTAGGTAATGCTAGGATACGGCGTTGAGAGCCGTTACGGGTTAAAATTCTCCCGCTAACTAAGCCGTACAAGAACCACTGAAATATCTTCCGTCGCGTAGGGAAGGAGTTTAAAACATAAGGGAGCTTTTCCGTACAACCTCGATATTCTCCCTTCAACATTGACCCTTTCGCTCGACTTTTAAACGCCCCCGTGTCTCCCCCCTTCCCCTCTCATTATACCGCTTGCTTCCCACCAAATCCTCTTTCACTCAGATTCCTCTTTCACTCAGATTCCTCTTAAGCCCTCTACCGTCTTAATACCTTTCTTTCCCATCTCTCCAAAATCTCCTTGAAAACCCGCCCGATGTTTTAACACAAGGACGTTCCCTCCATTCTCTTTCTCACTCTCCCCGCAGAAGCCTTTACAGCACATTTTCGCTCAACCGCTCTTTATTTCCTCATGTACCTTCCTTTCTCCATCTCTCTCCCTCTTCTATTCTCTAACACAGTGGTTCTCAAACTTTAGTAACGTAAGGATCCCTTTTAATAGGTTAGAATTCCCGCGGACCCCCATGTTCATTGGATGCGATAGACACAAAAATTTGTACATGTATAAATTGAGTTTAAAATAATAACAGGTTAATTTTATGCCCCCCAGGGGTCCGTGGACCACAGTTTGGGAAACCCTGATCTAACAATATCTCTCTCATCTCCCCTTTCTCTCTCTCTCTCATTCACTTCCCATCTAACTCCTCGCAATATATACTTCCTCCCTCCAGTATATCTCCAACCTCTCCTCCGAGCCTTTTGCCTCCTTCATTCTCTCTTTCATTATCACTCCCCTACCTCTGATCTTCCCTCTCCCTCTCTCTCATCTCCCACTTCCCTCCTTCTTCCTTCCTCCCTTTCTCCATCCGACGTATCCCCCAATCTCCGTCACTATCACTCGTCCTATTAATCTCATCTTCTATTCAATTTTCCATTTTATTTTAATCTATTTTAACTTCCATTTCAGACGTCCTTTACCAGCGAGGCCATAGTAACGGACCGCCTTATGGGCACGACTCGTCTGTCCGTCCATCTGTCGCGACTTTCAACTCATGAACCGCTCTACGGGTTTTGATTAAATAAAGTATGAGTGATCCACATTGAAACTTATCGCCAAATTATGATTTTTAAGTACATCTGTCAATTAGAACTTCCATATTATATAAAGATTTAATAAAATTATTATTATCGATTAAAAAATTTATTCTGATAGAGGAAAACATTCACCATAAAATAAGTTCGCTAGGCTACAGAATTACGGTTTATAGTTTCGGAAATAAAAATTCAAGAACCGCCCAATCTTTCCATACCATAATTGCGACTTATAGTTTCGGGGATAGAAATTCGAGAAAATCTCAAGCATAACATCGCATATTTTGTTTAAATCGGTCATTGCGACGACTCTATAGACAAACAACAATTTAAAAAAATTTCTTACCCCATTTCTTGTAATAACAATAGAGAACGACTTTGAAATTTCTTTGTATTCTATTTATGGAATATGCTTAACCTTTTTGTTATGATTTAAGATATCCCGATGCTTTAAAATCAGGTTTGATAAAAGCAACGATTTCTCATGCTAAACTTTGCCAAGGGCATTTTTCTTCATGTCATTCCCATTCTCCGCATTTTTCCTTTTCTCCTCTCCTCCTCTTCCCCATTCTATGTTCTCTTCTACTCCCTTTTGGCCTCTATCCTGTTTTCTCCCTATTTCTATCCTTCCCCTTTATTGCTATCTCTCTTGGAGATGATCCGCTATTATTAAATAGAGCTCCCTCATTCCTTAGGGAGTCCAGAATTTTATCTTTTATTTAGTTTGCACATAGTTTTTTTACTCATTTCACTATGGGATAGGAGGATGTGAATTATTACTCTCCTATTTTAAAAGGTTTATGATTTTACGGACGTAACAGTTCCTTCTAGAGCTGTACGATTATTTTATAAGTTCTATAGTCAGGAGACCCTTATACAGTCTCTGATATTTTATTTTAGAAAAAGGGAGAGGCCCTATTACAGTCTCTCGTAAGGTTTTTAGTTTTATCTATTTATTTATATATTTAATAGAGACATGTAATATGGTTATTTAATGCCATCAGTTGTGTTGCGTGATACTTTTATTTGTGCGTCGTATGTGCAAAGTTACGACGATAATAACCCAAGAGACTGATTCGCCAGAAAATACACGCACACAGACTTCCCCTTTTTCTGTGGCAGTAAGCCTCTCACGCTTTCTTCCAAATGTTTCCAACTTTTCACACTCCGTTGCTTTTCTCGCTGAAACTGTCACCGTTAATCTTCTCTCTCACTCCCTCTCTCTTCTTTCTCTCACGTCTTTATAAGTCCCTTTCATACGTGGCAGACGAGCAAAATAAAATATATTTTTCGCCGAGTCATTGACTTAACCCAGGACGAGACCAAATGATTGGCCTCGCTTTTAAATCCTCGTACGGCACTCTCGGTAGACTCCTGAAATAAATATTGGAGTCGCGAACGATACCTATTGCGAATAAGTTTTCTAAAAAACTACCGCGTAATTTTTCTGTTATCTCTGAAAACTTCTCGCCATAACTTCCGCAATGCGGTATTTTCACTCGGTTATAGCTTTCTTAACGCGCGATAAATGACGTGTTGCGGGAAATTGTAATATGATGGTGGGTAGTTTTAAAAGTGGCCTTTCTGCCTACAAAACATTTTCGCATATAAGTTTTGACAAGATGTGTTGACTCAATAATGCATCTTATATTATTAACTTCCAAAAAATTTCATTGCCATTTAAAAGGAAATTTTTAAAATATTTATTTGTGCTTTAACTTAATACGATTACATTCTGATTGAGTTTAATTTTCAATTAATATAATCGTAGCGATCGATATAGTGTCAGAACGCGATTTCAAGGTCATCATACTTACTATGTAGTCAACCAAGTCTAAACGTGTCTTCCCAGCTGTCAGTGCTCATTGTGTCTCGTACAGTTGAGGGATAAACATGTCAGCTCTGTGAGTGCCCAGTCGATTCGCCTCGGTCCTACGCACAAAGGGTATCTCAGAGGTAGTGAAATGTATAGCCGGGAAAGGGAGGAGGGAAACCCGGTGCCCGCATTTGCCTGCTCTTACGAAGAACACCAGGGGGGCCAACGGCTTAACGTCCCTTCCGAAGGACGGAACAGCTGAATTTGCACGGTCTCCTCAAACCACACAAACAGGAGGCCGGGCGACCTTGGAAAAATCCTGCTTGCGCAGGATTCGTACCCGCTGCCTTTTCAAGCAGCAGGCGAGTAGCAACCAGCGTCCTAACCACTACACCACTGGCACCGTTATATAGTGCTTTTCAGATGAGATGGTGAGTGAAGGGGGGGGCAAAAGAGAAAGTAGACGGGGTGCGAGACACTGAGCGAACCAATAGGAAAGAAGTAGGGGGAACCTAAGCTTTCGAAAGATCATTCTCCATCGAGTCTCCCTAGTGGTAACACCGTGTCCGAGTGTGTTATGCTGCCACATTCGCGATTTCCCTTTAAATGCCTGCCAAACGTTACGTGTGTTTCAGTGCAGAGATGTCAACGTCTAGCATGAGCTTTCTGCTAGGAGGCAGTACCCCACCTCTTAGCAGCGGAGACATACGAGCGGTCCCGAGTACGCCCGAAATCTGACCCGTCATCTCATCTGAAAAGCACTATAGTGAACAACGTGCTTTCAGCAGCTTTTTGTGGTCAGAATGGGTCAAACCCTCTGAGATTTACAGGAGAATGTTAGCACAGTATGGTGAAAAGTGTATAAGTCAAAGAAAAGTGTACAAATGGGTGGAAAGGTTCAAAAGTGACAGAACAAGTTTGCTTGACGTAGAATGTTCAGCCCATCCGACATGTCCAAGAACAGCAAACAATGTTGATCGAGTTAATGCTCTCATACAAGAAAAAAGACGGATTACTGTTACTGCTGTTGCCGAAATGTTAGACATCAGCTATAGATCTGCGTATTTGATTATGCACGATGACCTGAAATTTCGCAAAGTTCGTGCTATTCACAGTAAACGCAGAGGATTGCTGCCAAAAGGTGTTCTTTTGCATCAACACATCCACATTGAGCCGCTGCAACCATTGAAACAATTCAAGAGCTAAAATTTGAAATTCTTCCTCACCCACCCTACAATCCAGACCTCGCCCCAAGTGATTGTCACCTTTTCGAACCTCTGAAAAACGCATTGCGTAAGCGTCGATTTTTACATGATGATGATATCAAAAAAGCGGTGCACACTTGGCTGCAGGAACAACCGAAAACTTTCGTCTCAGGTGGCATTCAGAAGCTTTTGGACAGATATAACAAGCGTTTGGTAAAGCAGGAGGACTAGGTCGAAAAATGATAGTAGTAGAATTTTCCTTCCTCACAGTCTCATACACCACACATAAAAGTTGAGCGAAATTGTAAAGGTCAATCATTAGAGACGCATTAAAGGTCACCCGTTCAACCGATTTGATCTATCCTATTGATCGACTAGACATTGAAAGCATCGCCGACCAATTACGTGCACGTGTAGCATTTTCCTTTTTAAATCACGGCTTTCAACGTGTATCATCAAAGAAAAGAACGCCAAAATACGGATTTACAGAGAACGCCTTTCTATGAATAAGGTATAGTGAGATTTTCCGTGGGGAGATGTATTATATGAAATAAAATTTCGCCTTAATGCCTTATCATTCAGATATATTCTGAAACTTATAAACATCACAAAAACGAGTGAAGTTACTTTTATAGAAACAGTAAAAGCCATTCTCCCATTTATAAGTTTAACATCTGAATATTTCGTACAAAATACGTAAGCTCCTGCAATGGATGCCTCAATAGCATATCTAAGACGCGAGACAAGATCAGCTTGATCATAAATAAAAGTTTTGTAAAAATTAATTATGTATGTAACTCTTTAAACCAAAAATTGTTGTAGATATATGGTTTTTTAATACAAGATATTAGATCGGTCACAATTTTTAAACGACACTTATTATTGGCATATGATCTTCCTCTGACAGTGGACCGAATTCCAGGCTAAGAAAATTTCACATTTCTCAAACACGTAAACTAAAAGTGAAAACCGTAAATGAAACGCTGATTAAAATTTTGAGATATATTTTGTTTCTGCAAAATGTTTATCCAATAAAATAATATTAAGGTAAGTGAGCCATATTCCGACACGGTCCTAATTCCGACACTCGGCTCTATTGGTCATAGTATTGATCGTAATGGGCAGAACGCAGTACTTCCTTAATCTATCTTTAACGAAAGCAACACAGTGCTTGTTTCATCTCACTGGCCGTAATATTGTCGCTGTCAGAGCACATCTTGGTTTTTCTGGAGCTTGGCGTCGATTTTAAGGTGTGATATATTTCTAAATTTATGGTATAAAATTGAAAGAAAGTAATTCATCCAATACATCACTTAAAATCTAATTTGATTCTCTTTAACTTGGTGTTCATAGATTGGAGAAATTATCAATCTTATTCCTGTAGCAGACCAATTAATAATAAAGAGCAAGGGATCCCTAATTCCGGCAGTGTATTTATTTAAGTTGTGTGAGTAACATATTTATTTCGGCATAATTTAAAAATACTGATAAAATATTGACCTGTTTCTTGAGATTTTAGAATAGTGCTAAAGTAACCCAGCCTAACCTCACCATTTTTTTCAGCTTTCAATTTTCACGAACATTTTCATGAAAATTTTGTGAGTACTTTTTCTTTTCCTAAATGTTTCAATTTTAATAAAAATGTTCTGAATTTCTTTTGTTAAATGTCATAAATATGTAGTATTATGGTTCACAATTACAGTTCACTATTTCATTTTTTTGTAAGCAATGTCTCCTATTAGTTCTACTAAGTGTCGGAATTTGGATCATAAGGTCTAAATTCCGACACCGACAATTTTCTTCCCATTTCTTGTTACCCTGATTCAACTTAGGATATCAAAGAAATATTTTTTTCCTGAATAGTTCTTTACAGATACTAACGTTATACAAATTCTCAGCTTTCTGCAATATGCCAAAAAATTATTTAAAATCGCCAAAACTTAGAGTGTCGGAATATGGCTCATTACCTTACTTTAAATGACATGAAATTGTATATCTGCAATGATACGAAGTCTTCTATTAAGCTCACAAGAGTTATGTTGCAGTCATTGTAATTTCATTCATATAAATGAATATAAGTCCATTTATAATTCTTTTTTAAACAAACAACTATGTAATTAAAATTAGTTTCCCTGTTTTGAACATTTATTGTACATTTTTCTTTCAAATACCGAACGCTATAAATTTTTTATGGTGGGATATACAGGGTGTCCGGCGACTTTATGTCATAACTTCGGGGTCTTATTCCTTAAGTGATTTTGAGTAAAAAATGTCATATGAACATGAGTCCGATTCTCATTTGTTACAGAGTTACGGGCAATTGATATTATCTTTGATTTGTACAACTTAATGGCTGTAAAAATTCATTGTTTAAATAATTATTCGTATGCATTTTTAATTGTTGAAAAATGTATTATTTAAATAATCATTCTTTAACATTGATACTTAATCCATTGTTACAACAATGAGAAGCATGACGCTTGCACAACAGACGTGGACGTAATTTGCAAGCTCGCAGGCAGCATGTCAGTAGAACGTAAGCTAGCGTTCAGTGTAGTGCGCTGTGACACGTGTGGTATCATTAACTTTCAATAATGCCGTTTACATTTTCAAATTAAGAGTATGCGGATATGTGCTTCTTGTACGGGTTTTGCAATGGAAACTCGGTTTCTGCCGTTTACGAATATTGACGAAGAGTTCCACAGAGAAGAACACCAGATCGACGTACTTTTATTCAAGTTCACCGACATTTACGAGAAAATGGCTCACTTCCGTGTGTGTATTTGAGAGCTGAACGTCCAGTACAAGTTAATGTGGAGGAGGAGGAAAGCATTATTCAAATGGTTCAGCCTAGTCCACGTCTTAATACACGAAGAATGTCAGCCCGACTCAACGTTACGTGAATGAGAGTCTGGCAAACATTACACGATGAGGGACTTGATTCATACCATATCCAGCAAGTTCAGCATCTTCAACCCGGGCATATGGCTAGGCGGTTGGAATTCTGCCGTTGGTTAAATGCACACCCCCGCCTCAACCGTTACGTCTTGTTCACGGACGAGGCACAGTTTACTCGTGATGGAATAAAGAACACGAGAAACTACCCTTTATGGGCTCACGGAACAGTTCAAAGCAACTTCCAACTCCGTTTTTCTGTGAACGTGTGGTGTAATGTCATTGGGAACCAGCTGGTTGGACCGTACTTCTTCCCGCAACGTCTGACAGGTGCCATTTATGCTGTTTTTGGAAAATTAAATACCGGGTCTCTTAGAAGACATTCCTCTGCAAACATGACTTCAGATGTACTGCCAGCATGACGGGGCACCCTCCCATTTTAGTAGGAACGCTACTCTGTATCTTATCAAGAAGTTCCCTAACCGATGGATCGGTCGTGGCGGTGCGCAGGATTGCCCACCGAGGTTTCCGGATCTCACTCCGTTGGATTTCCATGTGTGGGAGCAAACGATAAACATTGTGTATGAAGCCAAAGTGAGCACGAGGGAAGAACTTATTCAGCGAATTGTCGATGCTGCGAGGCGCGTTGATAACGCTGCAGTTCTTCGTGCCGTTTCACGTTCCCTACTCAAACGGGTCAGATTGTACATCCATGTTGAAGGCGGTCATTTTGAACAATTGTTGTAACAATGGATTAAGTATCAATGTTAACGAATGATTATTTAAATAATACATTTTTCAACAATTAAAAATGCATACGAATAATTATTTAAACAATGAATTTTTACAGCCATTAAGTTGTACAAATCAAAGTACGAGATAATATCAATTGCCCGTAACTCTGTAATAAATGAGAATCGGACCCATGTTCATATGACATTTTTTACTCAAAATCACTTAAGGAATAAGACCCCGAAGTTATGATATAAAGTCGCCGGACACCCTGTATATTTCGTCAAAAATACAATAACCTTAATGTCAATACGCAGAATTTGTCTTCTAAAATTTCGCATTATTTTCATTCGACGTGGTTACAATTAATAAAGTTAATATATAAAATAACAATACGGAATGACAATTCTTCAACATGAATCTTTTGTCGAGCCTCAAATTAATATGTTTTGGCTTCTTAACCTTTGCCGAAAGTCTTATTTTCAACATAGGATAAGGCCATTGTTAACAAACCTGAAAATCACAACTACCATCAAATTCATTGGTGAAAGAGAAGTGCTCAATTCACGACATAATCTATTCGTGTTATACCCACCAGTGAAGGTTGGATCCAAATAAAGGCACAAACCCCAAAAGACCACATTAGTATTCGACTTCACGCGATCGTCCATCCAATTCATACATCTAATCGACAAATTCCTACGCGGGCACATACTTCCCACTTTGTTTTTTTCTTTTATCTTGCCATCACTTTCCTATTCCCTTCCATTTTTTTCTCATTTTCAAGCATTTCTTAATAGAGGAATCTGTGAATGGAATGAGCTACCGGAGGAAATCTTTAAGCCCTTTCCTAAATCGCTTAAGCAATTTAGGTAAAAATGTAAAGGTTTTCTTTTTTTTAGAGGGTGACGAGGGAGCCGGAGGAAGTAGAGTGAATGCTTGGTAGGGTGAAGTACGGTAGGGACTTCGTGGGCCCCGGGACCGCTACGGTAACCGTGAAGGCCTAACATGAACCTCGAAAACTTCGGCTCCGATTAAAGCCAAGGGGAAAGTAATTGTATTATAAGTATTTTAGCCAAAATTGTATTATTTTTATAAAATTAATAATTTTATTCTGTTAAATTTTGGACAAGTGACCTTGATCACGCAGTAAGTTATATGATGTGAAATTTATTGACAATGAGTCATGTAATGTTGCCACCTGGCATGTAGCCAAATCGCTTAAGCTCTCATACGTTTGCCCGATGTAAAAAAGGACTTCCTCCATCAATCTCATTCACTATCTCTTTACTTCCAACGCGTTGAATGTTAAGATTCCTTAACCGCAAAAATCAAGTCTTAACAAAATACTGTGAACTAATTTCAAAGTAAGCGGGTCTTTTAATGCTATAGAATTTATGTATTCGCTAAACTACTGCTTTGGTACGTTTCGAAACTGAAATTTTTCAAGGGAATTTTTACATAGGATTCATTTTTATAGTATAATTGGTTATTTGTTAAATAAACTAAATAATTCAGGAGTTTTGGAGGCTATAAATGAGAATTCTGCGCGAATTAAGAAGAAAGGACGTTTCTCCCATTTTTTTCGGTAAAGAGTGCACCAAAAAAAGTGAAAATGGATAAAAGCTGTTAGTTCGCAGAGAGGGACCAATCAAATTTCTAGATAGTTTATACTTTACTATGAGAGAATTTAAACTAAGGTTTATTCGTGGACAGTTCCCATTTCCAATTAATGTTCCCTCCTATATCACATCTAAAATTAATTGCGACGGAATATTTTCAAAATGGAGGAGAATCCCAAAGGATCAGTGTTTGCTCGAAGAAATTAAGTTTCGAAACATAATTTTGAAAGCGAAACACGATACTGGTTCAAAGCAAAGCTTTCCGAAAAAAAAACATTTAAATACAATATAAACGACTACTTATTGTTCGTTTACGGCGCTGAGTCACAGTAAAAATGTAACGCCATCAAGCAGCTATCAGCGCGAGAAATTATGATTTTTAATGAAATCCGAATTCCACATATAAATAAAAATTCCTTTTTAGCGTCCTTTACATAAGACTTCAATTTAGGTCATAAAAAAATAATATGCAAAGTATGGAAAATATCAATTCTAATTTATTTCCATCTGCCGTTATTTCCGGGACTCAAACTTATACATTAATTCAAGAACAAGAACTTAAAATTCAAAAAAATGAAAAAAGTACTTATCTCAGTTATCTCCAATAGCCACAACATAGTTATAAATAACCAGATACGCATTTAAGATACAATTTCCTCGATGAATTTTACCACTGAAGACGGCTGCATCTTAGCCGAAATGTGCATTTAGTTTTCGTAATTTTTGTGGCTATTGGAAATATCTGAGATAAGCACTTTTTTCAATTTTTTATTTTGAGCGATTATTCATGAATTAATTCTAATTATCTGCTTGCTTTTTGCTGCTTTCATTAGCGATATTAATTCACAAAATTAAACTCAAATAACGCGCCTATTTCAGCCTATTCATAGCTTGATCGGAGACAAATAACAGCAATACACAGAAATAATATTTACGTACATGTTTAAATTTTCGATTATTGGATAAAAACTCTCACTGCATAAACAATATCATATAGTCTAGTTCTAGTCGATAAATAATGAATAAAATATTTCTGAACTTATGCTAAAGTAAGAAACAAAACAACTTCTTTATATAATAGTAATGTAACAACAGAAATATATTCGCTTACCTAGACACACCAACTGCGTTTCCGTTACATCCGTATCACTTGCATTCCGACCGCTATTATTTGTCAATGCGTTATTGTTGTAACGATTAAACAAACGAGCCCTGGAAATGAAAACAAATATTTTATAATGTCATATTCCAAATGTATGCACAGCAATCGATGTTTGAATGGAATTAGCAATTAAATTTGTTTTCAATTTAATTCAAAGATTTGAATGCATATTCGATAACTGCCATTCACCTGAAGCTGAATTATTTATATGAAACATTTCTATCGTGCTATCGGCCCCGGACGTTGCGGACACAAATTTTTCCTGTTTCAAGTACCAGGACGTATTATTTAATTTGTTTCAAGATACTCAGTGATTTAAAAAACATATTATTCTATTTATTCCCTAACAATAAAATGTTTTAAAAATAAGATTCGAAGTATATCAACAAATAGCAGGTATGATATTATTCGTACCTTAGCGAAACATTGCAAAATTTCTATGTTAAAATAGGATGGAAAAATCCTTACCACTATTTCAGTGCGTAAATGAAATAATCGGGTTTATAAAAACAGATTCACAGGTCTTTAATGAAAGACATTATAAAACAAGTAGTTCTGGAAAGAACTAATCCGCTTACACTCCTTTCAATACAATTTTAATATATAAAAAGTCAAGACCAACTAAAACCAAAAACAAAATTCTCTCACTAAAGATGCCGTAAGAATTACACAAGAAGAAGCGCCGTTTTGTTTACAGAGTCAGTATGGTTACTGATAACAATACGTAGTATTCATGTTTTTCGCCGCGATTCCATAGGTATGAATCGACCAAAGGGTCAATTGTTACCTCTATATCTATGAATCGAAACACGGCTGGAATGTGCGCTCGGCTATGCTCCAGCCGAGTTCGGCAATAATCATCACCATAGCAACAAATCGAAAATAACTGCTTTCAAAACGCCGAAACGAAAGCTTTTGAGAGAAATTCAAATAAATACGATCGAAAATCAAAATTCTGTGATGGGAATAAGAATCTTCACTTTTTCCCTTTAGATCAGTACAAATCCCACTCCGATATCATAATTCTAAAATATTTTTAATACAAAATAAAAACTCTCTGCACGACGGATTAGAATGACCATGTAAATCAAATGGAGAAAGAACCCACCTAGAATCGAACTCGGGACCTGCAAATTCGGAAAATAAATTACGGCTCGGAGGTAGTCCCCGAGAGCACTAGCATTACGCCAAGTTACATGTAAACCGGTCCATTAATGAAGATATTAGTGGAACACGCATACACACGGACACCGAGGCGATCGCATAAGATTATATTTCCATTTTTTGGAAAGTGGGTTAAAAAATCGCCTATTCCGTATCGTCACAGTTGGCGCTCTACCGATGCTACGCGACGTGAGATTCTTCTGCTGGATCCGTACTTTTCGGATTCGTTTGATACCTTGCCTCTAAATTCCCCTCGAGATATCACGCTCTGGTAATGAACTCCGGGCGAAAACGACGGATCCAACCCAAGAATTCCAAGTTGCGTGGCATTGGTAGAGCACCAACTGTGACAATCTCCCTCACGCTCTTTGTTGATTTCTTTTAAATCATCGAGGTTTTAAAATTATTCTCTTAGAATTTAAGACAAAAATAAAATAGCACCTTCGTTCATTTTTTTTTGTATCGCGCGTTTAAATCAGATTTTACCTGAGTTGTTTTAAAGTTAATGACATCTATTTTTGATTTATTTAAAATCATAGGGTTTCAGAAAGATTTTAGCATAAAAAATTAATGTGATATAATGCGTACTCCATTTGTTGATTCCTTTAAAATCATCGAGAATTTTTAAACGTCCGCTTCTGAACAATTTCATAACCATCAGGGACACAAGCCGCCGTGGTCGAAACGTCCGCTATTCTGGATCTCAATTATATATGTAAGTACGATTGATATTCGGCATTCTTTGTAGCATTTTATAGTATACTATTTATTGCGTATTATTTCTGTTCGTAAATAAAGTTCATTAAAAACGTATGTATGTTCGGAACGCATTGAACAATAGGTAAATTATTTCGATGTATCGCAATACAATATGTTGTAAGCATCCATAATTGGCACAATTAAAACAAAAATTTTCCATTTTTCGAGTTCCGATATTTTATTTGAAGGGGATGAGAAAACTGGGAGAGAAATTTATTTATTTTTTTAATATTTCGACAAATCTTCTTTTAAAAGAAAAGGTCGGAAGTCCTTTGTAAAAAGAAACTGGCGACGTAATTAATCCAATTTTCACTTTAAAATTCTTTCAACCTTTTAATAGCTTGGCGTCGGTAAATAATGTGTAGCTGGAAAATTTGTATATAAAAGAAATTTTTTTTCAAAAAGATTACTTTGTCTGAAATAAGATTATATTTTCCTTATTATTATAAAGTTTGTACTCCACCTCCAAAAATACCAAGTACTTTCTGTAATTTTTAACAAATTTCCGTTTCTTTAATCATTCGGAGAGAATTAGTGATTTTAAAAAAAATATATATTTAGATATAAAATAAATGGTCATGCTATATGTGGGAATTGAAAATACTACTTTACTGCTATAAGCCATGTATTTTACCATCACCAATTCAAGACAGAAAAATTCCTATTTTTATGGCGTGTAATATGAATGAATATGTATTTCATTCAACGAAAAAGGCACAAAATAAAGATTTCAATAATTCTACTTTAAATTATCAACCAATCCCATCACGGTAATGTTAGACTGACAAAGGCATTAAAAATCAAATTTTGGACATTCCTTTTTAGGTTTACCACTATTATATCCACATAACAAAGGGAAACAAAACTGAAGAAAAAAACAAATATACTCAATCAATTCTCCACGATTTCATGGTTTCACTCAAAATAACACCAAGCGATACTCTGTACCCGTGATAAATGCATACACATTCAATGTTATTCCTTAAAGCGAATGATAGGTTAGGATATCGAATATAAAATCACAAACCTGATAGAATCATTAATGATACGAGAACGTATGCAAGGATCAATAATTATACCATCTTTCCTTGCCGTGCAACAGCAACTGCATTTCCAACGATCTATCAAAATCTCATTATGGTTTTAAAAACATTCATAAGCACCAAGCTACAAACGATTTTTACAAACCGCCCACGCTAATTACATCCATCATCAGTAATATCTCTACATTTCATTGTTTCAAAGCGAAACTTGAGGATAAACAACGCCGTTTCGGTCCATATCGCACCGGAATGCGAAGTTCGGATGACCTTTATCTCCGTTTCTTCCCGAAAATGTACTGTGGGCGTATTAATGACCGAAATTATACCCACTGGAGGCGGAAAGGGTAGCTTCCAGCCACCAACCAAATTGATATACTGCTCGTACTTTTTGTCAGACGTAAACAATTCTTCATTCATTTTTAAAGCTTCATAAACCCAGGATGCAAAATTGTATAGTAAAGTAAACATTCAAAATATATTCATCGTTGCCTTTTTGTACTTTCGTCCAAATTTTGCTTTATCTATCAAATACAATTTTCTTTAAATAGTAATATGATGTAACCTTTTTTATTTCAAAATCACTGCTATCATGTTCAATATTTTTGTCTTGCTGCTCGTCTTTCCGATATCATTTTTAAGTAAAAGAAAAGTGACAGTGAGTGATAATTAGTTGACACCTGCGTGTTTTAGACTGTACACCAGAGGTATGGAACCTTTTTACGCGGCGGACCACAGTGGCGGATTTACGCCTCCTGGGTCCCCTGGCGCTAAACATTTCGGGGCTCCTGACGCTACACATTCGGGGATCCCAGGCGCTAAGCAGGCCCTGCAATCTAAATATATACTGAAACCGCTCTTAACGGCTACCCTCTTTCATGGCACCTATTAACGATCGTTTGTCTATGAAAGCATAGAGAGGTTCCGCTGACTTTTAAATTGAGATATTTAATATTTCTGAGATTATATACAAGAACATTTTTTCGGGGCCCCTTACTTCAAGGGGCCCCTGTCGCGCGTCAAGTGCGACCCCCTTTAATCAGCCACTGGCGGGCCATATTCGCGGATGCAAATCTATAACATATATCTATAGAATATATATAAAGAACGAGTGTCAGGAAATGTTTTAAACTATTATAAGAGGTTTAGTGTGTTTTAACAATCATTTCGAATATATAGAAGATTTAAATTTGATAAGAATGGTCGATTCAGAGATACAAATGGAATGGCAAAAACAAAATCACGAATAAAAACCTGGGTTCGACACCAGATGATAATTTCTATATCTCATTAGATAACACGTAAAAAACAAATTTTCGCCGTACAGAATTTCCTATTTTTGGAAATTTAAATACGAAATAATTCACCTACTATCTTCTGACTTAGAATGTATTCAAGACAAATGCACGTAGTTCCTTATTCTTAACGTCTTTTTCCACTTTCTGGTCGAAATCGCTCGAATTATACGTTTAAATTCCAGATTTCAGCTAAATTTTGCGTTTTTTTTAAAGTAGACGCCTTGCCAACCGATGCCATTGTTGAACTCGTGATCCTATTAATCAAAGGAACAAGAGAGCCGGTGACGCTTCGTTGTCTCATTAAGTTGATTTTAATTTTTTTAAATAATTAATTTTATCAGACACATTTATTTGACAAAAGATGTAAATTTCTTTTTTCGTAAATAGAACAGAAGTTTCTATTTATTATTCACCTGTATTAGGATTAAGGATAAGTGTAATTTAATTTTTATTTTATTTAATTTTTTAATTTTCCAAGTGAGGTGATAAATAAAAATAACTGACCTTGCTAAGTTCTTTTAAACTACATTCTTCTTAAAGACTACAGAATAAACAAGCTCAACCAGGCTCAACATAAAGACATAAATCAATATAAATGTAAACAAACAAAATTACATAATATCGTCAAGGGGCTTTATTTTAATCTTATACTGTTTAAAACGTTTTTCGCTACAAGCTACAATAACGAATAAAATGGTTCTTTAATTCAAAGGGGAAAAGTTCACGTATTCTTTTAAAATGTTCGAAATCCATGTAAACAAACAAAATGACGTAATATCGTCAACAGGCTCGCGAGTATACATCCAATATTACCACTCGCTCAAATGTGGTGGCCATCGTAACTAACAATTCTCATTGTTTAAAAGTCGCGTTTTTTGTATTAAAAACGGATTTTATGAAAAATTCGGAAGGTAATTAAATTTTCACGGTAACCAAAATGACCTTCTTTCTTTTTTCAACACAACCGTTTAGGTCCCGACTTCGTATCTTGATTCTAACTAATTTTAAAATGCGATTTTATAATGCCCGAAACTGATTCCAATGCTTTTCTTATTGAGTGCAGAGGTATTGGAAAACCCACGGAGGTAGGAGTATACTGGAGGTGACATGACATCACTAACTTGAAGCCACGACGCCATATTGGTTTATCCAAGCGAGAGACGTGGAGACGTAGTCGAGTGAGTTGATGAGATTAGTTTTTTTCACACCGTGATGTTTAATTTGGGATTTTTGTGATATTTTCGCGATTTTCGATACCTCCAATAATAACATAACTGATTTTCTACAGCAACTAAACGATCAATATCCTTCCATTAAATTTACACATGAAGTTGAAAAACAAAATGCATTGCCATTTCTTGACCTTCTCGTAAAAACAGAAAACAACCAAATCAAGTTCGGGATTTACCGCAAACCCACACACACAGACACGTACAATCCCTCTGATTCCAACCACCATATTTCACATAAATTAGCACCATTCCACTCATTGGTACATAGACTCTTACAGGTTCCTCTTTCTAAAGTTGATTTCCTCACAGAATTAAAATATATCAAAAAATGCGCTATATTTTACACAAACACAAGCGCAGTCTTTATTTGAAAAAACGGATTACTCTCACAAGCACGCCCCCCAAAAAACCAAAATACGTAAAAATCCCCTTCGTCCCTGGCATCACAAACGGCTTATCAAACATCTTCTCAAAACAGAACCTTAAAGCAGTACCTGTGAATGAAAACAAACTCTCCAACTTACTACACAATCCAAAAGACACGATCCCGACTCTACAAAGATCCGGAATATACAAAATCGCTTGCACAGACTGCGAGAAAGTCTACTTAGGGCAAACTAAACGGAAACTAAAAACCAGGTTCAAAGAACACCTTGCACACTTCAAACAAAATAGATTTAACAGGTCTAGCGTCGCAATACACATACAGGAAAACAATCACCCGATTAAAATCAAAAACATGTCTCTCTTAAAATCAACACAAACCGACTGGAAACTAGACGCTTACGAGAGTATTTTCATAAACAAATTCAAAGAGACGGTTATAAATAACGACCGCGGACCTATCCCTTACTCACCCCTCTACTCGCTAACCGTTAAGAATTCCCCCACCCCTCTGCCCTCCTTTCACTTTTACCCGGAACACATAAATACACAAGACCAAACACAAACAATTCATACGACTTCAGCTACTGAAGATGGGAGCATAGCTCCCAAATACGTATCTAGCGGGTTTCCCAGAGATTTTCAGTGTGTTTGTACGTGTTTTCTTTTTCTTCTTTTTAGGCTAGTTTTTTACAACAGGTCCCTGTAGGCCATCATCGTCCTGCAAACTTGTAAGTATAATTTTAATTTTCCTTATTTCTTATTGACGTGTGAGTGCTCTCTGGGTTAATTTACGGTTCAGGAGTTTTAAATTTTAATTCCAATCTGTACACCGTAGTCTCCAATTCCTTTTTTAAAGAAAAGTAGGAGTTACCTGGCGCTATGCACTATTGTGTGGAATTAGTGAAGAGTTGCAACATGATTTTGAAGAGCGTCAGTGATACGATATCATTGCGATCGTCGCTAATAGGCCGTGAAATCTTCAAGCGTGGAAATAGTGGAGGAAATGGAATTTGCGGAGGATGAAGAGGTGGATGAAATCCACACGGAGATGTCGACGTCGCGCCGGCGAGTGAGGAACTAACCTTCCTGGTCCACTCCGTCTCGCGAGTCCCCTGCTTCAAGCGAAGGTTATGTGCTCTCTTCTCCGGAGGCAAAGAAAAGGAAAGACGAAATGTTTTAAACTTAAGATAATAAACGCACGGGATTTTTGAAGGACTCGGTTGGGAATAAAATACGCATGGAAAGACTAGTGGTGTACTGGTTAAAAATAATACTCCTACGTAAAATAAATTAGCAGCGAATAATTATTTCCTGAAGATTGGGATATAAAAACTAGCAAGAAGAAGGACATTTTGCAGGAGAAAAAAAATTCGACAAGCAGTAGTCTCAAACGCCAAAACTACGTGACATGAGCCCTACACGTTGTCTCCAGCCTACAGTCTCTACAGCGAAATAGAGTAAAGCTACAAGCATTTTAGGAAATGGGTCCATTTCTGTACTTTTTGATTAATTATTTCTCTTAAACTAAAAGCCATTGATCGCAAATTCCGAAAAGGTATTCTTATATTGACCTAAACCCTCCGCTGGTAGAAGGTGAACCGAATCTGTGAGTTACAGTACGTAGCATCTCCTTGTCAGATTCGGTATCATATTCTAATACGTACGTTGTTTTTGCCGCACAAATACGCGTGATCAATTTAATATTACGTTCGAAGGTATTTGTAGTAATTTGTAACGCTAAATTATGAAATTTGGGAACAGAAAGAGCTACATATCCGCGATGATTTTAAAGCTGTTATAGCTAATATGGGTATTAAATACATGATTAAATGGAAAGTAAGCATCATAAGTTCTGTTTGGATCATCTTGTTTGATGATAGGGGAGGAACCTTTTGCCTAATAGTTAATGTGCCCTCGGTAATTAATGGCAATTAAGAAGCCACTGAGAAAAATCAAACAGTGTAACGAGACCAGACCGATAACGGACTTTGCTGTTCATTTTTATTTTGTTTTTGCGCGCAGCCAACAGGGTGCGCGTCAGTTCTCTCCTCTCTTGTGGAAGCTTACGTAGTGTAGTGTGCGCCCCAGGCGATTAAAGGTGTTTGTGTTATTACGTGTAACTTTCATTTGTGCCCTTTCCTCTCCGAGAAACCCTAGCCCGTCACAAATGGCGCCCAACTCGCGGCTTGGGGTCAGATAAAAGTGTGCAAAGGAATATATGCGTTTTAAACACTCATCAGATCTGAGCATCGGATTCCGGAAGCAGCGCAACCAATTCCGTGTTGTGTATAGATACCTCCTCACTTAGTGCCACATACAGCGAAATTAAGTGCGATACTTGTGTCCGCAAATTTCAAATTTGTATTTTGGCCATAATTAGTGTGTGCTGTCTATTTCCTACGTGTTAGTGCTATACATCCTGCCACGTGGTTTTCTTAAGTATCCTTCCGCGAAGCGATACTTCTTCGCCTACTTCCACCTACAGTGAAATTTAGTGCGATACGTGTGTCCGTAAATTTCTTATTTCCACGTGATATTATTCGCTCGCTGCGAAAATATTTGTCCTTTCGCGCTGCGATAATTAACTGTCCTTCAGCGCTGCGGCATTGTGTTCTTCCGCGTGGCCATATTGTTTTACTCGCGGCCATATTGCTTTTTTGGCCAAACTGCGTTCTTCCACGTGGTTGTTCCTTTTGCGGCCATATTGCTTTTTCCGCGCTGCGACCTTGGGCCTTGCCGCCTAGCGAATTTTTCCGTATTTCCGCTGAGTGATATTGTTTCCTGCGTGGATTAGTTTAGAAATAGCTACCATGCCTAAATCTAAATCATTACCCACGGAAGGGAAGAGTGAATCTCCGCCAGCCTTGACGTTACCAAACGAACAATTTCAGGCGCTGATTGCGCAAATTACGGACTCGGCAAGAATGACTGTTCTTGATAGGCAATTGACGAGCCCCGTCCTTGTTACACCAAGTAGCGGCAATTTTTCTAAATGTACTTCTCGATTTAACGGCAGTGCTTCGTCTGATGTTGACGCATTCTTGGACTCGGTTTTGACCTTTAAGGATTGCGCAAATGTCAGCGAATAAAATGCATTACGTGGTGTCTCAATGCTTCTGGAAGGCATTGCTGCGACATGGTGGCAGGGTATAAAGAGAGATATTTCGGACTGGGACGGTGCCGTGTGCGCGTTTCGAGACGCGTTCTCTCGCAAATTGCCACCTCATCTCGTCTTCAGAGAGATATTTGCACGTGAGCAACACGAAAATGAAACAAGCGAGATTTTTGTATGCCACATTCGCGCTCTCCTGTCACAATTACCGTATACCTTGCCAGAACGCGCGCAATTAGATATTGTATACGGGTTAATGAATAGAAAAGTTAGGAAAAGACTTTCACCTAGCGATTTCGACTCATTCAAGAGTCTTTTGCAACGTGCAAAAGACATTGAACACTCACAGCGTGAGGTTCTGCGACCATCAAAGGATGTCAGTAGTAATAAAGATAGAGACCGACCGGAGAAGAAACAGCGTCCGAGGTGCAGTTATTGTAAATATTTCGGCCACGTTGAATCAGATTGCAGGAAAGCAAAGGCAACTAAGGGTGATGTTGCACAATCAGTAAAATCATCACCCCATACCCCAAAATCTGATTCGCCAAAACCACAAATAACGTGTTTTGGGTGCGGTGCCCCAGGTTACGTCAGAAGCAACTGTCCTAACTGTGCGCCTCCCATGAAAACTGAAAGTACGATTGTCTCATCCTTCAATTTTACGCAGTCAACCTTCTCTATTAATGATGGTTCATCGCGACCAATACTCCCGGTCCAGATTTTAGGACTGGATGGTCTAGCTTGTCTTGACACTGGCTCCCAAAGAAGTATAGCCGGTGCACAGCTTTATCATATATTAATTTCTCGAGGGCGTCCGTTCAGCGAGACTTCCCTGGACATGAAGTTAGCTGATGGAAAAACGCATCGCGTATTAGCCAGGAGTTTTTCTGTGGAAATTTCTGTCGTCAACCGTACGATCCTCACGACCTTGATCGCAATTCCGGATCATCCGGAGAGCCGGATGCTACTTGGCATAGATTTTATCCGAAGTGCTGGCATGGTTCTGGATCTTCCCGGACATTAATGGTTCTTCAAGGAAGATCCCAGTAGCCGCCACGGTTTTGTACGAGAAGAAGATATTGCTACATCTGTACCTGTGAGCAACGTCCACGTCAGCAACCTGCCATTACGGGATGATGAAGGACAGAATTTGGATGAGGACCAGAAACGCCGCATCACCGCACTTCTCGCTGAATATGAAGATGTCTTTTCTCTTAGCAAGGAGCCCACTCTATTTTCAGAGCATGCTATTAAGGTAACCGATGATACTCCAATCGCTGTACCCCCATATAGGCTGTCGCCTGCCAAAAAGGAGTTTCTTCAGCAGGACCTTGAGAGAATGCTGGCTGAGGACATCATCGAGGAGTGTGATTCTCCCTATGCAGCGCCCGTCGTCCTCGTGCCCAAAAAGGACGGAACCTTTCGGACCTGCGTTGATTACAGACGCCTGAACAGTCTGACGGTTCCAGATAGATACCCTTTACCTCGTGTAGATGACCTACTTCACGCAGCAAAGCAGTCCCTGTACATGACTACGCTTGACTTACGTTCAGGGTATTGGCAGGTTCCGGTCAGGATTGAAGACAGAGACAAAACTGCGTTTATCTCGCCCTTGGGCCACTTCCGATTCAAACGCATGCCATTTGGTCTCCGAAATGCTCCTGCCACCTTTCAAAGGCTGATTGACCGTCTCCGATCTGGTCTTAGAGATGTCCAGGTACTGGCGTACTTGGATGATTTGATCATTTTATCGTCATCCTTTGATGAACACATGGAAGACCTTCGCCAAGTGTTCAGTCGCCTGCAACAATTCAGGTTACATGTAAATAGGTCAAAGTGCACACTTGGGTCGTCGGAGGTAAAATATCTTGGCCATCTTATTTCATCTCAAGGAATCAAACCAGATCCCGGTAAGATAGCCGCCATCGCAGAAATGAGAGCACCTAAGAATGTCAAAGAACTCATAACGTTTCTGCAGACAGGGTCCTGGTTCCGACGGTTTGTGCCCAACTATTCCAGTGTTGCTCGACCTCTAAGTGATTTGACGAAAAAGAATGCTCTATGGAATTGGGGACCGAGTCAAGATGATGCATTCAAGATGCTCAAGGAATTATTAACAACACCGCCCATCCTTCGGCAAGCAGACCATACACTGCCATATGTGCTCCAAACAGACGCAAGCGCTTACGCTTTGGGAGCGGTTCTACTCCAGGGGGAGCTTCCAGACCAACGCCCCGTCGAGTATGCGAGCAGACTGCTGACTGCCCCTGAGCGCAATTATAGTACGACTGAGAGGGAGGCGTTGGCAGTTGCCTGGGCCTTGGAAAAGTTCCGGGGATACTTAGGAGGAGCACCTGTGACAGTTGTTACTGATCACAAACCTCTCCGCTGGCTCATGACACTCAAGTCACCTAGTGGTCGCCTGGCAAGATGGGCTCTATCTCTACAATCGTACGATATTCAAGTAGAATACACTCCAGGGCGATGTAACGCAGTGGCTGATACGCTATCACGTCCACCAGGCCAATACGAGGATATGAATATCTGTTCTGTGACTGTCGACATGCCGACCACCTCTGCAGAAGTTATCAGGCAGGAGCAGCTGGCTGATCCAGAAATTAAGCAGATAATCGACTGCTTCGAGTCACAGGAGAATGCGGTAGATTTTGTACGATGGACTGACCGGGGATATATTATGCTCAATGGCATTTTGTATAGATATTCCCCTGAGCATGATGATGGAGATGCCCAGCAGGTCTTACCACGGACACAAATACCCAAGATATTGTACGAATATCATGATTCGCCCACCGCCGGACATTACGGTGCAGAAAAGACCTTGCAGAAGATCGGCTCCAGATACTACTGGACACGAATGCGTCGCACGGTCACAGATCATGTGAAATCATGTATCGAGTGCCAGCGCTTTAAGCCTAGCAACCTCAAACCAGCTGGACTCCTACAAACGCCTATACAACACCGACGGTTTGAAGTGCTATCGATGGACCTATTTGGTCCACTGCCAGAGACATCTACCGGGGAGCGGTGGATTTTTATAGTGGAGGATACATCAACTCGATGGGTAGAATTGTTCCCACTGAAAGTCGCTACTGCTGCTGCGTGCGCAAGACTTCTAATCGACGAAGTGATCCTTCGGTTCGGAACCCCGCGACGGGTCATTAGTGACAACGGCACGCAGTTTGTAAGCGATGTACTGCAAAAGGTTGCATACTGTCTGGGTTTCAACCAGAGTTTGATACCTGCGTATCATCCTGAGGCCAACCCTGTATAGCGAAAGAATCGGGATCTTAAGACCCAACTGGCTATCTTCACCGCCAATTGCCACAGCGGATGGAAAGATCACCTACCGAGCATTCGATTCGCGATGAATTCGACGAAGAGTCAGACAACCGGTTTTTCCCCTGCTTACTTGTGTTTCGGGCGTGAACTTCGTACACCTGACGACGTCAACCGTGATCTACGTGCGATAGTTGAGAATTCGCCGTTTGTACAGGAAATTACTCCGTACCTGAAAACCTTTGCGAAAGCACTAAGAGAAGCGAAGGAAAAGCATGAAATTCAGCAAGATCGCTCAAAATCATACGCTGACGAGAAAAGAAGAAGCGGCATTAACTTTAAGATTGGGGATAGGGTTCTGGTCGAGATACACGCGTTAAGTAAAGCCAAACATGGCTACACTTCAAAGTTTGCCCCTCGACGAGATGGCCCATATTTGATTTGCAAGCAGATCTCACCGAGCACATATCAGCTTGCAACTCCTGAAGCACCTAATATCCCTCTTGGTGTTTACCATGTGTCGTCCTTGACTCCCTTTGTCGCCACTCTTGGTGCCCCTGATCCGTGTCTATTACGGCCGCTGCGGAAACGAGGCCGTCCACGGCAACAGCAATCAGCCCCAAGACCTGCATCGGTGCCTTTTAGAACATCGGTGCCTTCTACGTCATCAGTGCCTTCCAGGACATCATTCCCTTCCAGGACATCAGTGCCTTCTACGTCATCGGTGCCTTCCAGGACATCGGTGCCTTCTACTTCATCGGTGGCTTCCCACATACCTGCGCTACCTACTAGGATGCAGCCACCTAGGAGATGCCGCCAGTGGCAGACCTTGTAGAATTGCATTCGAGGTCGTACATGCCATTCTAAGGGGGAGGATGTAACGAGACCAGACCGATAACGGACTTTGCTGTTCATTTTTATTTTGTTTTTGCGCGCAGCCAACAGGGTGCGCGTCAGTTCTCTCCTCTCTTGTGGAAGCTTACGTAGTGTAGTGTGCGCCCCAGGCGATTAAAGGTGTTTGTGTTATTACGTGTAACTTTCATTTGTGCCCTTTCCTCTCCGAGAAACCCTAGCCCGTCACAACAGCCATTTAACTATGCTTCAGCGTAGACGAGGAAGAGAAGCTAGGAGGAAATCGGAATCTCGTTAACCAAATTACCGGATTGAAACTTGCGCGGTCAGTGGCTAGTCGAGTCTAAAGCGTGCTTCCTAGATTGCTCGAAGTCAAAAGAAGCAATCGATTCAGCAACGTATTTCTCAAATTGTAACTATCATAAATTGGCCATTCTCAAGGAAAAGATTATTGAGGAAAGTATGATGAGAGATGGAGAGAAAAAGAATTAACATTGAAATATGCGATTAATTCTAGAGAAATTTTAAAATGTAGAAGATTGGTTTATACGTGTTCTTACTTTACCCTAAAAACAATGAAATGCTATTGGAGTGATTAATTATTGGCGAAACGTCTTGTTTCTTTGCCTATCTCAACTGGTTTTTTCATTGGCCAAACTATTGGCCTCACGAGACTAATTATGACATTTGCAGACATATATAACTCGCAGTTTACCATGTATTTGTAATAATTCGCCTGGCCTTATTACAAAGGTAATTTATTCTAAGTCCTTATTACGTCTCTAAAATTAAATCATTACATTTCGATGCAAATTCTGCAAATTCCCTATATTCGCGGGGCGTATTTGAAGGAAAAGCGCGGGATCCATGCAATGATAAAAATATAAAAGTATGTTTGATGTGATATCGAATGAGATAATTTCCTTGCGGAAATCACTTTGTAATTTTATCGCTGGTGTGAATGTACGGGCAAAAGATATTTTGGCACTGCTTACTTCACTATAACTGTAAATAGCAACGAGTGGCTATGATCTTCTGGTCACAGATTTATATGAAAATCGACCAGGTGATTCTTTATCGAAAATATGGAGACACGTGTCTCGGGGCTTTTGTGAATGGGTCCTTGGGTTCGAAAAATTAGCGTCGAAAATATGCAAAAACATCGCATGCAACTTAACAGGCTTCATTGTCGAATTTGTTGAACTTTAATTTTCAATTACTCGAATAATTATTACTTTTCCTTGAGATTCGAGATATGGAAGTTAAGCTGTAATTCGTTATGACGACATTAATTTCCATTAAAAGCAATAAATCAGTGCAATCGTAACGTATAATATCAGATTCCTTTAAAACCATTGAGGTATTTGATATAGTACTTAAAGATTTTCATTGTTGAAAAGAGGAAAAAATTCACACTTTTTTCCGATTAAAAGCAGACATTTACGCTAATTCTGTATGTATTTCAATTCAACCATAAAAAATTAAGACCTCCGTATTACACATAGACTATTATTCTTTTCGCGAATTTGCATCCCAATTTAATGTAATTTAAAAACGCATTTTTAGAAAGCCTTTCACTGAATTCCATACTTTTCTTATGGGGTATTGAAATGGAACATTGGGGTTAAAAAGGCCCCTTAAATATAAACTTTTTTTGATTTTCGAGTTTTGTGTCATTGAGTGAGTGAGGCAAAAGTAGCTATATATATATATATATATATATATATATATATATATATATATATATATATATATATATATATATACTAGTAGAAGGTGTTTGCACACTGCAAGCATTTCATCTCACCTTGAAAAAAATTAATTTTTCAGAGAGATATTTCGTCATGGAAAATATTTCATTAATTCATTTAATTCAAAAGATTCTCCTCTGCACCGATTTTCGTTTTCTCCTTATGGAACAATAATGGAGAAAAACAATCACTAATATCTGCAATTTTAGGAATATTATAGCAAGAGATTTTCGCCAAGTTTCATGAAAATCGGTCTATTGGTTCAAACAGACAGACACAGACAGACACAACGACAAAACTATAAGCCTATTTTTATTCTGGAAAGTAGGCTAAAAATCAGTGCATTATTGTCCACGAAGTTCAACAAAAGTGTATTTGAATAAACGTTCACCTGATTCTCCTATATCATTCTTCTATCAGCTTTTATGTGATTATATATGGTATTATATTCGGTAATTTCATTACTCCTCTCTCAATTTATATAGCAAACGCACGACGCTTCTATAAAATTGGTGTCAAATATTAATAATTATTTAATGCATTTTACGGTGTAAAAGAAAAGGAAAAAGTAACGAACATTTTCCGCCTGCACTTCGGTATTGCTTATCTCACCTCTCAAACGTCAAGGACAAAATCGTGACGTCTTATGATTTGGCGGGATAATTTGGCTTGCTTGGCTCAGTTTTATTCGAGACGTGATTGTGTTCGGAGGTGCTGAAGCAAGTTTCGGTTAGGTCATCTCAGCTTCGAAGAGAAGGCAGTTCAGTCCCTCAAGATAGTAAGTACCTTAGTCAGCAGTAAATTATCACTTATTTATTCTTCGACGTAGAATAATCACGAGACCTAAGTAAATCACGCTCTTTTTTTATTAACAATGAAATGATGAGATGGAATTCGTCGTATTGTTAATAATTTTTTTAAATTCTAAATACTCCCGATAATTAAAGTATGCTCTAGGTGATCAGAAGAATCGCAATCTAAGATTTATGAAAGATTTCGCTTGAGCTATGTCTATTCAAAATGTCTCTCCTTTTATCGCTTTAAAGCACTACCAGCGTTTTGTTTCGTTTCCCATTCCAGGTGCGATGCTATTGCGAATCCCATCCATTTCTTTCATTTCCAGTGCCAAACCTTAATCCTTTATTTTCCTTTTGAACCCCATAAGCCGTTACTCCCCTTTTCAAAGTTCAATCACTCACGCCCCTGTGATGTGATACGGTGATTCTGCGGTGAAGAGATGTGTTTGTGTGTCAAGAGGAATTTTTATCATCGCGGAAGGATACGGAAGAACTCTTCTACCACAGCTGGAGCGTTTACAAGGCAGTAAAGGTAGGGAGATGTCGTTTTTTAAAGACAGAGCATTTTTTCAAGCCGTGATTGAGTTACATACATTTCTTTTGTCTAGGCATCCGTTTGAATCGAATGTTAGTGTGCCTAGAAGTTACGATTAGGATATGCTGTGATTAGGGATAGGTTGAAGACGATAAAATTGAACATAAGTCTTGTAGGTAAAGGTCAGATAAAACCGACAGTTGGCGGGAAATGCACGCCGTGAGATCTTTAAGTATGAGATTGAAGGGCGGATTTTTCACGTTGTAATATCTTCTAACCAAACGCTAAAATCATCTCAGAAAATTAGCGATATATGTCTAGGTTACAAAGTTACGATACTGTTGCTTTACCTTGACGACGATTATTATGTAACCGATATACGTAGGTAATATTAGTAATAATAATGGATATTGGCTTCTTCAAATAATTGTCATTTATATACGCTGGTCACAATAATCCATTTGACAAGAAACCAATTTTGCACTGTTCAACCCACGGAGAGCAAACGTCACTGTTCCTTAAACTACCGATGACTATCGACAGGCATAACCTGCTCTTAAGGAGACTTTAGGACCGGATTAATCGAGTACCTTTGGCCGATAATACACAGATGAATTTCTGGCATTTTATTCGGAAAAGTACGTCTTACGGCATTAACTAATCAATAAAATTTTAGCAATAAATATTTAATTTTACTATTAATTTGTTAAATGGTTGGTACAGCAGACCTGTCCAACCCGTAGCTCGCGGCGACATGCTGCCCACAAGGCATTTCAATGTTGCCCATAAAGCAGGTAGAGTTCAATCATTAACAGAGATTTAAAATAAAATATTGTGACATTCATTTCAAATCCTTTCCAAGATGATACAGATAGTCAAATTCCGAGTATTTTCAAGCGTAATACTACTTCATTATAAATATAAATGGTCGAATTGAAAACACTTTCCATTGAAGTCAGCATCATCCAAGCCAAAGTTTTGGTCTTTAAAAAAAATTAAGAAATACCCCTTCTAAAATACGCCTTTCTTAGACTGAATCCATGTTTTGTTTTAGCATACAAAAGTGAGCCTAGCTTTTATAATATGCCAAATATTGAATCTAGAAGCAGGCCAATTTTGACAGACAAAAATTTGAATGGCAGCGTGAGCTTGGACGAAAAACGTTTCATCATATACCAAGCTAGCCGAAAAAATTAGTCAGATTTTACGTAAGGATTCTAAAAAATAAAATTAACCGATTTTCCGTAAGAAAATCTAACCTTATGTTTAGATACATGTCATTTTTAGCTACATTAATATGTTAACATGAATAAGTACAAAGTATGTTGCCCACGTCTTGGATTTCTTTTAGTTGAACTTGCCCGCTGACTTAAAAAGGTCGGACAGGCCTTTTCTACAAACTTACAGGCCTTTAAATAATTTCTATGAAAAATACGAAAAAGTTTTTGCAATCCACCCTTCATGGCTTTTTTCCCGCAGAAAGAGCAAAACACGGTTCTTTTAGAGTCAGGAAGTAACAAATTCCCTTCGTTCTCTGGAGAAATAAGAAATAAATTAACGAGAGTGAGCTTATTAAGTAACGAATTCAAGAGAGGAATGAAAAACAGCCAAAAGGCGGCATGATACTCAACAAACTAAATAAAACCTATGAGAATCTTTGATTCATTTGGGAACCGGATAATGTGAGTTCTTGCACCAGACTTTCAGAATACAATACTCGAGTAAGATTTCATCCTCAATTGCTAAAAAAATGTCTTTCGGTAGAAATGCAAATTTTTTGAATCTCCTAATTTTTAAAATACAGAGTAAGCAGATCTCTTTGCACAAACTTTCCGTAAAGGAATATTCTGGGAGAGGATAATATCGTCATAATTATAAATTACTTATTTTAAGATACGTTGGAATATGTATCAAGAAATTATGAATATTTAAAAAGTCGTGATGGCAGGATCAATTAGGTCCTTGAAAATTTCACTTCTATGCAAAGCAAAGCTTAAATCACGTAAAATATTATTGAATTAAAATCTATAATTCGATACCGAAGGTGTAACTATATGGAACTACAATAAGATTAAGTAAGGAAAAACACAACGCTGTACGCTGTTTAATGAAAAATTACCGGTTTCGTAGTGACTACTGCATCGTGATTAAAATAAGCTTTTAAACACATGGTAGAGCAATTGACGTGTAACTTTTTTCTCAGTTTCCGATTTAGCTTATCAAAATATTACGTTAGTATGACCTGGATATGACTATAATTTTCCTTCATAAAAACTCACCTTTATCCTTCTTAGAATAACACAGTAGATTGGATTTCGTGAGGCAAAGGGCGTGCGACTTTTACTGAAAGAGTAAGTTTCCCGTGACCTAATTTTGAATACTTGAAATGCAGCAAACGGAAAGAGTCAAATTAACTACAAGGAAAATTTGCTTAAAGAGAGAATTACATACTTCCGAAGTCCCTTCGTCACATATTTCGAACAAAGCAAAATACAAACATGCTTTCGTAAGATTGAATACATGTATTTTTAATTAAAAGAACGCAGACCAACTAAAAACAATGAGTACTTTTTCAAATTAAATATAAGGATTATTCTTGTTAGGATATTCTTTTAAAATTTCAGCCTATTAGTAATCCTAATGAAAGGCAAATTATTAATCTGCACTACAGCAGGTAACTCCGAGTTTCTTAAAACACGTGAAAATCTATCTTAATCAAGCAGAATGAAGTAATGTGGGCTCATGAAACTATTTATTTAAAAACATTTCAGCACGGAGTAGATTCCGAAAATAAAACATTTAGCATCGGGAATTAGCTATTTAGTCCTTGAGGAGTTACAGCAATGAAACCAAGTTAGAAGCTTAATCTGACTGTAAATACCCAAAAGTTTATGAAAATTAGAAGAAAATTTCATTCGTTCCATATTAGAGACGTAAACAGCGTACGCAAGCATGTGAACCCTGCTGATACTCGTACTATCTACATTTTCTAATGGCGGGCCACATCAGTGGTTGCGAATTGTAAGTTGTCAATTCTTCGGCGGTCCGGATTAGAGTTTAAATCGGGAAGTTTTATATATTCTGAGGTGCCATATTATAAGTGAAAATTAAGTCTAAATAAGGTTTTAATGGCTAACATTTCAATATTTAAAGTTTTATTATAAAAATTTTCAAAAAATATATGAATGTGTGTGTTAAATTTTTCGAATTGCGTTTTCGTCATAGCTTCGCGGGCCGCACAAATCCCCTTCGCGGCCCATATTTGGCCCGCGGGACGTAGTTTGGGCACCACTTATGTCATTTCAATTTTTACCCAGGGTTATTTTCCGATACAAATGACGATTTTAAAACCAATAACGCGACGTTACGCTAGATTCCCGAAGGAAACTGCGCCGGAATGTAAGAGAGTGTAGCGACGCAGGTGGGACCGTGCCCGGAAAAATCCCAGCGTAAGCTTGTCCGGATTGATAAAGGAGGCCAATAATCTGGCGTATCAGCACGCCCAACTGGTCGTTCATTCTGTGCATTTCCAGCTGTCGTTCATCAGCGGATACAGAAGCGACATCGGAACGGCGCTTTAGAAAACTGAGCGTCCATCGGAATTGATTTTATTGCCCTTCCGATGCTCTTGGTTTGGTATCTTATAGAGTGAATTCGACTGATGTACGAAGTCATTCAATAACTTGTTTTTACAAATGTTGTCTTTGAGTTTACCTTATAGGTTGGTAGAAATAAAGAAAAACCTTTTCCGTCGTTCTTCAGTTCCTACGTAGAATTTAGTCGCAGTTCTAGGAAAATCTTTACATTCAGGTGCACGCGTATACGAATTTTGTAATCGCGCATATATTTACAGGGTAACCAAAAATTTACTCTTATTATTAAATTGTTTATAATTATGGCATGTGAGACAAATGCGCAGAGACTTTTTGGGCACTGTATATAATGGCGAGTAGCAAAAATCGGTATAATATTCCTCGTAAAAATTGCTCTATATCTAAGTAAAAATAAAGTATATGTTTCGTAATTTTTACAATAAAAATTCACTGTATTGGCCTTTACTTGGTGGTATTCCATCTTCAAAAAATCACAAAAATGACAAATAGTACTATACCGCAAAAGTCCTGACGATGATGCTATGCATCGAAACCCTGACCGCATTTTTTATTAAAACTTTTTGTGGTGTTGAACAATATGTCATTATTGTGATTTTCTTATGACAAACTTCTCGTATACTGAGAATTTCAAATGTCTCAGTTGATACATTTTTGATAAATAACGTGCATTATGATCACTAACTGATGGAAAAAGTTTTTCTCTAATAGCGTGCCTTATCCGTTAAAGCCTGTTTATTTATTAGCATAACTTAGGATATTGAATAACAAATATAGTGTAGAATTTTCATATAAGTGAATAAAATTTCAAAATAATCCAATCCTAAGTTTTATCTGACCTTCTCACCCAAGAACTCATGTACGCTACATAGTAGAGAGCAAAAGCGAATTTTAACTACCGTATTATCCGTAAAATATGTGCAATATTGCCGCCTCTAGAATGGAGCCACAATAACACTAGATGGTGATGAGCAGAATCGCGTTGGGACTGATGATAGGCATAAACCTATATAAATTCAAGCAGAGTAATCAGGATGCCACGGAAACGGGTTTGTTCGATAGTGATGACATATACGATGAAGCGGCGCCCAAAATCAGAAGGAGACAGAGATGCGTTGAAATTCAATAGGAAAATTCTCATTTGTCAGACGATTGCAGCTATTAGCTAATGTGGCATCGCAGAACTCAGGCTTTTTAGAATTTAAAAAACAAAGTCATGATAAATACAACAGAGAAAGAGGCAAATGATCTTATTCTGTCAAAATTACTAAGAAAAAACACATTTTTATCTTCGGCTTCTTGATATTATATAAGCATACAAAATGTGACGGATTCGCAATTTTTTTATTTCGAATCTAAATATGACCGGTCAATTTTTAAGTAAAAATATCTATCTAATTGATTTATAATTGTAATAGGTGATTCTCTTAACCTAAAATTCGAGGTTTATGTGTTCATCCGAGGCACAAGAAGTCTGCGTGTGAAACGATACACGAACTCGGCGTATGAATAATGAGAATATGTAAGCACATTTTTTCTTAAACAATGCAGCCAGTGAAATTCATTGAGAAAATACTTGAATGTACAATAGACGTAATAATTCGCATGAAAGAATATAAATTATAAAGACTATAAATTTCGGGGCAGGAAAACAGTATCTACGGAAGGAACTCATTAATCTTTTACGCATTCTTTGGTTTTTCTAAAACGTTTTAACAATGCTCGATATATTTAGATTCAAAATAATTCAAAGAGCTCTCATTTCTATTTCTCCGAAACGTAACTGTGGATCAATTTTGGTCACCAACGAAAGCATATCGCGCATCACCATCAACTTATAGAGTATCAGTTGATGTAAATATAGAGTTCATGGGAAAGAATGATGCTTAAATGGATATTAAACAACATATTCCATTTTAAAATATTACAAAAAAAGAATGAATTTACATTTCACCCATTGCCATATATAACCCAATGCAGTAAAAAACATCCAGGAAAGAAGATAAATTTTGGGCTCAGAAACGTGAAGAAGAAAATGAAAATTTATTCCTAAAGAAGCCTCCAGGGTATTTTATCAAAATTTTATGTTCACAGCCCCGAGGAAAATTAAGTTTTTAAATTATCTTATATTATATTACCGTAATCGTAGTCGTAGGCAAACTTTTTGGTAGGTTGGTTATAGCCTATTGCAGGGGTCGGCAACCTTTTCACCTACGAGGGCGAAATTTATATTACTGAGGACGTGAAGGGCGCATAAGCAAGATCAGTTGATATCTCTCTGTACCAGTGGTCGGCAACCTCTTTATCTATGAGGGCGCAACTTTAATTATTGGGGTCGTGAAGTGAAGTAACAATAGTAGATTAGTAGACAATATTTATTAAAATGATATTTTTGTATATATAAGAGAAAAAATATTAAAGAATTTATTATAAAAACATGAAAAATAAACTTGGGACTGCATATCTTCAGCTAACTTGCTATAATTTGGCACATAACTCGAGATACCTGATCTTAGGCAGTTGTCTAAATTGTAATCGGTGAGTCTCGATCGGTACTTGGATTTCAAGTGTTTCATGCTTGAAAAAATGGACTCGCAAGTGTATGTTGAAGCACAGTGAGAATTTATTTTTAGGGCACATTTTCTTAATAATGGATAGCGATTTTCTTCAACTAAATTCCAAAAGTTTTCATCATTTTTATGTGACCGTGACCTGCATATTTATAATTTCCATTTCTAAGTCCTCGGTGTTAACGATATTAAAGTAAGTTCCAATATTAACAGACATATCATCGTCCATAAAATTGAACGGATTAGCAAAGAATGTTATTATGGGTTCTACTTCAGAAAACTGACGAAACCTAAAATTAAATTCCTTCAGGAGAGTTTCAATGTGTTGTGAAAATAGTTCAGTGGTAACATTTTCATCAGTCAGACTCTCAATAATATATTTTAAATTCGGGAAATGTGATAATGAATTTCTCTCTAGGTGAGACTTCCACAATGCCGATTTACATTTGAATGCATCTACTGCACTTATCATTTTTGCAATGTGTTGATTTTTCCCTTGCATCTCCATATTCAGTTCGTTCTATTTTATAGTTATATCAACAAGAAATCCGAAATCCATCAACCAAGCTTTGTCATCCAACTGTGCTCAATATTCATTTCTTGACGTGAGAAATTCCTTTACCTCCTTTATGAGATTTATAAACCTCACAAGTATTTTGCCTCTGCTGAGCCATCTAACTTCGGTATGTAAAAGGAGATCACCGAATTCGGCATCTTCACCTTGTAAAAGCAGTTTAAACAATCGGTGTTGCATTGGTACGGCTCTTATGGAATTTATTATTTTTGTTACTGTTTTCATGACATGTTGAAAATGAAGAACTTTTGCACATTACATTTCCTGGTGTACAATGCAGTGATATGAAATTAATTTTACATAGCGCAATAAATCCATTTTTACAACCTGTTATCGAAGGTGCACCATCTGTAGTAATTGCGGTCAACTTCATTAATGTTATATTACTTTCTTGGACATATGTTTTAAAAGCTGAAAAAATGTCTTCACCTCTTGTTCGTCCCTTTAATGGAAGAATTTTAATAAATTCTTCCTTTCCTGAAAAATCATTAAACACCATCTTCACAACCATAGCCAATTGAGAAGTGTCTGATATGTCTGTTGACTCATCCAGATGCAACGAGAAGAAAATACATTTTTGCAAATCATTTGCCAACTCTTTCTCCATATTGGTTGCAGTAACTTCTATTCTTCTTGTAACTGTTCTTGCTGATAACTGAATGTTGTTGATTGCTGAAGTAATTTAATTTTTATTTTTAAAATCTTCAAAAAGTGAGTCAGCAATTGCTAACATGGATTCTTTTACAACCTCGCCATCTTCAAAAGGCTTTTTCCTCTTGGCTAACAAATGCGAAATTTTAAGTGATGCAATCGTTGCTATTTTTGATTGCTGCACTGGTCTGGTAAAAATACTCTGCTGTTTAGTTAAAATAGATTTCAAATCAGAAATTTTCTTTTTCCTGATCTCCGAGTTTAACGGATAACTAGTATTAAAATTTCCGTGGTCCGTATTAAAATGTCTTTCAACATTACTTTTCTTTGAAAGTGCGACACAAGCATTGCACAATAAACAAACACAGTTTCCTTTCAAATCAATAAAACAGAATTGTTCTTCCCAATCAACATTGAAGTATTATGTCCTTTGCTTCTTATTACTCATAATGGGGATGAAATTTTCTACAAATGAATTAATAAACACAACACACTGAATATCGGGAAAATATCAGAAATATTATGAACTGCTGGTCAATTTAAATTGATTTATGTTTAACCAATGAAGAGGGAAATGAGCTATCACTGGCTGATATTGTAAGAGACGAAGAAAAATCTCACAAACCCTGTACTTTGCATACTAAGCGAAGAAGGGAACTCCGAAACCAACGACTGACAACAATAACTCGAGCCAAGTTAAGCTACAAGACGGAGGACAGAACTCCGAAACCAACGACTTTTGACAGGAACTTGGGAGTTTCACGCGACATAGGGAAATACTTTTCCCGTATCGAGCGCCTACCTCCAAAAAGCCTGAACCGGCTAACGGAGCTATAGTACACGACAGGTTGAGAACAAGGATCTCAGTTAGCCTTGCACCCGTAATAGTGATTGAAGGCGACAGGACACCTTAACCTAGCATAAACTAGGGGCGGAGAATTCCCTATCTTTTCGTACAGTTCGTACGAGAACGTTTGTATGAATTGTCAGCACAGGCAGGGCAATCACACAAACACGATAGCGGCTTCTCCTACTCTCGGCGAGTAATCTGGAAAGGGACGTTGATAAACAAGAGAGGGGTAACGGAGGAATCATTATGAAAAGAACTCGGTTAATAACAACAATGTCTTGATCCAACAATGTATGTCCCCATTCTGTTCGCTTATAAGTCCTGACCTTGACGATGTTATTTTGTAACAGATATACGATTAGGCTCGGTGTGATGTAAGATTAAGAAGTTGGTTACAAAGTTCTATTCTTCATTTTGTTCCGCAACTTGTTGATCTTCTGAGAGTTTTCCGTAATTGTTTAACTTGAGTTATCTTTTTGGCTGGCGGGCGACACACAAATGTCTTGCGGGCGCCATGGCGCCCGCGGTCGCCGCGTTTCCGACCTTTGGCCTATTGGGAAGCTTATATTATCCGCCGCTGTTTGGGCTATTTTCGTCCGCTATAATTTAAAAAAATGCGGAAATCCCCTGTTCCTTAACGGTACTAAATTCAACAGGAAACGTTAAATATTTTCTTTATTAAGGGGGGTTTTCCGACACCCCTGCACTCCATAAGAAAAGCATTGGAATCAGTTTCGGGCATTATAAAATCGAATTTTAAAATTAGTTAGAATCAAGATACAAAGTCGAAACCTGAACAGCTACGGTGGAAAAAGAAAAAAAAATCATTTTGGCTACCGTGAAAATTTAATTACGTTCCGAACTTCCCAGAAAATCCGTTTTTAATTCAAAAAATGCGACTTTTAAACAATAAGAACTGTCAGTTACCATGGCCACCTCACTTGAGCGAGTGGTAATATTGGATGTATACTCGCGAGCCCATTGACGATATTACGTCTTTTTGTTTGTTTACATGGATTTCGAACATTTTTGAAGAATAAGTGAACCTTTCCTCTTTGAATTAAAGAACCATTTTATTCGTTATTGTAGCTTGTAGCGAAAAACATTTTAAAAAGTATAAGATTAAAATAAAGCCCCTTGACGATATTACCCTGGTTGAGCCTGTTTATCCTGTAATAATTACGAAGAAAAAAGTTTAAAAGAACTTAGCAAGATCAGTTATTTTTATTTATCACATCCCTTGGAAAATTAAAAAAATAATTTAAATAAAAATTAAATTATACTTATTCTTAGTCCTAATACAGGTTAATAATTAATAGAATCTTCTCTTCTATTTACGAAGAAAGAAGTTTACATCTTTTGTCAAATATATGTGTCAGATAAAATTAATTATTTTTTAAATCAAAATCAACTTAATGTGACAGCGAAGCGTCAAACGCTCTCTAGTCTTATCTAATTTCAACCAACATCTGGAATTTTTGTTTTATTTCTTCCCGCGTAACTTTCTCTCTTTGATTTGCCTACATGGTTTTTTGATACACCTCTCCTACGAAAACAACCAATTCTGCTTTTTTTAATTAAAAAATCTGATGTGGCCACCACATGACTTTCTCCATTTCTGTAATATTTCTAAAAATTGCAAAATTGGTTACATAATAATAAATATTTTAAGAAACTGCGACAAGATTTTAGACTTTACAAAGAACAAATAAACTCAAACCATAGCCTTCTGATATTGGATATATCCACAAAGCCCCAACAATTAAGAAAAGAAAAAGGAGCGTTACTAAGACGCAACTAAGCGCCAGTTGTTAACAATAGTCATCGGTAGGTGGTATGGTGGTAAAAGCTAAAAATATAAGATCTCTCTTAAACAATGCATTATATGGTGAAATGTTTCAAACAATGGTTTTAGAAAATTAAATTTCCTACAACTTTTGTTCTATTACATTTTTACATTTATCAAATATTAAAGCAAATATTTTAAAATAACGGATAAGTGATAAGAGTAAACACCCACTTCCGGTTGACTAATTTTTACCAAAGATTAATCAGTTCTGGTGACATTTATAAAAATGTTACATATAAAATTTCGCGTTTAATAGTTTATATTAAAAAGCTATGACATAGACTCTCTCTCTCACACACACACGCACACTCTCACACACATACATACACAGACATCATCAAGAAAATGATCAAAACTTGTTCAGGGGACCTTAAAACGTGTATTTCCGTTGAAATCTCGAGGTCGATTTTTTCCATGAAAACAAAACTCACTCACACTCACTACGTGCGGAGAAAGTAAAAAGATCCGATACCACCGGAATGAAATTTTTTAAAATAAGTCCGATTTATTTAATTTTTTAACATTGTCTCAGTCCAATCTTAAAAAACCACAAAAACAAACGCAACATAACAAGCAAAAGGCTATGGAAATGTCAAAAGACGAATTTGTTTTCCAGGAAGAAATATGATTACTTACTCAGGCTCCGATGCAAGGATAGCACCTGGCCTTCCTGAGAAGAAACTGCGCCACTTTTTCTCGCACCTAATGAAAAATCCGTTGAGAATAAATTAGTAGAACATGAAATGTACATGCAAACAGTATAAGTAAAATCAAACGCAGTACAATTCGGAATTTCAAGCATACACGCGCTCTCGTATTCTCTCTGCGATGTATGCACTATCCTGTTTTATTGCCTGTTTACCACGAACTCCGTAGTGTTTTCAAGCAGCGAATTCGCAATTCAAATGAGATAATATTACACAAAACAGTAAACTGCTTCATACAATACAGAACGAAACTCATGTTCGCCGATTGCATATTTAAATCAGTACAGTTAGCGTGATAAATTCTACTTGTAAATATTTTTATACCACAATATAGCTGAACATTCAATATTTTGAGAGGAGCTATGGTTAAAGTCGAAATCCTGAAATGATAAATCTAAATTAACATGCAAACGTGAAAATAGGTTAAATATTTCGTGGTGAGTTCAGTTTCGTCTCTTCAAAATTTTAAAAATTTATTTAAATAAATATGTAAATAATTTAAATACTATCATATAATATTTTGTGGTATTTGTTAAAACCGATAATTTTGAGACTTTGTGACCAGTTTCACAGCATACGAATTTAATGTGTAAACAACTGCAGGAATTCGATAAAAGATATTTTTCTAAATATCTGATCCCTTATAATGATATAGATAAAATTATCATTATAACTGTAATTTTAAAATAGATACAATTTAGAGGCATAGATATTTATTGAACGTGCGTAAGGTTAAAAGTCTAGGAGTAATGCATGCAAGAAACAGAATAATTTAGATCTTTCCTGTTGCTCTAAATTGTTAACATAGGGTTTAAGGGAGAACAGAAATCAAAATAATTGCAAACGATTACAGTTCCGTAGTTCACGAATACAATATAATTTTCCGGAGATTTTTTGGACGATTTCCATCTTCGCATACCATTCAAGATAACAGCATTAAACCAATTTGTTTTAAAAAACCCCAAAAGCGCGTCCATACTCCATGTTTTGTTCATAAAATATCACATTCATTTCCTCCCGTTAAATCCCTATACTTTCAATGTTCAACCGAACCCCTGCATTCATCCGGCAGCCAATATCCTCTCAATCGCCATGAAATATCACGCATTATGCATTCTTTTATCCTGGTTACGAGAGTTTCTTTTGGTACATAAAAAGCCGTTTTGTGAAAGAGCAATTAGAAAAAAACTCAAATTTTTCCATAGGTGCGAGGTCGAGACAAAAAAAAGGTCTATAGTTGATAGACTGAGGTTTATATTATTTTTAAAACAAAAAATGTTCCAGCTTTTAACAATGGGATATATATGCTGCCACGGAAACGAGTCCATTGCTTTTAAACGAGAAACATATTATTAAATTGCATTGATATGCTTTTAACCCTTGTATTATCGAACTTTTTTCGCCCGTCTTCTACCAATAGGGGTACAAAATATACCCCATGAGAATTAATGTTCTTTTTTATTTGTTAGTTGAAATTGAACCTATAGTAGACCTAAAATGAATTTTCAAGCATAAAAACAGAGCTACTATCAATTATCATAAAAACAGAGTTAATGATGTATTTGTTAAATATATTTCCATTAACAAATCAATTTTTAGCTATACATTTTGCTTGAAATTCAGCTAAAAATTCCATTACAAATATATGGAAAAAATAAAAAATATTGAACATGTTAAATAGGAAAACTAATCTTCATTACATTCTTTGCATGTTATTTTTATCGATTTTGCGCAATGTGATGTTGAATACATTTTGGACCCCTGTCGCTTGTTTATTTTATTTACTAATCTGAAATGAAAAGAATTAAATCCACGATCATAGGAACGCTCCTAAATAAGTTATCGACAAATATCAAAATCCATGTTGAACGCAAATCAAGCAAATGATGAGCAAAATATGTGTGGGGGGTCCAAAATGGGACCCCATTGGTAAAGGAGGGGTTAAAGGGAACTAATACTATATTATGAGTCCGTCGATCTCAACCAAAGATGTGTTCTTATGATCACGTCATAATCCTAACGCAAGAAGTAAAAGCCCCTTATGCAATTCGCTCTACAATCCTTCCCTCATTCGTTTCATTTCTAATCAACTACGGCGTAGGCGAGTAAGCCACACCCTTGTGACATAAGCGTGTACGAAAACGTTAATTCGGTTCTGTTGGAGACCCATTAAGGAAAACGCAGCAGGTTTATTGCACTCCAAGAAAAAATGCCAAGCGCTTGAGAGAGAAAAACTTGGAAAGAGGTCAGAACGAGAAGATAAGTTTTTGCCAATTTAGTTCTGATGCTCGCGCGAAATTTTGCGACGAATTACATCATCCATAGCGTCAGTCCCCTTGCATAAATTAATTCTGACGGATGGGTTCAAGAATAAGGCCAGTAAGGCGCGCCATTTACGGAAGCTAATTTGGGAATTAATCGCACAAAAGATACCTCAAACCGATGTTCACTCCGGTCGAAAATCAACGGTTAATTAATTGCTCGGTATTGATGAGAGCTGATTCGTCTATTTACCGTTTCATCAAGTTCGGACTGGTCTTTTTTTCATCGCGTAAATGCGAGAGCATGAATTATGCTGGAGAAAACGTGGCCGAGCATCAATCTCTCCGGAAAAATTCATTTAAGCGCACGTTTCGTGGACCCAGCTGCAGTTGTAGTTTTTGGAAAAACTTTTGTTTTTTAAATGCACATGTTACGGACTGAAATTTATATCTTGTAACGTAACATGACGACGACAAATAATAAATAAAATGAGTTAATGAGTTTCGGTTCCTATCGTCGAAAGGATTTTATCGTTATCGTTGGTGATCTCTCCGAAGTGGAAATGTTCTTTGAACTTTATATAAACTACAAAAACTAAGATTGTGTTGAGCGAAACAATAAAAAGCCTTCCATCTGTCCCACACTTAAATTTATAAAATCTATTGATGGCACTGCAATCTTTCATTGACCTAGTTTCACGTTTTTTATTGCCACCAGTACGGAAATATTTGCAGTTCTAAGAGTTTTCAACTTTTCACGGAACGCAATAACTTTGTGATGACATGCACAGTAAAAACACTTTCTATGAAAATGACTCCGCTGCTGGAAATAATATTTTTTCTTCAAGTCATCTGTGAAATAGTCTCTCACTTTAAATTTCTGTAAGGAAGAAATATATGTATGAATCAGGTCACAATTTAATCTCATTGCTACAATCTCCGAAAATTTAAATTCAACCAGATATATGCTAATTACATTTTGATTAACATCCGGAACGTACTTGAAAACTATTTTAGAGCGCCAAACACTTTTTTTCGCTACTGATACAGTTAAAGGGCAATGAATAAATTTAGATTTTTCGTGAAATACGTAAAACAAAAAACTCCCTCAGAGCAATCACAGACGGTTCCGATGAAGAGAGGAAATATGACATCGCTCTTTAGAATATCTGTCCTGGGAAAATTTGATTTTCGAACAGAGGTGGTATGATGGAAATTTTGCACAAAATAATTGACATGCGCTCACAAAATGTCTCGAGTTAAAATTTTTATTTAACAAGTGCACCATACAATCTCTAAGTTAAGTTCTCTCAACACGAGTGGCGGTTGAAATGAATTGCCTTCTCAAAGCCGAAGGCAAACTACACCGAAGCATGGCAACAAACTTCTTAAACATGGAGAGGTTTTTGAGATCGAATACCGAGGTTATGTATAAAAACATCGATAAAATAAAAGAAAATGCAGACAATATTCCATCGCACGAAAATTTCAATCTCTTCCATATGATTAAATAAATTTTCGATGAACTAAGATACATTATCAGAGTGAAGAGTAAAAGAAATTTTCGTACTTTCTCCTACTATATTTAAGCATATTATGTCAACCTTTTCTAACATTTCCGTATGTCATTTTACGAATATAGCGTATGTTGACTTCCTTTTCTTTCTTTGGGACCATTATAATTCAATAATCTACTTAGGTATAATAGCGGCACAAAAAATCAATTTCGTATTTATCGACCGTTGGCATACAAGTCTAGATCACTCTAGAAAGAAAGCTTAGTATTTATTCGTTATACTAGGGGCCTATTTCAATTGTATTATTATTTAATTTACAATTTCTTTATATACAATTTAGTGTTCGAACTCTGGAATACCCCGCATATTTACATGTGTAAACCAAGATTCAGGCGTAAAAATCCCAACTTTGGCTAAGGTTTGGCCGTACGATTTATTTATTGTCATGGCATAAGACAGTTTTATCGCGAATTGTCTGCAATGCATGTTAAAAGGAATTGCTGGATCATTTGGCGTGTCAATTTTCACATTGGGATAAAGTGAATGATTCCAGCAATAAAACCAGTAATGACTTCCAATAATTAATTTAATTATTAATCCCATTTAGTTAATCAATCACTCATTATTCTCTTTCACATTTTCCAATCATAACCCACGATACGTGTCTCTTATGTACGTTAAATAATGGTACATTCGGTTCTCGAGTTAAATCATAATGTTCTCTTTCAGATTCAATGAACTTGATTGTATTGTGACTTTAATTGGAATAAAATCGAAATTAAACATAAATACCGATAATCAAATAAAACTTATACACGGCATCTATATAAATTTCATTTAACATTATAACGTAAGACTTTCATTTAAATACTAACTAAAATTAATATAGCGTGTTGTATCCATTGAAGCTTTCTGTACTTTTCGATGCATTAAAGGAATTTGAATTTTGAATTTGAATTCGCCTCTGTCCTACGCACAGTGGGTATCTCAGAGGTAGTGCAATGAATAGCCGGGGAAGGAAGGAGGGAAACCCGGTGCCGGCATTTGCCTGCTCTTACGAAGAACACCAGGGGGGGCGACAGCTTAACGTCCCTTCCGAAGGACGGAACAGCTGAATTTGCGCGGTCCCCTCAAGCCACGCAAACAGGGGGCCGGGCGACCTTGGAAAAATCCTACTTGCACAGGATTCGTACCCGATGCCTTTTCAAGCAGCAGGTGAGTAGCAACCAGCGTCATAACCACTATACCACTGGCACCCCCTATTAAAGAAATTCTGATTTTAATTCTTACCGATACGTAAGTGAAGCTTCAATGTGTAAACTGTTAAACGAAGCACATATGAAAGTTTAATTATTAACATAACTAACTATATACTGTTGTTAGTAACCAAACAAACTCTGAAGTCACCTCACCTTGTACAATATAATAGAGATGATTTTCTATCATTCTAAAGCTTCATAACGTTATCCGTTACAATGAGAGAGCATATTACTTCGATAATATAATTGTTAGCCTTCCACCGTAATGGGATTTTGATCAAATACAATTCTACTTGAAAATACTATTAATTGTCTACATGAGCTCAATTTTCTAAGAATGGTAATTAATCAAACATTTTCTGTATCTCGGCGTCCTTCTCTCAATTGAATAACGCAGAAAATTATATTAATTAAAAGACATCATGCATAATACATACTATATATTCATTCATTACAGGTTTCCACGAGGGTAGAAATCAGAACAATTTGGGACGGAAAATGAATCTTAATATCTATGGAATTTAGTCGTCCTTTTGAAAGGATAATGATTTTCTGTGTGATTCTTCCGTCACTTTAATATTCAACTCATATCATACCGCATCCTGACATATATTGATAGGAAAAAGGAAGACAGGAATGCAGAAAAATATTTAATTCATTGGCGATAAGACATATTGGTTCACGTGAATTCAAAGCATTTCTCAACATTTATTTCGTAAAAGCAGGCCTGTATTAACCGCATTCACGCTGCAGGACCTCAGTACTATGTTGGATCTTCGACTCTCTTTTGTTTGCCTTTCTGATTGCTAACGGCGATGCAAAAAACTTAGTATTTCTCACGAGAAATTATAATAGCTCTCGGTGGTTCGCGTTTTTCTAAGTGCGGTCATGTTTACACAACATAACGTTTTTTGTATGAACTTTAATTGAATAAAATAAACTTAATAAATCACATAAATCTGAAATATAAGACACTTGATTTAACTGATAAAAAATGTTTTCTAATTAGAGGGTTGTCAATATGAAGATCAAGTACTATCGTCGCAATAAAAACGAATCGAGCTAGCCATGCATGTCATATTGTGAAATACTATTTTATTTGGAAATTTCATTTAAATTCATTTAAGCTGTATAAAGAAAGAAAAACCGTTATACGACTGCTAAATCATTTCTAACGACTCAAACAAAGCTAAGACATCGTAAGCAGTTCTATAAATGACCTCCTGCCCCAATTCGTTCATGTTTGTCATCGGCTACGACAACGTAATTTGGGCTCTTTTATAAATACGATCCATTCATTCCACTCCCACGGATCGAAGTTTCCAATCTGTCATGAGACGGAAAAATATGCTGACGGCAAAAAAAAACTGCATCTAAGTGGGTTGCGCTAATGGCCTCGGCCTTGGATTCCGCATTTGGATTGCTTTCATTCATACGATAAATTTATTTATTTTTTAAACCTCTTATCCGCTTAAGTCATTATCGACGCAAGGGATCCGATTTGGATTTTCGTTCTTTTACTTTTATTATTCCTGCCAAAATATAATACCCGCCACTCCTAATTTTCCAGCAGCATTTCTTGATTTATGCATGCGTATTATGAGGCGAGTATGCTTGCGAAAGTGTGAATGCGTTAATCTTCAGGAAATGAGAAAATTAAGCAGTTTATGAATGCAAAAATAACTTTTATGGTTAAGTTGGACCTGTTTTAGACTCAATTCACATGCGTGCAAAGATTACTTCATTTCAAAGTGTGATAGGCATATAAATTCTACGGGTCACTTTTTGTTTCATCGGTCAATTTCTTAAAAATCTGCTTTCATGTTGTTTTTACACTCGTAATCAACAATTATAAATATCAAATTTCAGCAAAAATACGATTTTTCCGCGTCAAATAATGCTACATTATTTTGTGTGGATTTAAAAAATAATGAAAAATAATACATTAGACCTTACAATTTTCAGATATTAATCACAACACTACCTAGTAGCATGCTTAACGTAAAATATTCTTAAATCGTCACGCGAATGAGACACGGAAAAAATACTTCTCCCTCTCTCACTCTCACTAAATAAAGCAACAAACAAAGAATTTTAGTCGAGAGATATACTACTAGGATAAAAAGTAATTTCATTAGCATATGGCACATTGTTACAGAAACAATGCCCCTGAATGAGATACTAACAACACAGTGAAAGATAATTCCCGACTATTCAAAAGGTTTTTCTTTATTTCCGCTATTTCTGAATTTCCGTAATGCCTCTTCCTTAAACTAATTATATTTTTCTCCAAAATGCAATGGCCTCTTCGTTGAAACTAAGAGGTAAAAAAACTTAAAATACATTAATCTCCATTAAACATGCGTTATGATCTACTAAAAATTTGAAACTGCTTCAAAAGTACATCTCTATTGAGAACTTGATGGTTAATACTATTTCATTATATTAAGTGAACATACACATTAAAGAAAGTTTTTAGAAATTATTACTAATTGTAAGACAAATAATAACGAAGAGTTTATTACAGAGAGGCACCTTTAAATTTTAACTGCATTTAAATACGAATTGCAATTGAATACATAATTACATTGCATCTTTATCCTTTCATCCATTACTTTAATACCTTGAAAGAAACTATGACATTAAAAATTACTTCACTTACAATTCTTTAAGTTGGACTCTACGAGATATATCTGATTTTATAAAATAACAAATATTGTCCATTATCTATGTAAATATTAATAGCACAAATTTAAAATATCTCCTTTTATTTTTTACAGAAGAAAATTAAATAATATAAATGCAAGCAAAAGTTGAGGTGCTTTTCAATTAATTTCTCAAGCTACCGCTTTCTATTTGATTAACATAAGTCCTTGATCGATCTGCGCGTTGATTGACAGTTATTTCTGTGGAATTGACAGCTTTTAAGCTGAAAATAAAGTTCTCTATATAGGGTGCACTTGTTTAGTTCTAAGAAATTGACAGCAAAAAGGCAGAGAAAAGGGTAAAAAAATCAATTAAAAACAAAACTCGATAAAGATCATAATAACGTCTGAATGATTTAAAAGGAAAGAATGAGTGTCAAGAGTGTCCTACAGAATACAGAAGAAGAGACAGCCGCAATGCAAGTTAAATAAAGTATTGTTGGGCTGATCTGTCTTCATTGTTTGAACAAACACTGTATACACAAAAGAATAAATGAGGCACCAAGAATCAAACCCGCCAAATCCATTTTTTATAAAAATTGAGTTGGACACGTTTTCTTATGGATCTTACAACGAGGAATTCGAAAAGGGTGGTATTTTGCTTCAAAACCTGTCACATCTACGCATAAAATTAGGTCAAAGTAGAGACTCAGGTTCAATACTCGCCACATCCACAGAAGTTGAACGTCATATTTTATCGAATTCCTCGTTATAAGAATCATAAGAAAACGTGTCTAACTAGATTTTCATAAAAAATGGAATTGGCGGGTTTTGGTTTTGGCGCCTCAAATATACGATAATCATGAGCGATGACAACTCTCTTCATAAAACCCTGAAAATTTTATTAATTATTTGGTACAGCAGATATTGCCTAAGCCAGTGATTTCCAAACAGTATCATGACACACAACTGTGTCGCTACGCGCAATGAGGTGTATCGCAAGGTGTACTCAATATATCTAAAAGAACACTTTCATATATGAGAGAAATGAGACTAAGGTTAAAATTTGAAAATTTACAGTTAAAGAAATTTTTAAAAATCCTTAAGACAGACTCATAAACTGTACGATTACAGAGGAACAGACAGACAGCCAGAAAGACTGACGGGCAGATTGACCGACAGACAATGAAGACACGATAAGCCTATTTCCATTCTGGAAAGTAGGCTAATAGAAACAAGTTAGAAAAGAATTGCAGAGCAAATTACATAAGGCGCTTTTTCTTGTTTTAGGATTATGATTTCATCATAAGATTAGCTCTTTGGCTAAGATCGACGGCCTCATAATATAGTTTATTCCATTTTAATGCATTATGTCGATAAATATGAAGTAAAAATATTCTCCCATTTAAAAGCTGGGAACTCCTTGCCATGGCTGTTGATATTTCTCATTGTTAAAAACAGGAAAATTTTCCCTTTTTTGGCTTAAAAACAAATATTCGCTCTCATTCGACGCGGATATGAATTTTGTTTCCAAAAATATAAACTTCAGTATTTCAACTAAAGAACTTTTTGTGTCTAGACCTCATATCTTAATTTTAACAAATTTCAAAACGAAAATTTATAATGACCTGAACCAATGCCATTTTTTTTATGAGTAGAAATGAAACTAAGGGGTCGGAAATAGATACCGACTACTCCCCTAGCAGCTGATTATATATCTGCCAAACTTTTACAATGATAAGCTCTCATAGACCGCAGTGTCCTGAAAAATAGGATTCTCCATGTTGCAGGATTCAAGATATATTGCCTGAGCAGGCGAACGGACAGACAAACCGAATACATAACCTATTTTCTTTTCAAGGCGCTAAAAATGGAGGATGTCGCGTAGCGTAGTTTTTCATATGTGGCTTAGGATGACGCCACCAGAAAAGTTTAGAAAACACTGGTCTAAACGAATGGACAAACAGACTAATTGAACACGAGTTATAAAGCGATAAAAATGAGCAAGCCCACATTGCTAAATGAATACGAGAAAAAGCACGGTCGAACTAAAAAGTAAGAGTCCAAAAATCCTGGATTAAGGTCGCACACAATGGAGCATCATCAGCAAAACATACTTAGATTACGTAAATACGGAAGAAATGGGACTACCGAACTCGAGATTACTATGCCAAGGTCTAGCGAAACAAGACGATGTTTTGGCGAAAGTACACTGGCGAATTCGAGAAAAAATAAGGTCTCTGGAGAGATTTCTCTTCATCATACTACAAGGGAGGGGACGAAGGGAAAATGCCTCATCTCGTCCAACAGCATATATCATAATCGAATCCAAAGAAACGTGCCTCGGATGTCATCTGTCCTAGAAATTCTCGCGGCGGTGAATGAGTCACTAGCCAATTTCCATTTTTCTCTATTCCCCATACTCGAGTTGGAAAAACAGCTTACGTATTCTTTCGTTCCAATTCCAAGGGCAAAAAATTCCTTACCTCGAATAATCTTAAGTATCTCAACAGATTTTCTTGAGTATAAATTTAAGTGCATAAAATAGTACAATTATACCCCTTCTCCCGATTTTTTTAAATTTATAATTATTATTAATTATTTAAAATACAACAGGTGAATCATTGAGAATAGAATTGCGTGCACATGTTCAAGAAATTATTAAGGCGACTCCACGGAAATGTGTTCACCTTGTTTAAAGTAGAGAGTTTATTCTTGGAAATTTTCATTCAGCGAGGTTAAATCCGGGTGAAGAATGGTATTACTAGCACTACGGAGTTGAAAAACGCATTAGATGACAAAAGGATCGATGGTAAGTTATTAAAAAAATAAGCGCGTCTTATCCCTTTCCTTCAAACGACGGATATATCGGCGCTCCCCGCAATACAATCGACTACGCATCACGGATACATCCGCTTGGGACAGGGTCAAGCCTCACATAAGCGTGTCGTACTCGTACATCAAGAACTATTAACGCAACCTCATCTGACTTTAAATATTTTTGTACTCACTAGAGAAATATTGAGCTCTTCTTAAGCCTGAAATTAAATTAAATTCCAGAATAAGCTCAAGTATCAAAAAATCAATAATTAAGTATTTTTCTTAGGTGTCTCCGAATGCCATAACAAGGTTAAAGAAATACAAGATGAGTATATTCTGCCACGAAGTAGCCGTCTTTAGTTGCGATTCATCGAAAATCGACTCTCCGAAAGTAGTTTCTAAATAAAATAATAAATAAGAAATTAAAAAAAAACTTTTATGTATTGTACTAAAATGTAAAGCATATATTTTGATTTACAAGACGTGTTTAAAAGATGAAAAATAAACCTTGATTTACTAGACTTGATTTAATACTTTTTAAAAAGTGATATGGCCTTTTAAAAGGGTAAGAAGCTTTAAAAACTATATAACTTTTACAAAAATATTAAAAGCCATGTCACACAGACCAAGTTTATCTCACACTCTCTCTAAAAGCCATGTCACACAGACCAAGTTTATCTCACATTTTCTCTAAAAGCCATGTCACACGGACCAAATTTATCTCACACTTTCTCTAAGAGAACGTACCACACAAGAAATGGTAAGGTTTGGGGCGCGAAATATGCGATTTTCTTAAAAGACGTTGTACGAGAAGTAGTTTAGTTCGCATCCTATTTTCCTATGATAGTTTCCTTAGAACGACCAATCAGAATCAAGGTTGGTGAAAAACATAAGAAAGCTACGGTGCGTAGTAGACGTGGGATTCCGGCTTCCTGTTAATGTAGTCTTAGCGTAGTCTCAGCGTCCTTACTGTCTCCATTGAGAAAAATGAGGGATACGTGGAGTAGAGAAGCAGTTGATGATTTAATTATAAAATGGCAACACTTTCCCTGCCTTTATAATACTAAAGACAAACTGTATTACAACAAAAATGCTCGACTCCTTCGATTTCTTCTGCGAACGCCTCTCTCTTCTTGACTGTCTTCCTCAACACTCGCGTCAATTAAAATTTTCGCAGCAGACAAAAGTACAGGATCGTTATAAATCATAATCAACCTAGGATCTACAGTCAATGCAATCGGCGAAACGCTAGCAGAAGTGCTTACAACTAAAAACACCCTCGTGTGAAAGGGCGGGCAAAGATTTTATGATAGAAAGTTACATTCAAGTTGTGCCTAGAACGTTCTTTCAGAGAAAGTGTGAGATAAACTTGGTCCGTGTGACATGGCTTTAAGACTAGTCCAGTAAATCAAAATTAAATTTTCACTTTTTAGTGTAATATATAATTTTTAAAAATATTTTTAATCAATTTATTTTTACTTTTTAGTCTCAAGAAATAAAACGATATGCTTCCTTAAACAATTAATGAAATAATTATGTTATCTCCGGTGGAAATTCATATTGCAGCGCATTTTTACTGGAGAGCGACTAGGCGGGACCTTCTCTTCTCTTGACAGCGAGCAAGTTAATCTTAATCAGTCAAGGCCCGTTTACATGGGACGACCTGGGCCGAACGACTTGCGTCGTTCGACCCAGGTAGAAAGCGCAAACTATTATGGCCAGGAGCATTTTTAACGTAGATGCAATCGGTCCATAACATAGAGGCACATTCATTTGTACAGCTATTGGACAAGAATAAATCAGCATATTCAAAACACGTAACTGACCTACTGAACCATTGTGAAAATGAGCGTGAACGACGGTCTAAAATGCCCTCTATTTTCTATAGATAGGTGGCATTCAACCGTTAGTACGTGAAGAGCTTTTAAGGAGAATGGTAAACTATTAAAGATAGTAATTTTCAGCTCACATCAACATTAACGCGTGATTTCGGAATCAAATTGTGCAATGTTATGAGGCGGTAGAAAATTTACTATGGATAAATTCATATTGAACATTAAGGCTTCAAATTATATCTGCTTAAAAACAACGAATAATTTCCCATGCATAGGACGAACATTTCTCTTTGGTTAATGACCATATGTTCCAATTTCAAGATCAAATTATTTCAACCGATCGTTACCCCAAACAAACCACATCTCGAACTAACGACTTATAGACCTCCCATCTTATTCCCCCCCCCCCCCCATCCTTAATTTACAAGAGAATTATGGATCTCGTCTTAGGACTGAATATTTTAAGAACAAGAACTTAAAAATCAAAAGATTGAAAAAAGTACATATCTCAGGAAGTAGATATTTAAAAAAAATTGAATTACCTCTGAAGAAGCCTGCATTGCAGCCGAAATGCGGATCTTGTTTTTATAACCATGTTGTGGCTACTGGAGATACCTAAGCACTTCATTCAATCTTTTGATTTTAAAGTTCTTTTTTAATCCTTTACATCCTCTTCGTTGTAAATCAGTTTAACTCCTGAATTTCTAGCCAACCCAAACCTATTCGATTCCTCTTACGTTTTGCCGCGACCATTTTGCCACTTAGTGTTCCTTACTCTCATTCTGGGCTTTATATTTCGCCCTTAAACCCCGTCCTCTCTCCCAAGAATAAGAACCCAACCCAACGCTTACCAGATAACAACACCCTCTCCCTGCTCCACTCGCCCCTCTTTCTACGCTTTTATGCTCAGTCTAGTTCCGGCGTCTGATGACGACGTTCTACGTCAAAATCAGATAGTATTTATTATAACAATAATAGCGTAGATGTTTCTTTGTGTATAAATTTGACGTCATCAATGACATTTATTAGGGCGTTCTTAACAAACTTCACGATTAGGTGGAAGGTGGAAATTTCGCAGGAATGTCTGATTCAGATATAAAAATGAAATGAAAAAATAGGAAAAATGACCCGGGTTCGATTCCAGGGGGCGATTTCCATTTCCCGTAAGATAACACGTAAAAAGCGACTTTTTAAAGTGCAGCCTTTTATTCTTTTGGAAATTAAAATTAGAAAAAATTGACGTACGATCTTCGAATTCCAACAATGTTTCAGAAAATTAACGAAGTTATTTATTCTATTCATCTTTTTTCGCCTACCAATCGAAATCTCTCATATTAAATATTTTAATCACATATTTAGGGAAAATATCGGCTTTTAAACGGGATGTTGTCTTGCCGACCACAAATTGTTAAACTTCGAGAATCAATTGTGGTCTCAACCCGCATACGTGTAATAAGGTAAGTGAGCCATATTCAGACACTCTAAGTTTTGGCGATTTTAAATAATTTTTTGGCATATTGTAGGAAGCTAAGAATTTGTATAACGTTAGTAGATGTAAAGAACTATTCAGGAAAAATATATTTCTTTGATATCCTCAGTTGAATCAGAGGAACAAGAAATGGGAAAATAAATGGTCGAAGTGTCGGAATTTAGACCCTATGATCCAAATTCCGACATTTAGTAGAACTAATAGGAGACATTGCTTATACAAAAATGAAATAATAAACATTAATTGTGAACCATAATACTACATATTTATAACATTTAACAAAAAAATTCATAACATTTTTATTAAATTGAAACATTTATGAAAATAAATAGTCCTCACAAAATTTTCATGAAAATGTTCGTGAAAATTGAAAGCTGAAAAAAATGGTGAGGTTAGGCTGGGTTACTTTAGCACTATTCTAAAATCTCAAGAAACAGGTCAATACTTCATCAGTATTTTTAAATTATGCAGAAATATATATGTTACTCACAACTTAAATAAATACACTGTCGGCATTAGGGATCCCTTGCCTTTTGTTATTAATTGGTCTGCTACAGGAACAAGATGGATAATTTCTCCAATCTATGAACACCATGACAAAGAGAATCAAATTAGCTTTTAAGTGATATATTGGATGAATTATTTTCTTTAAATTTTATGCCATAAATTTAGAAAAATATCACAACTTAAAATCGAAGCCAAGCTCCAACAAAACCCAGATGAGCTCTGACAGCGACAATGTTACGGCCAGTGAGATGAAACAAGCACTGCGTTGCTGTCGTTAAAGATAGATTAAGGAAGTACTGCGTTCTCTATGACCAATTGAGCCGAGTGTCGGAATTAGGACCGTGTCGGAATATGGCACACTTACCTTATATACGAGTGCATAGACTGCTTTAAATTATCGTAGGAGTTTTTGCAAAAATACGTAAACCTAATGAGACTGGGACTTAGTTTGGATTATTTTGCTTATCTAAACGACTATATAAATGTAGATTAAGAGAGAAGAGAGTGGGGAGGGAGATAGGAAGGAAGGGATATAGAATGGAAGGTACGTAGAGAGTAAGGGAGGTATAGAATTAGAAAAGAACGGAAAGAGACAAAGAGGGAGCCGGAAAAAAGAGGGAAAGCAATAGATTGGGACATGAAAGAATGAGAGAGGGGGAGGTGGGAAAAAAGAGAGGCAGAGAGAGGGAAGGAAAGAGAGAGGAAGGGAGGGACACAGAGGTAGGAAGAGAGTGACGGCGGGTTTTTAAAAGATATAGTAAATGACACCCGCCATATGATGGGCAATACACTAGTCTCTTCTTCTCTTCTCTAACTATATAAAACTCAACCTGTCTGGCTGGGAGTCTGCCGTTTCTTTCAAATATTTCTCGCTTAATATCTTCGGATCTACTAAGCTTAACGAGCTGACATTTTCACAATCGTTAAACCCCCATGAGGTGGTCCCTAGAAAAATCAAACATCCCGGAAAAAGTCCCGGATTCGACTCCGGGAGACAATTATATTTTCCCATAAGTTTACACGGGATTTTCGATTTTTCAAGGTGCAAGATTTTTTCTTTCATTCTTCAAAATACGTAAATATCTACCAATTTTCTCCATTTATGCTTTGTTCGACGGCTAAAACTATAAAATATATTATTCTTGAAATTTTTAGATGTTATATGGGGGGATTTGTCAGAAATACGCATATATTTTTGAAATTTTATCCCTTTTCGTACTCTTTCCGGGTGTTCCCAAGGCGTCCCGCATTGTTGCCTCCGATTGAATTAGCGTCTATTAAACCTTCAAATAGACGAAAGAATTACGTTATTCGCTTCGCACTTTTTTATGAAGCATCGAAATTATTGTTGTAGCAACGTCAAACGTAATAGATTGCAACTTAATTAATTGCAGATAAGTTTGATTGTATGATTCACCCGTGTGTATTGTAGGCAGAAAATTTTGGATTTTTTTAAAGTGGTAACCCCCAGAGTGCACCAGTCCTATTGAGTGTTACATTTGTGCCAAAGTTGAGGAATAAATCCAGGTTAGATTTTTATTTTAGATTTTAGCCCACGTAACTTAACCGTCCTAGCACCTGGAGGAAAAACAACCAATATTGTTTACAAGGAAGTATTATAAACGAAAGGTAAAGTATGATGATATATTACTATTTTAGATAATTTTCAGACAGCCTCCGGTATCTGTGTTTTATTTCGTTCTCGGGCTTCTTTTTCAGTTAAGTTATTTTAACCTTCAACAAATATATACTGTGCCGCTTTAACATCCCGAGCGAAGCCGGGTACATCTGCTAGTAATTTTTAAAAAACCCTAACAGCGTAATTATTTCACCATTAAATAGATATTTGAGTCGCCCAACCCAATCTGTCCAATCCATTTTCTCATCCATATTTCTCTCTTTTAATTAACCAAACATTCCTTTCATCCTGCTACCTCTTTGCCTCATTCCTAGTCTTCTATGGCTTCCTTCAGCAAACCTTCGCCAATGAATGTGTGCGTGCGTGCCTGCTTGCGTGCGTGTGTGTATACACACAAGTAGTTGGTGCTTGCATTCTGAAGAATTTCAGCCCATATCGAAAGTAACAGCATAGGAATTTGAGGGGATATATTTATTTGTCTTTAAAATGCTCTAGGTCCGAAGATTGTAGGTCAATTTTTTCTTATTTTAATTTGCAAAAGATAAAAGTTTGTAAGTGAAAAAAGGGATTTTTACGTGTTCTCTTATGTGGACTCGTATAGAGTGTTCCAGCGGACGGAACAACGGATCAACCAACGGACAGAATAAGGATATTATGTATATAATAACAGATATACTAGTGCCTCCGCCTCTACGCGCGTCAACCTCGTGCCTCGCTTTGCGAGGTGAATTCGTCTACTGCCCGTGTGCAACCCTGAACCTCCTCATTCCCGCATATATTTAAGGTAGAAAATTATATTTAACCCTAATTTCGGGTTTCCATCTCCCTTCCTCCCACCCACCTCCCTCTCTCACCCCATCTCTCCTATCTCTCCCTCCCTCTCAACTTCCCTATATTCCTACCTCCCACCAAACCTCCCCCTTTCCCAAACTTCCGCTTCCCCTCATTCTCTCCCTCTCCTCGGCTGCTTTTTGAACCAATTGTAAGTATTCCATTTAAATTCATTGGCGACTCACAAGAGTTTCATTGGAAAATGAATGACTGCCGAAACAAAATTTATCTTGAATATATCATTGGAGGGATATAAATTATTTGTTCCGAATCTAAGACCACACGCAGGGTAGACACATTTATTTTAGTGTTTCATAATAACTCATTTCACGTTTATATTTCTGGCTCAAATAACTTCTGAGGTCGCATTTATAATGATATAATTCCAAAAAATTGCATTGAGAGAAAAATTGGTTATGCAATCGGCGGGGAATTTTATTTCTTCTTTTCAAAGACCCCTATCTCGGAAGTTTTTCATTTATAAAGGAAGCAAAGGAGCGAAACGAGGAATCTACATAGAAAATGACAAAAATCTGTCCAAAATTTTCTCGAGATGGGTGATTCTCAGGAACATTTTCCCTTTGAAAAAGTGCAGAAAGGATAGAAACTTGTTTCAATTTTTTCCTGATAGGGAGAAGGCTTATACGGGTCCCGAGCTCCTCCTATCTGCCAATCGAAATCCCTACGTAGGTCAAGCACGTGATCGAAGCACCATACCGATGACCTACGTGATATTGTCAGGGAACGTGAGAGCCCAACTTGCGTGCAAAGGTATCTCTCGCAGTTTGATGGGATTAATAGGATTCTTGCCTCGAAGTTTGACGGCGCGAGAGAGAAAGGGGAGTAGTCAACTAGGTTAAAGGGTACATCCTCTGACGCATGGAAGACATCAAAAGGTAAAGCTCTACATGCTATCTTAAGTTTCTTGTATTTTTAGCCTACTTTCCAGAATGGAAATAGGCTAATAGTTTTGTCGTTGTGTATGTATGTCTGTCTGTCCGTCCCCACCTACTAACTTTTGAACCAATAGACCGATTTTAATGAATCTTGGTGAAAATCTCCAGCTACTGTAGACGAGCTCCCTAGGATAGTTTTTGTTGCGAATATTGAAAGTCCAGGGTTCGAATCCAGGAACTATCCTCCCCATTTGATTTACATGGAAAAACTGAAAGCCATCGTGCAGGGTTATTTTCTCTTGCATATCAAATATCTTTGAATTGAAATATCGGCGCGGGACTTGTACTATTCTCTAATTCTAATTTCTATCGTAGAATTTTGTTTATCGATCATATTTCTTCAAATTTCACGTAAATACTGTCGTTTTTGTAGTTTTTATCACTCATGACGAGAGTGTTGCAATAGCAACGACTATTGTTGGACTCGGATTCGGTATGTTCTAGTACATACGCGCGTTATTTTTGCCGCTAAAATAGGTGTGATCAATCTAATATTCCTTCCGAATGTTTTTATTATTTTATAACGCTAAATTATAAAATTTGGGAACACAAAGAGCAACATATACGTGGTGATTTGAAAGCTATTAAAGGCAATATATGTAAGTATTAAATTAAAGATTAAATGGAAAGTAGGCATCATAATATCCGTTTGGATCATCTTGTCCAACCCATAATCAGTATAATTTTACCAATTCTTTTGCATCATTATAGATAAAATATTTTAAATAGAAAGCGCTCCCTGTATAAGTAATTGTCACGTAAACTGCATAATGGTTCTTAACCTTTTGGTGCTCGCAGCACACTTTGGATATTCACTTTTTTCGCGGCACACTAGAATTACATTAGAATTAAAAACTTGGATTTATCATAAAATTACATACATTTTTTTATATTATGTGGCATATGTAATCGACCAAATTAAATTATGATATCGTAAGACAAAACAAATGATGGAGTTTTGTTTAAAACTATTTTAAAATCTTACCTAATGATTGCACTGATATTAGCACGTATCCGTGATAAGCAGACTCTCATTTGATCTTCAGCACAGTTTAGCCGTTCCCCCTTTCTGCATTTAATGTTTATAAGTGTCGAGAACCACAACACACAGATAGAATGTAGAAAACTGAATCAAAACTGCCAAAGCTTTTTTCGCAGTTTTCTCGTTTCTGATCGCGTTCAGAAACGAGAAAATTGATCTGCTACGATAGTTCAGTGGTAGAATATCCGCCCGGCAAGTGGAAGACCCGTGTTCGATTCCCGGTCACAGCAGACTTTTTTCTCGTTTCAAAATTATTTCCATTCATTGAGGTGTAGAATTTTTCCTTGCATAGCTTTATTTTTTTGTAAATTCTACACTCCGATTTGTAACTGACGCAAAGAAATACTCATCGTACACATTATTTTTTATAAGCTGCTTCACGTTTATTTTGTTCACTATATTTAAACAACTGCCAATAAAACTTATACATACATACTAAAAAGTGGAGCGAAGGAAAAGCTGAAAATATTTTAAAAGCATGTACTCCTCATAATTAACAAAATCTATAATATACATAGGTATATTCCTCTGATAAATATATCTGTAAAATACTCCTAAATTAATCTAACTGCAGATTTCTCTGTGCAATTTGAATACACAGCTTGTTAAATACGACAGCAGTAAATTAAGCCGCCATATCAATGGGTGCCACTTTTACGGAATTATAATTTCATTATCGCTAGATGCGACATCATGAATGACTCAGTCGTGTTCTGTACGCGAGCAAAAATTGACTCACAATTATAAATTAGTCTCTCTGTTCGCGCCTCGGTTGGATTCACTCTATGATTCTCTTTTTCGTTTGCTAAAATTCACAGCCCGGTAGGAATCCAATCTTTAAAGTGGTCCAAAAAAGGATGAATTTTTCAACAGTTCATAATTTAAAGCATAAAACATACCACCAACCAACACATGCAGGTTAAGAAACAAAATTTTAAATAACATTTTTAGTTTTTCAACATAAAGAGTAATTTGTCCTCAAGTCTACATCAAGGATTCACGTAGATATCAGCAAAACGGTACGGTGTATTTCTTTTTAAAATGTCGAACAAACGCAAGAATTTAATTATAATTGGGGAAGACGACGTTTTTACTCAAAAACAACTAGCCATGCACTAAATATCACTTACGAAAGTCAAATCGATTCCCTTGTTCCGCCTTCATTATTTACCGTCATAATCTCTTTTTCTCCTATTCTACCGACCGATGTGTCCAATATTTTTATTTAATACTTTTTTCTGGCTCCGACATCGCATTCTTTTTCAAATTATTCAACGTGACAAAAGAGGAACGGATTTGAAGAAAAAAAACATGAATGCGGAATTCATCCCAATCACGCGCGAACATCCACACACGCACGCCAGTCTTCAATTGTTCCCTGGAAAAAATAACGCTTTTCTCACTCCCTCCTACACATTCCCCTACAACTCTCCAACATCGCACTCTTCCAACGGCCTCGCTCCAACGAAATTGCCAGCGCGCACGTTCGATTAGCAGAATACGCGATGCATCTCTCTCAGGCCCGCCCTCCTATTCCCTCTACCTGTCTCCCTCTCTCTCTGCCTCGTACACCGTTAGTTACAGTCACGTGGTACAGATGGCGCCGAAGGCAAGGTGGAGGGAGGGAGCGAGAGGGATCGATTTCAAATCGAACCGCTCGATGGAATCAGCAACGTCAGCGAGATGGACCGCAATCCGTCACCAAACGCGTGGGAGGTTGCAAATCCGATTCCGATACACTGGAGGACTCCCGAGCTCTCCTCCTTCCCATCCAATATTCCTCAAGTGGAGCGCGTGCGTGTTTCTCTCTCCGGTCGGTGTCGTTCCGCAAGCTTAACGAGATCACAGGTACATCCTATTACCGGCCTCCTATCCCTTCCAAATTCCAGTCGATTCAAGCCTAACGCATCGATTATGACCACTACGCGTGTACCCTCAAGGGAAAGCGTTTGCGAGGGAAATTCCGATACCGGATGCAAAAGTATTTGTTTCCCCACATTTCCATCTCGATTCCAGTAATTTCACTCTCTTCATTTTCTGCAATGAGAGCGAGGACGATTTCAAAACTTAATTTCGATAGCAGAAAAAAAAACATTTCCTTTATATGATTTTGTTTGATCTCGTGGTCCAACTCTTTATACAAAGGGACAAATGGGGATATTTTTTCGCGTTGATCGTTTTTCATGAGGTCAAGCAACGGCTACCGCATGTTTTTTCCTCGATCGTTCTTTGTGGGTTTTTAATTAAAAAAGCCATTATTCCGAGTGGTTACCTGTTGTTTTCACATACTGTCAGTCGTTCGTCCTTTCACAGCAATCCGACGAAATTAGCACCGTATTAAGTCAGCATCCCATGCTTTTTGAAACATCCGTAGAGTCGAGTTGCAATAAGAAATTTTAAAAATCGTTTTCTACCGTCTCATTTTCATATTTTTCCCAATGTTTAAAAGTTGCGATCAGATACATTTTAGAAATTAAACTTAAAAACCAAGTTGTGGCTAAATATTCAGCAAGAAGAATTTTAAATCATCGTGCACTAATCGACAACGTCGGGAGACTCAGACATTAGCATCTCTTTGACGTATGAGATCTCATGCACACGTATTTATAGCATCAAAATCGTAGAAGAGTTAACCTACAGGAGACTCCAATATATTCGTCAATGCTACTTAATATCTACAGTAACCAATGTTTCAATCAAAATACCAAGAAATCTCGGAGAATACCTATAGTTATCGGATTCCTATCCAAAAAATTTGTACAGTATACATCGCACAAACTGACTTATAGACGCATGCGTTTGGCATCACTACACCCTTTTCTAACTGGAAGGAACTCCTACTGCTACTATAACAACAAAAACGCGAAAAATGTTTTCTGCATGTACAAAAATGTATTAATGAATCGATGACTCCATATATGTGAAACTCTAACTTGATAAATAGTTACACTATACATAAATATAAAGTATTATGTGGAATGGCGAAGGCACATAGGCGCTGAAGCATTATTGCTAGACGAAGATTGTTGGAGGAACCGGGTAGAGCTGAACGTAAAAAACGATTAGTTACAATGTCGCTGGACGTTATATATTTTATTTTGAGAAATATGTTTTATGCAGTATTTTCATGACGTCATTATAACTAAGTGAACTTTAATCAAAATCGTTCGAGCCTTTTTTATACAATTTGACAATTTCTGAAAATCACTAAGAATAAAATAACCTTCATTGTTGTGCTATCTCGTTCATCTCTTCATATTTTTTCTTCTGGACAATATCGTGCTTAAATAAAAAATATCATTTGATTTTGTTGAACCGTCTAGGCTCTAGGAACGCGCACAGACAGACAGACGATATGGCGAAAACAACTTTTTTGGACTCGGGGACGTGAATTTCCGTCAAAATTGCGAAGCCGATTTCTTTGCGATTAAAATAATTTCTCTATATACTAACTATATGAGAAAGTAAAAATATATCTAAAAGGATAATAAAAAAATACTTAGAGTAGCAAAAAATATGGAAGAAGAAGAAAAAAAAAACAAAAAAAAACAGCGGAGCAAGTACATTTTCGTACATCCAGAAAGTCATACAATATTTGAAGGTATGCACAACTACTTTGGCTCTAAGTTTTCTAGGTATAACATAGCAATTAAAAAAGATCGAGAATATAAGAATTTTCTTCCAGACAGATGTGAAAAATAAAATAGAACATAGTATTCTCATCGAAACAGCAATGATTCGGGTTGGAATTGTATTATGATATATTCTGCGAAGCTGCTTATAAATTACCGAAAGGCAAATACAATGAGTTTTACATAACATCTGATAATTCAATTGAATGAACAGCAAGTTTCGATTTACAAATCAAAATGTTAAAATCAAGTTTTAAATGATAATTAGTTTTAAAATAATATGGGAAAATCTAAAGGAATGCTAAAAATATTATAATGCCGACATTAAGTGTAAGAAAGCAAACTTAATGTATGCTTGAAAATAACTAATGAACAAACCGCGATTCAAAAATATGTCAATATATATCATGTCATGCATCCTGATGGAGATGTTTCACTCCGGTACTATAAATAACATTTTCTTAAGCAAATAAGAAATGAACAATTCTTTCCGAGCGAAATAACGCACAAAGTGAAAATGGAGCAATAATGGAAACATTATCTATGTATATTAAAAAATTATATACATAATATCCTTATTCTGTTGGTCCGTCCATCCGTCTTTCCGTCCGGAAATCCCCATAAGAGAACACTTAAAAATACCTTTTTTCACTTGCAGGGATTTTTTCTTTTGCAAAATTAAATTATAAGTAATCGACCAACGATCTTCAGACAGACCATTTTAAAGAAAAATAAACATAAATTCTTATTCTTATCTTCGACTTTTGTCTTCGGTTCGAAATCGCTCAACTTATACGTTTAAATCACATTTATTGACAAATTTTAAGCTTTTTAAAGATATGTTGTCTTGCCGACCGTGTCATTGTTAAACCTCGAGATTGTATTGTCGTACTTATAATAGTATGCGTAAGGAAAGTGTGTTTTGAATGCTTCAGTACGAGAGAGTAGGCGCCCAAATTATTTATAATTAAAATCCTGTTTTTCATTTATTTCTTTTCAGTTAACTTCCTATTGAAAGTTTTGGTAATTAACTATTTTTATAGTTATTTTCATAGCTTATTTGCAATGCATCTTATAATTTACCGGAGTTAAAAATTCGCATCGCATATATTAATCACGCAAAAAGCCATTCCTTGACATGCAGACCTTTTTCGTTTACATTTTAAAATATCTCAAGGATACGGTATTTAACTTAGTTATTCGAAGAGAAGAATTTAAATCTCATTCATAAATCTCCAAAAATTACGTTTTTATACGATTTCTCACGTTTTCACGCATTTTTTTATATTGGACTACTGTTGTCCCAAATGTTGAATCCTATTCTTGGCCTCATAATGAATGCTTTAACACTGATCAGACTTTTATACATGGGTATAACTTATTCATTGAATCTATTAAGTAATTAGAGGGAGGAAGGAAAAGAGGATGGGAATGAGCAGAAATTGAGAAAGAGGAAGAGGACGTAGCATTTATATAGGATTAAAAGGAGCTGCAGCACAAAAATAACTATAAATAATAATAATTAATTATTTTAAAAATTATACTATTGAATCTTGCGTTAATGCCAAATTGTGGAAATTTATAAAACTTAATATAAGTAACGTAATTTTCAATGGATTTCTTTAAATGATAATACAGCAAACATTTCGAACCGAATTTCTGATAGGATTGATAAAATTACATTTTATGACTTTTATTTAATTTCTTTCAATAAAGCCAATTTTCAGAATGAAAATTCAAAACTACAATATGTAGTTAAAAGAAAATTGCGATCTTAAAATATAGTTAAAACTCATTTCAGTCCACGTAAGTATTTAGTTCATAGTAAGTTAATACACATTTTTCCTCTAATGGTAAATTGACTATTCATTCACATTTTATCCTGTTTTCACGCGTTAATAAGAGTAAAATAATTCAATTATTAAGTTAAATTCTATACGTTGTAAATAAGTTAAATTTGCTCAAATATTTCAAGTAAATTTCTGCAAATTCTTTATGAATTATATCATATTATTTCGATTTTCCTCTTATTTTCAGGAATTACTTGGATAATCATTTGACCTCTCTGCAAATAATTATTTAAACAGTATGATTAAAACAAAGATAACTTTCAAAAACAGTGATTTGATTCTACATGAAAGCCAAACCATACATAGCAAATATAACTGATCTTTTATATCGAAATCAAATCTCTTTGGAATACGTTTAAGAGACTTCATAGAAGAGAGAGAGAGAGAGGAGAAAAGGAAGGAGAGAGACAAAGGGAGAGAGAGGGAGTAAGAGACAATAACAAATGTCCCATAAATTAAAAATTTCTCTGAGCATATATGAATTGTGTAGTGTAATGGATTTCTTTGCCGAATCTATTCGCCCGAAACTATTTTTACTCTCTGCAACACTCAATTATGTGAATTTTATATTTGTTTACGTTTTAATGCAAGAACAAGTTGGTTTCATAATTTTTTATTTTAACTTAATACTTAATTCACGCATACCCGCCATATTTGACAGGCAATTACGCTAGCACGATAATAATGCTCGAGATGCAACCCACATTCTTGCGGAAAACCCGTACACCACAAAACGAGCCCGTTATATTCGTGTTTAACTACTAGAAACGAGGACCAATAGTGTTTTCCGTTATGCGCTCAACGTGCTTATAATCACGCGAGTTGGTGAATTTTTAGGGTGGAAAACAAGTTTGTGCGAACATATAAACTTGTTCACGTTGGTTGCAGCCATTGTGTAGCGACGTCTACTCACTCCTGGCTCAATTAGTGTCGAATGCGAACGAATTCTCCCCACAGATGGAGCTCCAAGAACGTAATTTTTCGACTAGCAGTCGTGTGTATTCTCGCGTGAAAAAGGCGTATTTCTTTCGCTGGCGGGCGACAGTTTTTTCTTCTTTTTACTCAAGGAAGTTCGACTCCGAAACTTTCGGTTAATATCGGATTTTTTTTAATGCGAGCTGCTTATTAGAAAAAATATTTTTTCGAGAGCATGCAATTAGCGAAATCGTTACATGAAGTCGATCGTCAAACGAAGAAGATTCACAGAAAATAATCCAGAAAAATATTTTTCGGTCATTTTTAGCCTTGTGGAGTATTTTTAGGCGTTCTTTGCCAGCGAAGCGGTAGTAGCGGGACGCATTACGAACACGTCTCCTCCGTCCGTCCGTTCGCATGTTTAATCCGCGAAATTACTGGGCGGATTTTAATAAAACGAAGTATAAGTGATCCTTATTGAAATTCATCGGCGAATTATGATTTTTAAATGCATCCGTCAATTATAACATTATATAAGCAGTTTAATAAACACACTCGTATCTCGTTAAATGACATCCGTCAAACTACAATCAAATAACATATATTTCCCTCCCTAGATCTTATATTATCTGGGAGGCATAGATTATTCGAATAGAAAACAAAAAATCCGCGGGACCACACACCACCTCTAGGTTTGAAGAAAACCCAAGAATAACATCGCATATTTTGTTTGCGCAGATCGCTACGATGGTTCTATAGCCGAACAACAATAAAAAACCATATTTTTCTCTCCCAAGCTTCCATATGATCTACTTGTGAGATATAGGTTATAAAATTTATTCTAATAGAGGGCAACATTTACTACAATAAAGTCCGCGAGACCGTATAACTATGTCTAATACTTTCGGAGACAAAATTTAAAAAACCGTTCAATCTTTCGATGCCGTTTTATATGTATTACCCATAAAGAAGGCCTTTGAAATCTCTGTGAATTTCAATTATGGACTATACATTTCCTTCTTGTATGTTTCTATGGATACTATAGGTTTGCAAAAAAAGTCTTGTTTCATTCTCCGCACCTGTACATTCGTACATTCCTCTATAAAAATAAATCTACCGAACATATACGCCCAAAAATCCTCTCAGTATCCAAAGAACTTGAACATCTATAAATTATAAAATCCAACCGAGGTTTAGTAAAATTTTATATTAGCTGAGAAACGTCACTGCATATGAAAATGTGTAGAGGATACCATTCTCTCTCGGAAAAAGTGAAGGCTTTATTTTTTGCCTAAGGCTAATATACACTTCATTTCCCTGTAATGAGTAACGTTTGAATGCAGATAACCACTTCGGAACTACCTAATACTTTTTTGCTCTTATATGTCGATGCGTATTTAAAATGTTGGAAAATTATTTTCGGATATTTTTCCTAAATTTTCTCAAAAAGTTCCTGGAAAAAATTTATTTATTTCGCGTCCTACTTTTAAGAAAATATATGCAAGAAGCTTTTTCCTAAAAACGCCCAGAAACGGCTTCATAAATTAATGATAAATTTTCAATGTTAAGATAGCACAATATTTCTAGTTACCTTCTGAAAAAATAATTTTTCTAAGAAAATTATATTATAACTAGGGAGATGCCCGTTGAAATTCACAGGGTAAGGTTTTTGTGAAAAAAATTAACATAAATATACCTTGACTTTCTTTGGATGGCAAGAAAACAAACTTTCGTTCTTTTAGGCGTTCGTTGTTTCAAGTTTTGAACTCCTACGAACATTCTAAGTACCTAATTTTAATATGCGAATGATTAATGTTCTACATTCAAATGTACTTCTTCTCGTAAATAACGCTACGAATGTTTTTTGCATTGGTTGCTATGAAAAGAATTTTTCATCTCTCTCTTACTAATTTTAAGAGCATTGAAAGCACGCTTTCACCCATAAAAACTGAAATAACAATAGGATTTCGAGGTTTAACAATGTAATGGGTTGGCATGGCAACAGAATATAAACCTTCGTAGTTTTTTCTTTAAAATGGGCTAAATCCAAAGATCATAGGTGAATTTTTTCTAATTTAGATCTCAAAAACAATAGAAGCCCGCAAGTCAAAACGTCGATTTTTACGTGTTATCTTATGGGAAATGGATGTCTTCCTTGAGGTCGAACCCAGGACTTTTTTCGAGATTGTTTTCGTCATCACCTTACAGTATGAAAATCTAGCATTCCTTCAAAATTTCCAAAATATATCTCGCTCTTTTATCGAGTTATTCGCATTTTTATAGCGTGACAGAGGGAGCCACAAAAGGACAGAAGTAGCCTTTTATTATTGTTAGACAATATTATTATTTCCAAAAATGCCACGATTTAATAAAAAGGAAATTATATTTTCTAGATCTTTCGTTGTAATAACATTAAATTCACTCTTCTGTTGGCGTTAATGAGAGGAAAAAAGTAATAACTACATAAATACCTACGAAACATCACACTACTAGAAAACAATAACGCAACATATTTTAGACCGAATAAATACAGTTTGAACTCACACTAACCCATAACTGAGTTAAAAGTTTGTACGTGCAATGAATGATGGACTTTTTATTGACTATATAGATAATACCTGAAGCATGGCTTCGTTTGATAGTTTCTCACCGCACACAACACACATAGGAACAGGACAATCTTTAACTCCACACAAAGAAAAGCCCAGACTGAAAAAATTGTCCATATACTTGCAATAAACCTTAGAAATCTTACTTGGTTTGGTCCCGCTGGTACTGTTTTTTTTCTTAATATGATCTTATATTTTTCAGTTACGTTTTCATGTAATAAAACTATCCATTTTTAGGGGCGTTACCTTTATAATTTTTAGCAACGATAATAGGACGAAACCACAAATATCACAGTTTCCTACCAACGGTATTACACTAAACACTATAAAAAATTATTTTATACAGAATAAACTCACGAAACACATTAACATACACCAAACTGTAGTATAAGCCAGCCACAAATCTAGGCTAGTACTGATTTAATAAAGGAATGCGCCAGAGTCGTGGACAGCCAGGAAGGCCACCACAGGCGGAGCATTCTACGTCATAGTAGAGACTGAGGAGCAAAGAGAACCAATGACCAATGACTCATTCGCAGGGGATTCGGTTACTATGACAATGCTGACAACGTTGTATCCGGGCTTATTGTTTAAGCGCCTACCAAAGCAGTGATACTTTTGGACTGGATTCAACTAGTCTTAATACTGTGTTAGTTTCTTTGTTAAAACTGTGTATATAATCGGTGGAAGACGCTCAGATTTGCAATTTTCTCTTCAAAGTCTCGCGGCACGCTTGGGAAATGTTCGCGGCACACCGGTTGAGAACCACTACTCTAGGCGGTATTCGAACCCGCCGCCTTGATATTCTACGACAGTTATTCTTATCACCCGTCTATCAAGGTCAGAGAAATGAGGAATGATTTACCGTCAACAGATAACGATTAATACTTTAATACTCAGATATTCTTCATCGCAGCTAATATTTTCGTTTAATTCCAATTTGTCTCGGTTATATTCGATGGACTCATCTTGTAAAAGACACTACGATATTTGATGCAGATCCATGGTTCATATTTTTTGGATAAAGGTGACTCTTTAATAGCAAAAATGTCTTATATATATATATATATATATATATATATATATTTCGTCCTTCAGAAATTTGGACAAATCCTCCCACCGGGTCCAAAAATAGCAGCTGTGTGATCAAGATACTTTACGGGTATTCGCGAACTAAAAAAATAAACTACTACAGCAATGATCACTTTACCGATAGGGAAATTTCGCCATCACAGATCACCCAAAAGTCTAGGGAAAGGTCTCGTTATAGAACTTGGCCACACTCTCCACCCCCTTGGCAAACAAACTGCATCAAATCTCTAGAAAATTGCCATGTAGGTCGCGTATCGGAGAAGAGAGACAAGGAAAGGGAAATATAATAAAACTGAAGTGGCTCGAACGAAGGGAAAGAGGTACAAAGATGAAAAAGGATGAGGATTTCATTCTGAAAAACGACAAGAATCCAAGGTAGAGAAAATTGGGAACGCTAGATATCGTGGGCGAACAAGTTATATATACGTTTGTACTTTTCATGAAGAGATTCGTTCGATCGATCCGTTTACCTCTGTACATAATTCTATTCAGATATAAATAGATATTCATTCTTTCCGTACTGAAAATAAAAACAAAAGAGGCGCGAAATGAAAAACCGAACGACGAATATCGATACAATAACACCTTGTTCCGAAATACGCTTATATACAAACACTTATTTGGCAGTTTGGCTATCTGGCACTTGTTCTTTACTCCTAGACCTTGCGTGAAAAACGTGACGTGCCGTTACATGCCAAAGAAAGTACTATAGCGATTTAATATAAAACTTGAGGCGCCATTTAAAATTAAAATTAAATTGAAATTGATACGAAACCCTTTTTAAAAGCTAGTATTTTGTCTATCTTTGGCATAGAGATGGTTTTGTCAAGGAACGATGTTTCTCAGAAGTTCAAGTTAATTTTTAAGAACATAAATTCTGGAAAAAAAATCCTTTATTCAGAAAATCCTCGGCATTTTTCCCTCCACTTTTACAGCTAGACATACCGTAATTTAATCACACGAATAAAAATTCTCGAGCCTAAAATGGATAAAATCGGTCAAAGGGGTCAAGGATCGTAATGTAGGGCCGATCCAAATTTCACGATTTCGAGGGGTTCCCATGGAACGGTCGGTCCAAATTTCGGCAATGCCCCTCTGCCTGTACGTATATATCAGGGAGGATCTGGCTGAACCGATTTCAACCAAATTAGGTAGGTACAGAGAATCTTCACATAAATACATGACCAAAATGACATATTTGGACCGGATAGACCAGCAGGGGTGCCACAATTTCAAAATAATATTTTCTGTAGTTATGCTTTTGGAAGGAAATGGCAGAACCGAATTCAACCAAATTCAGTACATAGAATTTTCACATAAATTCATGGTCAAAATGCCATACTTTGACCCGATTAACTAAGTAAGGGTGCCACAATTGTAAAGTTAAACTTTTTGGTAATTATGCTTTTGGATGGAATTGGCAGACCCGAATTAAAACAAATTTGGTATATATAATTTTCACATAAATTCATGACCAAAATGCTATACTTCGATCCAATTAGCTACGTAGGGGTGCCACAATTGCAAAGTTAAACTTTTCGGTAATTATGAATTTGGAAGGTATTGGCGGAACCGATTTCAACGAAATTTTGTATGAAGGAGTTGTGCAAGATAAAATAAGATTTTTAGGATAGATATAAAAAGCAGAGCTGCCAAAATAAAAGTAATAAAAATTTTCTATTTATAAGTTTTTGTGTTGAACTAACTATGGATTCGGAAGGAATTGGCTCAACGGATGTCAACTAAATTTTATATATATGGTTTTCACAAAATACCATAACGAAATCAAAATTTTTAAAGCGGAGCTTAAGAGCAGAGCTACCACAATTAATAAATAATAAAAATCGTTGGCAACTTAAAAGAAAACTTTCCCGATCGTAGCCGGGTGTTTCTGCCAGTATGGGAATAAAGGAGATAAGACAAAATACAATGTTTTATGATGCTCTGTTTTCATTTAATGTCACATTGTGTCCTTTAATTGTCAAAATCGTGGCGGGCCGAATGAAGATACTAGGCGGGCCGGATGTGGCCCGCAGGCCGTAGTTTAGGCACCACACATATACGTCGCTCCGTTTAAATTCCTATTTTTAATAATTATGGTCGTCTTCGTGTCCACTCCATTAGTGTCGCCAAAAGAATTGTGATACATGCGTGACAAAAAGGGATGTATTCACCGCCTATTTAGGCGAAAAATTACAAGTGTTACCGAGGACGGAATGGGCAGTTTGCCCGCACTAATTCTGAGAATGATAACCGATGCGAGTTTCCGGGTGGGAAATATGGGCGAGCAATTTGCTTCCGCTTAATGGGTCCCCACGTTTTTCGAATGCGGAAAAACGAGAAAGAGAGAGAGAAAATTTCTAGGGAAAAAGAGCTGAAAAATTAAAAGCAAGGGAAAGTGAGAAAACAATAAGGTCTACCGTGCAACGAAATCAAGATTTCGGAGAAAGGACGGGGAAGATAATTTTTTTTAACCGGAAAAAAATAAATCAAAAAAACTCTAGAAGAAAAAATGCGCAAAAGAATGGTCGTTGAAAAGCCTGGCTTCCACTCGTAGAATTGTTGAAAACAGTAAATATCATCCGTGAGGGAAAAAATCTGCACATATTTAGGACCTCGACGGAGACTCGGAGAGATATGAGGGTTAAACGATGTCCGCTTTGATGGACACCTCGGAGAGAGAATAAGATGCGGCCAGAACAGCAACTTACATTAAAATTTTCCTGCCCGTAGTATATTTTTCGAAATATTTATAGATTGGGTGCCGTATATTTAACAGTGTAAGTAATACCTGAAAAATTGTAAAACGAATTGCAATACAACCTGCTGTAAGGACAAGCTAATTCGAGGACAAAAACTTTTTTAAATTTGTTTTATTAAATTAAAACAAGACGATACAAACGGAACTTATGATACCGACTTTCCACTTAATTATTTATTTATTACTTATATTGGCTTTAATAGCTTTAAAATTGCCGCAGATGAGTTGATCTTTGTTCCCAAATTTAATAATTTTGCGTCATAAAATATCACAAATACATTTGAACGGAAAACTAAATTGATCACGCGTATTTGTGTGGCAAAATTAACGCGTGCGTGTACTTATTAGACTATGCCGAATCCGAGTCCAACAATAGTCGTTGCTATGGACACTCTCGTAATGAGTGATAGAAACAGCATAAACGCCAGTATTTACGCAAAATTCGAAGAAATACGATCGATAAGCCAACTTTTACGAAAAAAATTAGAATCTACATTTTTTTCCTCGGAGAATAGTATAAATCTCGCTCCGATATTACAATTCTAAGCTATTTTAATGTAGATGAGAAAATTACTCTACACGATGGATTTCACATTTCTCATGTAAAACAAATGGGAAGGATAGTTCCAGGAATCCGAACCCGGTACAATTTATTCTTTCATCGAGAAAGAAAGAATATTTTCTGACTTTTCCAATAGGTTTCTCCGTTGCATTTTCTTGCAACACAAAAATAATTACTCCAAATACAACTAAAAATGAACTAACTTGACACTGAAAAATGAATTACACCTCACTGTAGGAGCGACATATCTCTAATCTCGCGCCATATGCTAATTTTGAAATCCTGCGTAGGTACTCTTTTTATTATGCTTGCTCCAACTTGCGGCTACCAACCGAAAGGAATTGTTTATTTCCACCAGTGCAGAACCCGCAGAGAAAATACAGAAACATTCCAGAAATGCTTAATCTGCAAGTGAAAAATAAACTTTTTTTCTCGTTGTAAACATATTTTTCTCTCCAAAAGAAATTAACAAGCCTCCATACATTGGGAAACTCGAGTTAGCAGCTTTATTCTAACCTATTTTAAAATGTAAATAAAATATTAACCATATTCATACAAGGAACGACAGAATCAATATTTTTTCACTACGATATTAGCAAAAACTTTATCACCAATACTAATAAAAAGGTTTGGAAAGCCATATTCATAGTTTTTATTGCAATCTAATATTGGCGAATTATCACTTATGGCGGATGCTTTGTGATGCGCATTAGATATTCTCAACTTTTTTATGGCCGTTGGAAAATCATAGTTATTCTTTTTAAAATCAACAATACCCTGGCCTCGATAAACTCCTTCTTGATTTAAGTACGATAAATAAATAAACTGAACACTTCAGCATGATATTATCACGAACACGACGTTAACAATGGGCATATATACCAATATAATTTTAATTATTAATTGTTGCAGTGTGCCAAAATCCAGTTGACTCTTTAAAAAAATTACTTGTGCGAAGAAATTGGATATTGTACTCAAATCATAATAAGTTGGTGAATTTTTTCTGTTCAATTAAACAATGCAATTTCCCAAAGATAAGCAATAAATAGTTATTAAATTTGCATGGCAATTTCCACGTCTGGATAATTTTTACGCGCTATTCTATTTTTTAAATCCGTCTTCACTGAACAATCTGTTTTTATTTCATTCACGAAAGAATTAAACTAGATTCAAACTTGAATAAATTGTTAACGCGAAAACTCAACGAGCAATCTTATATTTCCGTAGAGCTACTCGTACATGGCTAACATTTTTTTCGAAAAATCAGCGTTATTCACGTTAGGTACAGCCAGCCTCGTAAAACAAGGACTTTTTACATTACCCTGGTGATTTCGCACAGGAAGAAAATTGGCGGAAGGGAAGATTTCTTCTGTCACTCCAAAGCAAAGCTCTTTTTATTTCAATGCCGAAAACTCAATTTAAACGACAAACTGGTGCAACTCGCAACGCTCTGCAAAAAAATCTTAAAAGGAAGCTCTCAAGAAAATTGGTATCGAGAGGAGAGAAGCGAGTAAAATGTGTATGCTCGCCGAAATAAAAGGAAGGAAATTTACTTTCTGGTAAAGGCGGGAATACGGTTATTTTTTGTTCTTTTGGAGATGAGCGTCGAGTTCACAATGCGACCCCCAGAAATTTAATTTCTTTTCTACCATAAAAACTTGAGACATTCTAATTTAAGTCGGTGCTTTTCAGCCAATGGTACACGTAGCGCCAGAAGGTTCGCGGTCATAATGAAAAATAATTTTGTATTCTTTTTAAGCAATTTGCGAAAAATCTTACTATGTTTATTCGAATGACTGAAATTATCTTCTACCTGTTTTTTTAAGCTACATCCTCAAATCTCTCTCATTTTAAATAACACGTTTTTAGGAGCAAGACCTTTCAGTGATTTAAGTAACGTTCTGGAAGGTTTATATAATAACCATGGAAATAGAGAGATAACGGCTATAACAAATATTTTATTCCGATGAGCAACAAGGGTAACAATTTGACGAATAAACTCACTGGCACAGCGTCCCTTCTCACCATTATAACAATTAAATAAATTTACGAAGTGCTGATTAGGTTTTCCCGTAGAAATTATATTATCATCTTATTTTTCGGAAGTTCTGAATTTGAGAGAAAATTACATAGAATGGAAAGTCCCTTAAAAATGTTTTTCCCACTCATACACCACTAATTCCTTTGTCAAACCTCCGCTGTCTGAAATTCCTACCGGTTCCTTTAAATCAAACCGAAAAAATTCGCTCCAAGATTTAAGTCCAATTTCTGCTGTCCCTTGATCTTGACTGCTCATACACATTAAATTATCGTGTCTTACGTCTGTTATCGCAAGATATCCGCCGTGATATGAAGATGTTTTATTTGCCGCGTGCTAATATTAACTTGAACGAATCGAAAAAATATGTGACAACTACGGACTACAACACGCAGTCAACACCGCAAAATATAAAGATCCTAAGCTATCAGTAATGAAGAACAGTATTGAGCATATGTTTTTGATGCTTTACTTTATCTTTCAGTCGAGTCCTGAGGATGACGATACTTTTTAATCAATGCATGTAATAATGTAAAATCCTACTATAACAGGACGACGACAAATACTGAACATTTCATCAAAAATAAATAGTAATTATTTCACGAATTAGAAAACATATCTTAAATACATTAAGTAATGCATTAATTGTCACTTTTCAACTAGCATTATCTCTTTGTGGATATAAACTATTTTACTCCTCAAACTCTCCTCATGATTCCATTTGACTGTATTATTGTGGATTATGAACAGACAATAGACTAAAAAGATGCAAAGAGAATGAAATTGTGCCAGTTTAGGAGTATGGGGCCAATTTATTTCATGGGTATCACAAGAAAGGCTACAGTAATTCCATATATAACTGTCGTGGATAGTCTGATATGAGACTGGAAAGTATTAGCCCTCTCTCTAGTGTGAAATTTCTCAGCGCATCTGTTTACAAACTCCGAATTTCCTATTCAGTGAATCGTAAATTTAAAAAAACGGCAGCTGATATTTCTAAATACATAGACTTACAGCTTGTGGGCATCTCTTGACTTATTCCTCAGCACTTTAGTTCGTAACCTCAGCTGATGCACGCGCTTAAGAATAATTTCTCAATTTCTAGTGAACATTTCACTTCCTGTATTAACAAGTATTGCCCTGAACTGTTACTGAAGGGAGGAAAGATAGGGATGTTTCAATTGATGGTAAAATGGAGGGCGGAGGTGTTATGAATGCTGTAAAGGGCACTTATAGATCTGCAAGAGTTTATGACATAGAAACTAAGAATGAGAATGTGTATGTTTAAATAAGCTTGAATGGGAAAAAATGGTTATATGTATCTGGTGTTTATTTTCCTCCTGAATGTGTACAAGTAATATATGGACATTTTTTTGGTGTTCATGAGTAATAATCTGTGTAATGAGGATATTATCATCCTTGGTGATTTTAATATTCAAAGTTATACCGATAACGAATGTAGAGATGTGAGAGCCGATGAGTTCTGAATTTTTTTAAGTTTCACTGGTCTAAATCAGTTGAATACTATTACAAATAATAATCTTGTATTATTTAATGTAAAGTAATATTGTCACTTACATCCGGAATAAAAGCTTTTTTTAATTTCTGCTATAGTTTTGGTGGACCAATGTTGAAAAAAGAAATTAAAGTTAGAGATTTATGGGTTATTTTTAACCAAAATTTTACATATAACAGTCACATATGTGATATGGTTTCATCGGCACGCAGAATGATGGGATTCATTTCAAGAAACATCTCTTTTCAACAAAAAGACTTTGACTTTATTGTATAATTGTTATGTACGTTCTAAAATTGAGTATGCCACCGTTGTTTGGTCCCAAAATACGATGAAATATACTCGTATAAACATAGTGGAAAAGGCTCAAAAAAGGTTTTGCAGAATATTGTTTTATAGATAACGTGGTGAATATCCACTCCACAAACATCATATCTCTTATCGAAACTTACTTCCTTTATATGTGATGAATAGATTCGAGGACAGAAGAGAAAGTGTGGGGCACTTATATTTATACGATATAGTGAATGATGGAAAATAACCTTTACTTTTGAAAAGGATTAATTAATATATACCAACATTTAGCAAGAGATTGCCAAAGATATTTTTTATTCCTTTTATAAGAACAAAATATTGTTGTAACTCTCCTATAATCAGGTTATGCCGGGAATTTAACAATATTTTTAACTCTATTGATATATTTTCTAGGCGATCTGAATTCACTTATGAACTAAGCAACTTCTCATGTGATTATGTTATTAGGTATTATAATGTACTTCTTGTAATTTAAACTACCAGCAGAAAGTAAATGTCACTATTTTTATTTGTTTTTGTCCTTTGTTTGCCTAAATTTGTAAGCAAAATTGCATGACAGGTATATACTTATGTGTCTGTATTGGTTACAATTTAATTTTTAGTATATATGTTTTCCCTAAATTTAGTGGAGAACATTAAACCACATAAATAAATAAATACTTCGTGCTTTTTTATTACAGAAGCGAGAGAATAAGCTTTGCAATTTATGTACATACGTACGAAACAAACTACGACCACAGACTATCAGATAAATAAATATCCTTTATTGAATCGTTAGACCATTCAATATTTGAAAACACTGTAATTTTTCACTATAGTGGAAAATTACAGTGTTTTCATTTCAAATTATGGAATTATTCCACAAGATTACGCCATCACCAGTTGAGATAAATCATTCAATATGTCTGAATATGATATATTTTATATTTATAAGTCAATAGAGAACGATCACGCATTTTTACATAACTTATTCTCGTAAAAATATAGGAATGTTTGTATGCCATAAACCAATCTCACTTTTTCCCATGAGCCCTTGGTCTCTATATTCACGACTGTCTCAGGAACGTATTGCGAATGCTGTTGGTGAAATTTGTATTTAGAAACGCTCTTGAAAAGTCAAAATTCTCAACTAACTATATTCTTACCGAGTAGCGGAAGCGAAACATTTCAAAGGAAGATGGTCTGTGTCTTCCATAAAATTTGTATAGAATCAGAAAGCTGAATCAGCAAAGCTGGAATCCTTCCACGCTATTGAGTTTCTTTTGATCCTCCTGCAGGGCCTCGCGAATTTCGTGCCTCCAACTTGGGAATTCAAGACAAATTTCCATTACTCAACAAAGACTTCAATAAAGGTGATTTAATTTTGTCACCATTTCCCGCATAAATTTCTCACTAAGGAGAAATTTGAAGGTTTCTCTAAAAAATGTTATAGGCGTAATGTGAACTCACCGCTTTTAGATGTACGGTAAATTTTCTTCAATAGTTTTACTTTCAAGTCCGCAAAGAGCCTTCTGCACTAGGTCACAATGCTATCTCGGCTCTTTTTAGATTTGGGTAGACGTATCAATTTAAAAAATACATTTTTCTGCTGTGAGAGTAAACAAGGTTCAACAGAGGCACCCTCTGCAGCTAGGACCAACCCGTCTGTATCAGCTGAAATGCGCATCTGTTTTTATAACCTTGTTTTGGCTGTTGGAGATACCTGAGACATGTATTTTTTAAGTGCTTGTTCTTGATTTTTTCACCCATAAGACGACCTTATGAACTAAAAACTTCGACAAACATATAGGTGTTTTCAACTCTCTTCATTCCAAGAGCTAGGTGAATTACAGGATAAGCATATGCGCGCGAAAAAAGTTGCATTATTTACGAACCAAAACAAATCAGAAGAATCAAATATATCGATGTTCTTTGTCCTCCGAAAAAAAAATATAATTTGCATATAAGAGATCCGTTGTTAAACTCAGCACTATAAATTGAATTCAAAAATAATCCGTCACTAGTCCACGAGTATTTGGGCAACTGCCTGAAATACGAGCACACCGTTAAAACATCCTTTCGAGGCAGGAGAAGGGGTAGTTGGCGATATTCATCGAGCACGTGACCCAGTTACGGCGGGTGTTTGCGTCAAACTACCTTCGCTTCCGGTTGTCGCAAGAGGGAAATGGAGCGATAAAAATGACTACGCGGACCGCGAATAAAGTTGCTTGAGACTTGTTTACCGAAAAAGATACTCCTCCTCCAACCCATCTTTCGAGCATAGGAAAAACCCACGCAGTCTGCCGTTCCTCTTCACATCCAATCAACATTTTGTAAACCTATGCCCGCTTGATTCGACAATGGTGGCCCGCGCAAACATAGGCGAAGGAGATAGAGTCAACAACGGGTAGGAGGTCGGATGGCTAAGGGGTTCAATTTGCAAAGGGGGCGATCGCTGCGTTCCGCGTGAACAGACCCATCGGATATACTCAGGGAGAAGGATAAAGCCATGGAGTTATTTATTCCATAAATTACCACCATTCCTCCGTTCGCCACCGAGGGGAAGAGTAACACGTGGAACGGTCGTAAAGCTAATACGGCAGGTGAAGAGACATTTTAAGGATGATTTGTTGCCCAATTATTATGTACTTTTTGTACCTATCCTGTTAACGATGAAACCTTTTAAGTAGCTCAGTTTACGATGATTTTTACCCGTTTCCGTCTTTATGCACCTAAGTGCAGTGGCGTATCTAGAAATTAGTTAAGGGGAGGGGGGGGTTTAATCCTAGTGACCAGCGGCTGCTCTTTCGGCGATTAGGCAACCCGTGTTGCAGCAAATGCTGATTCGTCGAGGCTTAGGAAATCTTTGTTTAATTCTTATTTTTTCACGCAGATAGCATGTTACGAAATAATACAGCAAAATAACTTACTAGTAAATTCGGTAAGAAATTGCTAACAGTACAGGATTTACCATTGCCGCTTCTAGGTTTACAATTCATAATTCAATTTCCAAGATATTAATAATCAAGGACGCCAATAAGTACTGAAAAAATTAAAAGTGAAAAGCGAGGACAAAAGAAACAAAATAAACTTACAATTTCATTGATAGTATCTCAATTTTATATCAGCAGAACCAAAATAAGTCATATACAATTATTAACAGTAATATAGGATATATGGGACTACAACAGCGAATAACAAAATGTCTTTAGCATTTTTTGTATCATTTTCAAAAACATACAATAATATGTTGTTCATCTCGACATAAATACGAAAAAATGAGTATAAATAATTATAATAGAAAAAATATTAGTCATACAAAAATAAAAATATAGGGCATCCAAGAGGTCGCCTGTGGGTGACTAGTCTCCCGTGAGAAGTTTTGGGTTCGTCCACGACAGCTGGGAAATTTAATTTTTATATTTACTTTATTTGGAGGAAGAAATAAGAAATCTTTTATAATATCTACAAAATTGCGGTCGTTGTAATTTTTTAAAATGTAAACAATTATATAAACATTATTTCACTTCTAGATGAGCTACAACGTTAAAATATGGCATAAAAGTGAGGCATTAATGCATCACATGGGATAAATTATAATATTCTTAAAATTGCAACTTTTTGGTATTGTTTTAATAGAATATGATTCCATAAGGAAAGATCAAAAACGGGTGCAGAGGTGAAATCTTTTTAATTAAAAAAATATTACTAATAACGAAATATCTCTCTGAAAAATTAATATGTTTATCAGGGTGAGATGAAATGCTTGCAGGATGCAAGCACTAACTACTTGTATTCCCAACAGCATGGTTTCCAAGGTAGAAAACGGTTAAAAGGCATTTTTTCAAAAATATGTGATTTAAACGACAGATTTGAGCGATTTCGAATTTATGACAAAGTTCGATGTCAAGAACAAGAAACTTTAACCATTCTTCTTTAAAGTAGTCCCCGTCCAAAGATCGATGGTCAGTTTCTTCTAATTTTAATTTGCAAAAGAATGAAAAACTGCACGTCGAACAATCGGTTTTTACGTGTTATTTTAAGGAAAACAGAAATTTAATCCTGGAGTCGAATCCGGGTCCTTTTCGGAGATCTTTTTATCGTCATTAACCTAAATGCGTGATTAAAGTATTCCTGCTAAATTTCAAATTTATTCCTCTTCGGGATGTTCGATAAAAACGCGTTATATGTAGAAACATCTAGATGGAGTATAATGTTATCAATTTACATTTTCAGAACAAAATAAATGCCGAAATCTGTTCAAGGTGTTATAATTATCTAATCAGCTGACTGAGTTTGAATATTATATCAATATGTATTCCGACTTAGCGTTTGAGGACATTTTGTCCGGGGACATTTTGTCTGGAGACATTTTATCCGGGACATTTTGTCCAGGGAGATATTGTCCGGTTCCCCGACCAAACAGTAGTACTTTTTAGTATTTATCGGAACTAAAGGGGTTTACCTTCATAATTGGAATATCGAAAAAACAGCTCAATGGGAGAGTTTTAACCCCCAAAACCCTCCTAGATACGCCACTGCCTAAGTGCACTCGGTTTAATTAACGTTAGTTCGAGTTCCAAAATTTAAAGTCAACATTAAAAGTCAAACAATCGTTAAATTGCCTCAAAAACTTCGTGAATGAGGATATGTTATTCCCTTCTTAGACTCTGCATAATTAATCGACTGTTTTCAGAAAGTGCATACCTAAGCGACGTCCGTTTCTCATTTATTTGGCATTAGTTTGTAAACAACATTTACTGAATGAGATTATAGAACTGTAAATAACTGGAATAAACGTCCATGTTCACTAACGGACCCATGAATCAGATATTGGGAACTGAATTCCCTATTCACTAATCTACTAATGTCCGGAAAATCTACTTACTCTTCGATAAATTGTGAAATGGGTGTTTCATTAGCTTGTAGTTCAACTTAAGTAAATTAACTTGCTTTCTTTCGGCCAAGGAAACATACATCTGCCGGATAATTTTAGATATGCAAGTTTTTTGGGAAAGCAACGTTTCTCACGTTTTTTCACTGTAAATGTTATCGAAAAGATTTCCATTCGTATTTGTCTTTCGCTAAAAGTTGTTAGAAATTTTTCATTCATCGCAGTCACAAACAATTATCGAATCTCGCAAAAACAGCGTAAATTAATAGAACGTATCACATATATGATTACATAGTCGACGGAGGGAAAAATTTACCTGAGCAAATACGCTCTTCTCCACACTTGATGCGTGCCCAAAGGAGTGAGCGGTCCGTGCCCGGAGGCTTATGCGCGTATATTAGCGAAGTATGAAAGAGCATTTGGGAGACAATACGGCAACTCGCAGACGCAGAGAAATGACCGTGACCTATATTCCCACTTGAATGGCAATTTCCTTTGGCAGATGGTGATCGATATTGGAAATTAAAAATTTCCAAACCTTAAAACTACCAAAATTAAACTAAAATTCTTTTTAAATCTGCTTTTTGATATTACTTCCGATGACGGCTGCCTTGTAGTGGAATTGCGTACATGAATTTCCTAAACCTTTTTTATGGATATTGGATACATCTATTGCGTAAATTTCAAATTAGTCATATGGTGAGTTCAATAATTCTCTAGTGATTCAACATAAAAATAAAAATTTCGTCTTATGGCTGAAAAAATTCAAGAACTTTGTGGTATTTCAAATACCTGAGACAAGTATTTTTAAGTTCTTGTTCTTTAATTCTCTACTGAGTTACGAAAACTAATCAATCTTTTGTCTTCCTTCATGAAGGAATGTTTTTTTAACCTTTTCAATGTAAAACTTAAAGAGAGTAAATAATGTACCAGCAATAAATATTTTCGCAGATCCTACAAAGAGATAAATTTCATTTCATTTACTTTGTAAATAGTCTCATACTAGATAACAAAAATGTAGATGTAGACGTGAAAATACTGTACTTCATTCAAACTAAAAATTTTATTCTATACATTTTATCTATTTACTTTTACATTTTAAACGACACTGTATTATCTGCGATATTTTATGGGCATCGCAGAAATATAGCTAATCATTGTGTTTTTACCGCCGATAAATATTTCAAGGCGCAGTTTCAAATTACAACAGTATAATTACGAACGGTAGACATGGAAGAACTATTCTTGCGTAAATCAAATCAGCATTACAGATATTTATAACTCATTAACTTGAAAATGGTACAGAACCACGCAACCCGAGTGCGACCTTAAGTGGCAGCGAAACAGAACGAATAACTGAAGGCACAAACAGTGGCGTCATAAAATTGATGAAAAGAATGACAATTGATCTGAAGCGCTGATTGTCATTTTTCAAAATGCAATACTGAGTCTCAAGATTTAGCGAACGATAGCAAGGAAGACCGGAGGGAGAATAGAAGAAGCAATTAGGACATTTGAAGATCTAGGTAGTGGATAGGTATTTTGAGGAAATTACAATACAATGCTAATGGGGAAAGCATTTACGCACACACGTCACAGTAAATTATTTTTACAATTTGAAACAAGCAGTAAATACACAACTCGTAGAAGGAATTCGTTTAAATTTGGCCTACTACTATCAATTTTTGTAATCAACTAAATTATAAACCATCAAGTGAGGGAAGAATTACAGCTATCTCTCCACCAGTGTTTAGAATCGCAGATGCGATATATTGTTGGTTGCCTAAATTTTTATGGACTACTTTTTTCCGATTACTCCCCAGCAGCTGATCCTACGTCCACCAAATTTATACAATGTAGGACTAATGTAGAAATAACAATTTTGGAATTTTTGTGTTAGTAACTTACGTAATCTTTGAGATATTCTGTATACGCGATGACAGACAGAACAACTTAATACGTACGCGATTTTTTAGGAAAAAAACGCACTAAAAATTAATGAAACCAAATTTTATATGCACTACAAATTAAATAATATATATATATAAACTTTACATAATTGAATGTTTCATAAAGTAAAAATAGTCTTGGTAATAAAAACGTTGTGTGATAATGAAATATTATTGGAGAATTATTTGTTAAACAATACGCTATGCAACTTTTATATTCCCAAAAAAATTTCAGAAAAAATCAATTACATGAATTTTAGATTTATTTTTTACTGATTGTTGCATATAAAACGTGATTTCATTCAAATAAATTTTATTTTATATTTTTAGTAAGAAATTAAAATGGTACTCTGCTTTCACAGAAATTTTCCTCAAAGATTTTAAAAAATACAGCAATTTTAATCTGTATATCTGACTTCATTAACACAGCAACAACGAAAAACTGAATATTTGTTTATTTTTTACTAGCGTAATTGCCAATCATATGTGACGGGTATGCGTGAATTAAGTATTAAGTTAAAATTGAAATAATAATTAATGAACCAACTTTTATATGCACTAAAAAGTAAGCAATAAATATAAAATTCAAATAAATGTCTTCCAGAAAGTTAAAATAGTTTGGGCGAATGCTTATTTATTTATTTTTTGTTGTACATAGTTACCATGTGATAAAATGTATGCTAAATTCTGATTGTGGTGCGGCATATAAATTGATATATTTTATCATTTGTTAAAATTAATTAGCGATTAAAATATTAAAATTAAACAGATTTAACTTCTTATTTATTCATCGCATTTTTCAAGGGAAATAAGCTTAAACTTCAAGATATAATTGGTGTACGGCAGCCAATCAGATTCTTCAGATTGCGTTACCAAAAAAATTAGCTTACTATATATAGGAGGATTATTGTATCATTTATTGCTACCAAGGTATTGTTTAAACTGCAAATCGACGTCGAAATTTCGTGAATATGTCGATAGATGCGACGCAAAGTTATTATCCAAGTCAATAGTACGCAATTACATGAAACGGGCATCATTTCAAATAACCTAGATGAAAGATTTTCAAGGAAGAATAAATCAAATATTCTCGTTAAAAACTAATCTGTTGTTCGATTCGACGGGTATTCAACAATCAACGGCAGGTATACAAACTTTTGTTCTTTTAGGGTTTTTTTGTATCAAGTCTCGAATTCCTATGATGATTCTAAGCAGTCTTAATAAGCAAATGCTCTACACTCATCCCCGTGTCAATCAAATGCAGAAAATAAACGTTCTTGAAACCAAACCCATGACTTTAATTTTTACGAAAAGGAATTTTAAAACATAAAAGTTGCGCTGCCAAGTAATTTCTGAAAGGTTAATCGTAAAAGAATGAAAAGAATTCTAATTATGAGCGGTTTTCTCATTCTCCCACATAACTCCAAAGACAAATAGCTTTTAGTTATTTCGTACATGAACAGACGGACGGATGAACCGAATACATAAGCAATTTTTTGAGAAAAAAGTACTAAAAAGCCTTGCTTTTCATTTATCAATGGTCTCTTAAAGTCAAGAAGTTCAGAGAAACAAAATCATGCCATCGCGAATTTTTTTTGACTTAACGCATTGGGTATTTTTTTTGTCCAAAAAATGCAAAATTATAGCACTAAGATAAAATTCAAAAGTGACGGAATAAATAAATCAATGCTCTGGCGGTTTTATACCCAAAATTATTCGCGAGAGAAAAAAATTACTTGTGCTATGCGGCTATTTGGAGATTACTTTCCTTAATAAATATTTAAAGCATTTCCTATTTCACATACCGATGCGCAAATCGCTTGAACGCCGCACGAATATTTTCTTTTAAACCTGAACGCTTATATTTTTTACTTCCCCTGACTTTCTATAATGCTATAAGAGTTGACGGAAGAAGATGAAAATTAATACTTTCAATGGCATAGAAAAAAGTTCAGAGAAACATGAGGCTTGTCAATCAACCGATGCGGAAAAAGCACGGTTTTGAACATAGAACGAACGAGGGAAAAAAGATCTTTTCCCATCGGCCGATCTCATTTGAAACTCCCACATCGCCTTTCACGCGGATAGATGAAAAACATGGCTAACATCATCAAAGGATATTAGAAGGATACAGATTCTCCCTTCGGTTTTTATAATCCAGAGGTCGGCAACCTATGGTGTGCGGGCCTCGTGCGGCCCCGGAGAGCGCTTTATACGGCCCGAAAAGCTATCTTTAAAAAATGGTTGGTAAAATTTAATGTAGACAATTTCATGTCTTCAGTAATATTATGGTCTCAAAACCTTTCCAAATAAAGTTTTAACGCTAGTAAATTATTCAGACTTGATTTTCTCTTATATGAGAACACAGAATCTCTACTTTTAGTAGGTAACTTACGATAAAAACACTCACCAGGCCTAACGGAGCTCTATTACTTCTTATGCAGCCCTGCAAAGACTTCGCAAGCACGAATATGAACCGCCATGCAGAAAACATTGCCGACCCCTGTTATAATGGTTCGATAACTGATAGGTAGTCAATCTTAAACATCTCTGAGCAAGACTTCGTCACATTTAACTAATAGAAACTGTATAAAAACACATGAAAGTGTCACTTTTCTACTGGATCAAATTAAGTTCACCGCTTGATATTAAGTGCTGTGCAAAAACGTTTGAAATTTTAGAGTTTAGGAAAGAAGGCTCCGTTTATCTCAACCTTATAATCAACATACTTGATCTAGATGCTTTTGTTCGTGTATAAATCGTTCCGGAGATGCTGGTGCGTTACTATAAAAGTCATACAGGTAAATGTAATTAAGGCGGTGGTGAAGTAAAACTAAAGGTAAAAATAGTACAAAGGTTAATCTACAGTGCCAATAGACACTTCAGAGCAACTTGAAATGAAGCGTAAACACAATTGCATAAGCATCATACCTACTACCTAGTTCACATGTTCATTTTCAAGTTCGCAGACAGTTATGAAATGCAACTTAGAAAAGTTTTCTTACTGATGAACTACACACTCCATACTTAATGAACATTTCTAAGCGTGATACAACTACTGGATAAATCATACAGGTACCGTTTTTATAAATAGCGTGGAAGCAAAAGAAGGTTACATTTCTTGGGTCAATTCGCATTTTTTTGTGATCCGAGTGTATTTTAAATAAGGAATTAATAAATTAATTTTGAGTATATTTTTCAACGAGTCATAAAATATTACGTGGCGGAAAATCACCGAGATTTTCAAATTTGTTATGCAAAGCGAAAGTGATAAATTTCTAACGCTATTTTTCGCAAATATAGATATAGCAGTATCCTTTGGAGATACCTTTAACTTCATATTATTTAATTTTCGGCATCAAAACTTTTTCTGGTCCCAAAGAAATGGCGTAAAACAGTAAACTATCTACACGTACGTTACTGCTATGGCTAGTTCAGGTATGGAATAATGCGCGAGATACCGTCGACTTTTTATCTCTATAATCCTACTATTATTTCTATATAACAGGTTGAAACGATCTGAAAAATCATCACGAGTTATACTCTGAGAAATCCGACATCTATTTTAAATACATAAAACTCGCAGTAATAAAGACTGCTTGAAGGGCTTCTCATTTAGACAAAGAGATAATGACTCGACAAATTCTCATCCTTTAAGTTTTTAAGTTTCCTTTTCACTGGATTAAATTTCCACTTAAGCGAGCAGGAGCGTATCTTACAGTTTTATCGCATAATTTTAAGTGAAATGTGACAATGAATTACATTACTTCTGACAGTGAAATTGAAGGGATGATAATTAATTAAGCAAATCAAACATTTTCCTGAAATCTTTTGAAAATAAACTTGAACACTTAGCGAAAAAAATGTCTATCGTTGAAAAATTATTTTGGACGCTCGAGACGGCATTGGAGAGGGCTTCCCTATTTTTTTTAAGCAGTGACTGGAGAAATTCCCGCAAGAATGAATTATTATCGTTTAAAAATTATGCAAATCCTGACTCATCAAAAAGATTACTAGTAAAAACTCTACTTCTCTTTGCGTTTGCGAAATCACCGGAAATAAAAGTCTCGGTTAGCTGCTAAGAATAAATTTCTTAAATCTCATAAAGCCAGTCGCAACCACTTCATACGTGCGAGTCTGCATCAATCACGACAAAGACCCTATTTAAAAACAAAACGCTAAGAAATACCGAGCGTTAACGAGTTATTCATTTGTCGGGTACAAAACGAGCCAGAATGAGAAATGTATCTACTTTTCATTTTCCTTAATAACATTGCTTCCGTCATGTCTTGCGGCAAAAAGACGTCGCTCCTCTGAAATTGCCACGCACTTCCAGAACAGAAAGGTGACATGATTCCCTCCTAGTTTCTTACATTTTTTATCATCTCGCTTTATTACCCTTGTCACAACCAGTGTTCGAGAGAAACGTTCTCTGTGGCCCGAAAGGACGCCACATACTCTGTACGAAACACATTCCTTCCATTCTTACTTTATTCTCCGCTTTTGAGCCGTTTCTTTCATCCGATTCGTCTACCTTTGCTCTCTCTCTCTCTACGTCCTATCTCGCTCGCTTCTCTTGTTTTTTCTCAAAAGGTGTTCTCGCGCTTGGACTTGAAAAGAGATCGCGTAATTGGTTGGGTTCGCCGACGGCTGTCAAGTTTTTGAAGGGAGTTCTGAGAGTGAGAGAGAGAGAGAGAGACAGGGTGAAGGAAAAGATATATTCCGTGCGGAATAAAGAAATTTTAGGAAATGTTCACTCTTTTTGTTCGAGGGCAAATCGTATTATAATTTCTTTTAAATCTCGAGAGATACACGCAAGAGACGATGAGTTTTAGCAAAATGTTTTTCCTTTGGTGAAATGCTAACGAAGAAAATTAAAGTATCACGCAATAATCGCGACATTTATTCTAATCGAACGACAGGCATAACGAATGATGGTGATGGCCGATGAATTGAGATAAATTTGCTCTTGTGGGGTTCCGTATCAATCAAAAGTGTCCGCAGAGAGGTTTCACACGTGTGTGTGTGTGTGTGTGTGTGTGTGTGTGTGTGTGTGTGTGTGTGTGTGTGTGTGTGTGTGCGCGTGTGTGCGTGCGTGTGCGCGTGTGTGCGTAATCCATATGAAAAGAACTAAAATATTCCCTCTTGTTCCTACGTTCTGTATTTGTCGAGTTATAGCACCACAAACATCCAAACATTCTAAATCATATAATAGATTCACTAGCCTCTCAGCCATCTTGAACAATCGAACAGCGATACAGAAAAAAATCACCATCACCCTTGAAAAGCATTGAAATTTGTAGGCATGGTCGCCATTGTAATCAAAACTAAAATTCCAACAAAAAGCTTTGTAGCAGAAATTGTTGAAGCTGTCGCATGGGAGACCTTATCTCGTTCAATAAAGCGATTTTGATTTTTATGAATCGCAGCAGATACAGTTGTTCGCACATTTGGCTTGCGCTCGTCTCAGTCGTTCCATTCGGCTTGTCAAATTACCTTCCTCTGCTTTAAAATCGGAGTTTCAAGAGAATTAAACTTTTTTAACGGATCAGGTCAATTTTTTTCCTTCCCTCGGCGACTGTTGCGCCACCGCTTATGTCGTCAGCCTTATCTTTTCGATTGCAGAATGTCCGTTGGTCGTTTCATAGACCAATTGCAAATCTCCGAGCAGATATTATCGTGAATATGACTTCATTCCATCTTGTAAAATCTGCCGGAAAACCAATGGAATATTTACTTCATTTGCAAATAAAAAAACTAAAAACTGTTGATATTTAAAACTAATTTGAGTGTTTTAGAATTGGGCTCATATTCGGAGCTATAATCATAGTATCACAGGCCAAATATATTTAAGAACAGAGAAATCAAACTATTTTAAATTAAAAATCGCAAAACCAGAAGACAATTTTTATTTGATTTTTGTCGGACTGATAAAAATTGGCAAAAAAATACAAAATGTACGTACCTACCAATTTTGGAAAAAAAACTTGAAAAAACAAGATTATAAATAACTTAAAACTACTTGATTCTGATAACTATATAAAATAAGCTGATTATCTTATATATAAAATTGAATGTCTGTTTGTCTGTCTGTTTACTATACATTCCCACACCCTTTGACCTATCAGGACCAAACTTTGCAAAGTAACATAGGGTATCCGGGAACCACTACAACCACCCCGCACAGACAGATAGACGGATATACAGCGGGTCCTCATACATCAATTTGTTTTCTTTAACTTATGTGAATTAAAATAATAAACAATATTAATCATAATATTGTAGTCTGATTTTTAAATTTTCAGAAATCGCGATGCTCTAAGTTTTTATAAACTGTTATTTGAAGCCCGAGCAACGCCGGGTACTTAAAGCTAGTATGAGACAAAGGCGTAGGAAAAGCAAATGTACGCTAAAATATTTTAAAGAAAGTAATTACATGAAAAAGATGGTTAGGTGGTGTCCGTCTGCCCGTCAATCCGCATGTTTCATCTCATAAACTACTGGGTGGATTTTCATGAAATTTGGTATTTTGGACATAAGGGCAAAGAAAATAAGAAAATTATATAAATGGTTTACGTAGCCAAATCGGGAGTGTCATTTTATTGGTGAAAAATTAACTTATCTTAATATCTAGTAAAATGTCGCTTATAACAAAAATATTTTCAAACAGAATTGTAGATATAGTGAAATAGCATATGTTCTGTTAGGTGCATTTTTATCAATTTCATGAAAATTAAACGAGAAAGTCGTAAATCACTTTGAATCACTTTTACCATTTTAATTGTTGTCAATAAAAACAATCTTCATGCCAACTGAAGTAAACTATATCTGCTGAAAATAACTAATTAATTTGATTTTCTTTCCTGCGCACGAAACATTTGGTAAACGAATAGAAATTGAATAACTACGACGAAGAAATGAACGTAAATACGTCTATTTTCTTTACACAGCGTTTGTAAGTGAAAAAAATGGGTAATATATGACAAAGAAATGGGCGTGAACATGAAGGTTATATTAAAGCTATTCGAGTGAGGTAAGTTTTAAATAATTATCGATTGTTTTATTAATTACAACCAATTAGGAAATAAATCTGTGAATCAAAATTCTATATTTCCTTGGCATCACTTTCATAAATCGTAAATAACGCCTCTGTCTCGCATGTATATACCCATGATGCCTGCAACTTTCCTTTCTTGTTTTAATACACTCAAAATGTCAAACTTTTGCCATGGCGACTGCTATTACATAAAGATTAAGATTTTTGCGATAAAAAATTCACACTACCTTAGAAAAATTGCGAAACTCGTGCGATTAACTATTTTATAAAAAAATTACGAGACTTCCCACTTTATCGGATAGAAATTAAACCCTCTTTATCGATCGGTATCGATCTGTTTCGCGTCCTCCTTAGCTCCGTGATGTTAGATAAGTGTACGGGATTGATCCACTTGCCTCCCACTGAAAGAGTATGAAGCCTCAAGGTCTCTCGATTCATCTCCTCAGGAGGGTTTTAATGTTGACATGGCACCCCTTAAGCCTGCACTTAAGAGTATCAATCTCTTTAGAGAAAAGAAGAATAAAAGTTTGCGAATGAAAAACGTGACAGGAAAAAATTCGAATCGATTCACGAGTGATCTGTCACTCGAGAAGGAACTTACCTCCTAATAATGGGAAAAAAAGAAATAACCTTTTCTAAATTCTTAAGAAATATGCGAAAACCGCGAGGAGGCAAAATAAGTACCTAGATGGCGGGAATATATTTAAACGTTCCATTCACATGTTCGGTTGATGTGCGATTTTGACCATTATAACGATGATATGTTGTCAGAATAGAAAACTTAACATTACGTGTTCACATAAAGACAAGAACATGCAGCTCGTTCTCAGCTCGTGGATGAGATTAGATGAGTTTGAAATCCCAAACAAACGATATCTCCCGAAAATAGTTTTATAAATAATGAATTACTCGCGTCTTATGATGAAATGCAAATTTCAGGTTTAAATGTCGTGTCACGCGTAAAGGACGATCAAACGCGTCAAATTAAACCAACATCTACGGAAAGAACTAGAGCATGTTACATAAAGCAGTTTCCAAAAACTATTGCGTTCTGTATTGTACAAAGCCCAAAATGTTGATATACCTCGATATAAGATAGCGTAAGAAGCATAAGGAATTAAAGAGTTATGAGAGAGAGAAAAACTGGGATATAACTAGGACAATATGTGATTTTTAGCCTACTGTTATATGTTATTTGTAAAAAATTGGCGTACCTTAAATATAATCTTTAATGAATACCGAGTAATATTAAAATTGCACAACAATGAAAAACAATATTATCATAAAATATACCAGAAAAACGAAAAAATTAATCCTTACACATAATATAAATTACCGATATTTTGGGAAACTTTTACAGGTTGAGCAGAAGGATCCACGAAACAAATGTTTACAGAGGATTAATGATATGTTTCAATCGTGTTGTTTTTTCCTTAAAAATTAAAACTTTTCCGTTCCTCGAATCAACCACGTTAATTCCTGCAGCATATCCTCAACTGTTCATCCTAACATATTTCCATATTAATGTAGATATAACCTGCAAATTCGGATAAAAGAACGGTTTACCAACATACTATGCGCTTTACGGCTATGTGGAATACTACACCAAAATCCCGTTTTTACGTAATACCGTATTGTCGGAAATGCCGGTTTTATGGAATGAAAAAACTAGTTGGCAAAATTTTCATTTGGCCCCCTATATTTTCAAAGTTGGCCATGGGACTGAATGCGCCCCTCGCCCACGTGGTAGACCTGTAGAGTAATTTTAAAATCTCTACGTTGTAGCGTTTGTAAAAGTAAAGTTTAATTACAGCATAATAATTTACCGATTCTTCTACTAGCAGCGCAGAGCTCGGCGTCTGTGACGCCACATCATTTCCCACGCATCACAATCAGTTAACTGTCTACACGCCACATAAGTTCCTTCAAACAATATAACATAAAATCTTCGAGCAATTGTTCTATGGAGTGTAACTAAAAGAAATCTAACATTGTAACTGAAAGATTCTCACTTTCCAAGTTTTTCCATATTTTTGTGTAAATCACCATAATTTCATGAGCACAATGCCGGTTTTAAGGACAATCCTTTTATTCGAAATGAAATTGGTCGCAAGCCTTTCCATAAAAACGAGGTTTTGTATATATCCTGAAATTTTTGACGCACCGACGGGCAAAAGGAAACCATAAGATTATACATTTTTTTTAAAGAACGCTTCGAGTCACTGTAAACACAGCATGCAAATGTATGCGTGGATTTTCGGGAAAAATCCTCGTCAAAACTCCAGAATCTCTTTTAATTCGACGCCCTTCATTCCACGCTTGCCATGAATCCAGGCATCACAACGCACAAAGCAAAGACGAAATTTTTATTTCGCTACTTGATTCGACTGCTAAATGCGCTAGAGCGATCAAAATCGACCAAATTCTAATTTTCGCGAAAACTAATGCACGAAATAAAAGGTTTATTAAGAAAACATTTCTGATTCTGACGTTTATCACATCCTCCGCAAAAGAATAGAAACTCCAAATTCGCGCTCCGTTGAGAGGATGGGCAAACCTTGAAATTCCACAACATTCCCTCGCACCCGCTCCTGCACCTTTATCGAATGTCAAATCAGCATTAGCTCCTCTATCCCTCCCTATCTCTCCTCCTCCCTCTCATCTTCTCTATCCCCGATTAAAAGAGGCATATCGAGTACACGCCGCCCTAATTTTCGCACGGAATCCGAAACAAAAACGATTCTCGCCAACGAGTTCGGGACCGAGCGATTCGAGGATATAAAAGGGGGAGGATTTGTGCTCCGAGTGAGACTGTAATCTCTTCGATTGTAGATGCATCGAGGGACAGAGGGAGAGAATGCGAGATTGGAGAATGGACTCGTTTATACGCAGGGGAGTGTAAAAAGAGGGAGAGAAAGGGCAATTTAAAGGATTAGATGGAAAAGGAAGAGGAAAGAGAAATATATCGAGCGAGAAAGGGAGTGAGTGGTGAGGGCGAAAGAGAAAGGATGAGAGGAAGCAGCGTAATTAAAGAAGTACGGAAAGATGAGAGGACAGAGATTAACAGAGAGAGGGAGAAAGGCAAAGACGAAGTTAGAGAAGGAAGGAAGAAGGTATTTAAATAAAAGGAAATGCAGAAAGGAATATATGGCGGAATAGAGAGGTAAAGAGAGTGGGAGAGAAAAACTGGGGCGAAGGAGTGAGGGGAGTAGGAACAAAAGGAGCAGAGAAGAATGGAAAACAGTAAGAAAGAGAGTGAGACGGAGAGAAAGGGAAAAGAAAAAGGAGAGATGGAGGGGGAGTGGAGTGTAAAAGGAGGAGAAGGGGACAGAGAGAAAGAGAGGGGGAACAGAGGGAGGGAGAGTGAAGTAAAAAAGCGAGGGGTGAAGAAAAATCATGAAAAAAGAGAGTCGGGAGAACCGAGAAATAAAGACGGAAATTAAAAGAGCTGAATGGATTTAGACATGGAGATGGAGGAAAGAGGATAAGAGAAACGGTAGGAATTGGTGGTGAAAATGGGAAGCGAACACAGAAAGACAAAGGAAGATAGGCACACACATGAAATGAGGAGAGAAAGGGGGATGGAGTGAGGAAAGATAATTGAGATGTGAGAGGGAAAGTGGGATAAGGAGAGAAAAGTGGAGCCGTAAGGAGATTAAAATTTTCGTATGGATAAAAAGGGGAAGGAAGGAGACTAACACGCTTCCGGACAAAATGCTCACGTTCGAGGGAGCTCACGGACCCGGTATTTCCCCCTAGTCAGCAAAAGGGACCTGTTCAATCAACTCGGGAGAATTGGTTCAAGAGGCTTTCCGACCCTTTTCCCTTCCTTCGTCCCCCAAGATAAGTACTTTAACCGGTCAACGCCGTCAGACGTACTATTACGTCCTGCGAAAACTGCCCAATCGGCCGTCAGGCGTACTATTACGTCCTGCGTGTCCTAATTTCTTTTATCTTTTGACGCTAGAGACTTCTTTAAATCTAAATAACCTTTATATAATTACTATCTACTTACTATCTATGCTCGCCCTGTATTTTTTCCTGTTTTTTTTTAATATATAATCAACGTTGAATTTTGCGATGGAATTTTCCATTTTGCTACGATATGACGGTGTTTCTCCGTATAAAAATCGCTCTTTAATGCGGCAAGAAACCTTTCCTTGGTGTTTTAAATGCAATGTAGGAACTGTGTATCTTTTCAAAGGAGAGCACGATTTTTCTCCTCTTTTTTCCTGGTGGAGTCATTTGGCTTATGTCATGCGACAAAGGTCATGGTCGGCATGTAAAAAAAGAAAGGAAAACGTCTTATTAGAAATGTTTACGATGCAATTCATGAAGAATGGAATTAAGTTGAATAAAATCATTTCGGTAAACATTCGCTTCCATGACCGCGCGATCCTTCGTTCCTCGCTGCATAGGAGAGCGACAACGCCAACCAATATCTGTTATTTTGCCCTGTTCGAGGTGGTTGGGATTACTAAGGTTTTTTGCATCCCCAAAGCAAGTTAGTTGAGAAGGAACCTTTGTTGTTTCGGAGGGGCATTGCGAGAAATTGTGTATATCTATTTGTATGTCTTTATTTACATATAATATACGTTTAGTTTTGTGATGGAATATAAGTTTTTACCACGGACCTACGGACTTTCGGTTTCTAAAGTTGACACATAAAAATACCTGAGGAAAGTGAACCCACAAAATTAGGTTCCTTTTCTTTGTCATTTAAAAGATGATGTAGGGTTTGTTTTCCTCTTCAGATAAGGGCTTTCTCTGTTGTGCTATCTAGTTGGGCCAAAGTAGCGATGAAGCGAGTGGGCATAAAGAGGACACGTCATCAAAAACCACGAACAGCGAAGCTCTTCCATATATTTACACATTATTTTACTAGAAGTGTTTACTAAGCTATAAGGCATTTCTTGCTTAAACCAATTACGCATGTGTAAATTTTCTAAAAATATTTGGAAAGGATTTATAAGCTAAAGTTTAACTTTTGAAAGTTTTCCGTGTTTTGCATCTGAATTCATTTCTGATGTATGCATCGTCATATCTCCATTTCCAATGAACTAAATGTAATCATTTCTTCCATGTGACTTTTGCAATGACCAAGAATGATAACTGTATAACTAAAACGTTTATATTATAAATAAATCGTCTTCTAATAAATCAGTAATTCTACATTTACTTAAAAATTTCCAGTCAAGACATGAAAAAGTTGAGATACGTAAAACCTTTCACCTAATTGGTTTAGATGGGTAGAGTCGTAGAATGAAATAGCTACTAATTTAAGTTATTTTTTATTAAGATTGTACATCAATATCTTTCATAGATTTTCCGATGTTGAATGTTATATACAAAGAGCGAAAGCGCGCCGGAAAGTTAGCGATCGGTGTACATTCTCTTCTACTGAAACAATGTTTGTGTGTAAAATATGATACGAAAAATGGATATTTACAAATTTCATGTTTTTCGTAAATCCACAAAAAAATCAGAAAAATCGAGAGTAAACTTATAAGTTATGATTTTTTTATATTTTCTCGAACGTTTTTGCAACGCAATTATGGAAATTTAAAAACCTCATCCGGCCGTACGGGTGAAATTTAATAAATCTCCTCCGGGCGTGAGGGATTAAGGAAAACACAACATAAACTTGAAACAAAAATCGTAAATAAACCTTTGATTAAATAAACATGAACTAAACTTTAAAGACTAGTTATTACTTTGGGAAAAACACAACATAAACTTTAAGCAAAAATCGTGAACAAGCTTTTTATTATAAACATGAAATACTCTAAAATTTTATTTTAAAACAAAAGTATTGCCGCTGATTCATTTTTATTTGTTGTCGCTTTGTCTGTTAAAATAGGCTCGCAGAATAAATAATTTATCCAGACTTTGGTCTCCTAACTGCGACATGATTTTTGTGCATATAAACCCTGCAGCAGAAAACGCTCTTTCTGATTCGACACTCGTTGGTCAAACAGTCATTACGAAATCGAAAGCCATTTTACAATATTTTCCTCTTAATTTTTCTTCTTGAAAATACGCCATTTCCATTCTCATGACTTGTTAGGTCTTTCGTGTTTTTTGTTTTTGAATTAGATCTACGTAGGCTACATCAGTGTTTTTCTTTATCGCCAATTGAAGATTTTCCTTCATCAACAACGCAGCCGATGTCGAAGGAACTGAAGTTGTTACATTCTCGGAATCGGAATCAATGACTTCAGTTGACTTAATTGTATTATCCGTTTCCTTTTTATTAGAAACGGACTCAACTAGCTCCACGATTATCTTCGTTATTGTGGATTTGCTGGTTTTATTAAAACTTCCGTAATCTTCATCATTCGATTTCGTGGGATCATAAAGGTACTGTAGCGCGCGTGAACCAATGTGCTGCGAGGTTTGTTAAAAAAATTGAATATTATTTTTATTCTGCTATTTAATTACTATCTGTTAAAATACAGCAGGATAAAAATAAAATAGTTCTAAATAAATAAGGTGTGTTAATAAATTTTTGTTCATATTAATAAAAGTAAGACGTGTAATGATTTTTTAAATATTTTATTTAAAGATGTTAAAGTGTGCCTAATCAATTTTAATATCTATTCTATCTCTTTATTGAACATAACAAATTGTTATTTAGATGTTTAGATCTATTTTAAAATATATTTTACAAATATAATTAACAGGTAAAATTATAAAAACATACATTAAATACGTTCTTCTTTTACCGAATTTCCGGTAGAAAATACCGAATTATCGGTAAATTTAGTAAAGGATTTTCCGCCATTTACCGATAAAACGCTAAACCGGTTTACCGGTATTGAAATCCCTAGTCGAGTTCGTCCGCCATTTCACCGCACCGGCAGAAAGACGTTCGTGTGTACCTGGCCTTAATGATTCCCAGTGTAACGCTCCTGCAAATGAAGCTCAGCGTACCCAACTAAGTAGCGAAGGGGATCGAATTAAAAACAATCACGAAATAGGGTTTAGTTCGCCGTTGTTCCCGTTGCGCGCAAGTGTAAGCAGCATTCGCCACTCATCGCGAGCTTTTTTCGATGATTTTTTTCTTTACTCCGAACGCTTCGGAATTAATGAAAAAGGCTAATCTTCTGAGATCCAGCGTGCGTATGTGCGTATACCTACAAGCGGGATTTGTGATTTTCTCTTGACTTCCCTCGTGAAACTTGGTTGAGTTTGTTACATTAGGATATTAATTTGTTTTATTTTTGTAGTCAGTCATATGTTCCCTCACTTATCTCTTAACGTTCTGATAGTTCTCCATAGATGATAATGGTTAGTTTCTTTGCGATACTAACGGAAAGCTAAAATGTTTATAATGGCTCACCATACGAATTGCACAAAATAGTTATAGCTCGGAAAAAAGGCAACTAGTGCCTAATATAATTTTACAAATTGATGTGAGGGAAAGACAAAATGGCAATTTCGTAGTTATTTACACATACAACCGACAGACGTGTGCGGAAAATCCCACGGATTGCAAGAAATTCAAAATTACTGCCTGTATCAACCGCGTCGAAAGTAATCGAACTTTGTATTTTTAACGATGAATCAAAATCTTCTCTAATAATACCAAAAATTTGCGCTCTATATGTGTGTTAGTTTGTTTGAGAAGCGATCACACGAACAAGCCAAAAAAATAACTGTATATGAAGAAAAAAATTGTGAGAGATCTACCTTAAAAGTTAACACAAAGCAGACGCTTATTAATCTGACTGTTTGCATCACTATCACGATCCACAGTTCAAACATTATTTTATTTACATATATCCGATGAGTTACCACCAGCTTTTGAATGACGAAAAAGACTTCAGTTATACTAAAAGAGGTAGATGAGAGGCAACCACGTCGATAATTAAGCATTACATTCCACAGTTACTGATACATCTCACGATCACCTGTTTCACTTCCATATGTATAGTTTTCTAAGACTCATCGTATAGCTATAAGGTTAAAATATGTTATTTGTAAAAAATCATGCTAGCTCATAATTGTTTACTGATATAATTAAACATATATTTCTTTGTTTTTATATATACAATTAATAGCAACATAACTGCATAGAAATAGCAAAATGTACAAGGGCTGGCAAATAATTTATAAGAATGATTGTAATTGAACACAGCAGATATTTCTTCATTTAGCATACATATTCTTTTTTTAAATAATCCACTCGGAGTGTAATACACTTATCCCAGCGTACACGCCACGAATGAAAAGAGTGATTGAGGCAATTTTTAGGAAGACGCTTCAGTATAGCCTCCACAGCTTTCGCAGTTTATAACGAACACAAAACGTCGCTCTTTCATATGTTTCTTTCATCCGGAGAGAATATTCTGATGCAGAAGGGAGCTAAATCTGGGCTGTAAGGTGGTTATAGTAATATGTATCTCTATTTCAATGTCCCCAGAAATCCAGCGACAACACGAGAGATATTAGGCCTAGCCATTATCGTGGTGGAAATGGATTTTTCCTTCTGTTCCCTAGGAGGCTTCCGCTATAAGTGCAGCAGCACTGTTTCCAGGGCTTATGCATAATAGAGCACATCCGCAAGGCAATATTTTACTACGCTGCGTTGATAAATTACTCCATCACGATCGATGAAAAAAAACATCATAACCTTTCCTGCTTCCAGTATGGGCGGTCTAAAAACTGCGGAGATACTGAACCTCTTTCTAAAAATGGTATCAATCGTTTCCTTCACTCCTGGCGTGAAAGCTGGGATAAGTATATTGCTCTCCAAAGAAGTTTTTTTGAAAAGGACCACATATCGCTAAATGAGGAAATGCTTACTACTGTGTTCAATAAAATTGGTCTCATAACTAACTTATCATACATTCTGCTAACTCAACGAATTAAGTTAATTTATTAAGTCGTTCATTTTCTGAAAAATTTTCGACGCATTAACATGTAAAAAACCAGTATTTCTGGAATCTCCCTTCGGTGCTTTATCTGCATTAATTTAAATTTAACTGTAAGAAAACTGTTTTCTCTCAAATATGTGTAGTGCACTCCAATTAAATTATTTTGAAAAGAAAAGTTTAAATAAACACACAAATGTCTACCGAGGTATATAAAAATTCAGTGTCGTTACCGACCGTTACCTCGAATTAATTTATAAGCGCGATCGATACCATCTTTCCTCAATTCTAAAACAAATGCATCGACATTTTTTTTTATTTAAATGAATAATTAATAATTTTGAATGTATCTCATGAATCGAGTGCAAGTTTTAATGAAATGCAAGTTTACTTTAGATCATAAATTAACAATACTAAAGAACTGGTGCCACGGTGAAAAGGCCATAACCCGTATCTCCCCGAATCAAAGGGTTCGTTCGTTGGTACAACTCCTTATTTTGTAAAGAATAATCTTATGTGGCCACCACATTACTTTCTCCATAACTGTAATATTTCTAAAAATTCCAAATAGGTTAAATGATTATGAATATTTTAAAAAACTGCGAGAAAATTTTAAAGACTTGACAAAGAACAGAAATAAACTCAAACTGTAGCCTTCTGATATTGAATATAGCCCCAAAGCTCCAACAAATAAGAAAACAAGTAGGGGTGCACACGGATTTCCCGTAGTACAGAAGTGCTTTTCGTCAAATTCGCCGTAGTATAATCGCATACTAATGTATTTGCTTTAAAATCAGAAAATTATTTTTCTCATATTGTGGTATCCCTGCTTCTTTGATGCGTTCTAAACACATTTATTTCGGTTTCCCATTCTATACACGAACTACAAACGAAATTTCTTTTAAATCCGTTCAGCCAATACCTTACATATTCATAGCTACAGAAAAAATCTAACCTTGATATTGTGATAGCCCTGTTTAGTCGACCCCATTGAAATATGCTATTTTGGTTATCTATTTATATTAAGATTTTATATAACATATTTGGTTAAAACCCAAGGTGTCAGATCTCTAGAAATACGTGTAAAAAATATTATTTTACTTTTCATTGTGGTAGCCCAGCTCTTTAGCTCCCCTTTAAGCATCTGGATTTCATTATGGTATGTTGTACAAATCTTATATACAAAATTAAATTGAAATTCGTTCAGCCAATTCCTTCCAAATCCTTAATTAATGAATAATTTTAATTTGTAATTGTGGCACCCCTCTGTAGCTGATTCGGTCTAAATATAATAATATGGTTTTGTATATATGTGTGTATTATAAGTATTACATTTGGTTAAAATTGATGCGGAAAATTCAACACAAATATGTTTTTAAAGAATTTGTTTATTCCTTGTATCGTGGCAGCCCTGCTTTCTATATCTATACTTTAAATCTTGATTTTGCTTTTTTATGTTGCACTTCTCTTCTGTACAAAATTTCGTTGTAATCGGTTAAACCAATTCCTTCAAAAATTCATAATTACCTAAAAGTTTAACTTTGCAATTGTGACACCCCTGCTTAATGGATCCGGTCCAAATATGCCATATTGGTCATTAATTTATGTGAGTATACTATGCACAAAATTTGGTTGAAATTGCTTCAGCCAATTCTTCCGTGATATATGCGTACGGACGGACGAACATCACGAAGATAATAGTGCTTTTCAGCAATGACGAATAGCACTAACAAGTAGAGGTGGACACGGGTCTCCCGTGGTACAGAAGTGCTTTTCGTCAACTTCGCCTTAGTATAATCAATACTAATGTATTTTCTTTGAAATCAAAAAAATTATTTTTCCGTATATTGTAATAGCCCTGCTTTTTAGATCCGATCAAAACATGTTCATTTCGTTTTGCCATTCTATACTAGCCCTATAAACGAAATTTCTTTTAAATCGATTCAGCCATTACCTTCCAAATTCATAGTTACACAAAATATTAACCTTGATATTGTGGGAGCCCTGTTTAGGACACCCGGTTTAAATATAGTATTGCGATTATTTATTAATGTGAAGATAATATATACCATATTTCGTTAAAATCCTGGCTGCCAGTTCTCTAAAAATACCTGTAAAAGAAATATTATTTAACTTTTTAGTGTGGTAGCCCTGCTCTTTAGCCCGCTTAAAACATATTGATTTCATTTTAGTATGTTGTAAAAATATTATATGCGAAATTTAGTTAAAATCCGTCCAGCCAATTCTCTCCAAACCCATTATTACTGAAAGAGTTTAATTTGTAAATGTGGCACCACTGTTTAGCTGATCTGGTCCAAATATGCTATTATGTTTTAGTATATATGTGTGCATTACATATATTAAATTTCGTTATAATTGATTCGATCAATTCAACACTAATACCTGTAAAAGAAATATTTTTATTACTTTTATTGTGACAGCCCTGATTTCCATTCTATACTAAACCTATTGATTTTGTTTTTCTATGTTGCACACCTCCAGCTTACAAAATTTCGTTGAAATTGGTTTTACCAATTCCTTCCAAATTAATAATTATCAAAAAGTTAAACCTTGAAATTGTGGCACCCCTGCTTAGTCGACACGGTCTAAATATGCTGTCTTGGTCATTATTTTAGGTATATAATCTATGTACCAAATTTGGTTGAAATCGGTTAGGCCAATTCTTCTCTGATATATGCGTACGGACGGACGGACATCACGAAGATAATAGTGCTTTTCAGCAATGACGAATAGCACTAATAAAAAGGAGCATCAAGTGTTTACAATAGTCGCCGGTAGCTGGTGTGATTGTGGCAGCTAAATAAGTTAGTTTTATAATATCTCTTCAACAATGCATTACCTATATGGGAACATGTTTCAAACAAAGGTTGTAGAAAATTACATTTCCTACGACTTTTATTTCAGTGCTTTTTTACATTTATCAAAAATTAAAGCAAATTTTGTTTTTAATGTGACAAGAGTAAAAACACCCACTTCCGGTTCACCGATTCTAACCAAAAACTAATCAGCACGTCTTCCTTTTAAAAAAAATGTCAAATTAAAATTTCACGCTCATCTGATTAATAGATTTTGAGTTACAAGACCCACAAAATTCCGGCCAAGGATATCATCGAGAAAATAGTCTAAACCTTCGACCATTAATAAGATAGACAGCGCTTGACGTCCAAAATCTGAAGTCAACACAAGAAGCACGTGACTGTGGGACGAAGCGTGGTTTTGTGTAGGAGTAGTATAGGAGTAAGGCGTGGAAATCTCGTGGATTTTATTGTTTATTGTTAAAAATGGTGCAATATTGTGTTGCTTACGGGTGTATGGAGAAATCTAAGAAAGGTAGACCAGTATCATTTCATAGGTAAGGGACAACGTGCACTTTTATAGCCTTAGTGGCGAATTGAAGTTTCGAATATATTTGAAAAATTTTCGAGCTATTATATAGTGTGTATAAATATATTTGTATATAATGTGGGCAATAAATATAGGGTATATATATACAAACGTTTAATTTATATTTTACATTATTATATGTTATGCTTAACACTCAGTTGTAGTTCTGATATTTCGATCTCTAATATTTTATATGTATGTGTGTGTGTATATATATATATATATATATATATATATATATATATATATATATATATATATATATATATATTAAAACATGTATTTCCGTTGAAATCTCGAATTCGATTTTTTTCATGAAAACAATACTTTCTCTATACTTCGTATATGGAGCAAGTGAAAAGGAGTTGAGATGAAATCAAATACAAATACAACATATCACAGATATGTTTACCTTCTAGATATACGAAGTATAGAGAAAGTATAGTTTTCATGAAAAAATCGAATTCGAGATTTCAACGGAAATACATGCTTTAAGGTCGCCTGAACACGTTTTGACCATTTTCTCAACGTCTGTGGGTGTGTCTGTAATCGAAATTTTATGGACGCTCTAACTGAAAAACTAATGATCCGATCAGCATCAAATTTCATATTTACCATTTGTATTAGAAAGTCAAGAACCGATTAGATTTTAGCTAAAATCGGTCGACCGGAAGTGGATTTTTACTAATGCCACTTATCTGTTTTTTACTTTATCCATATACGAAGTATAGAGAAAGTAGTGTTTTCATGAAAAATATCGAATTCGAGATTTCAACGGAAATACATGTTTTAAGGTCCCCTGAACACGTTTTGACTATTTTGTCGATGATGTCTGTAGGTGTCTTTGACCGGGATTTTGTGGGTGCTCTAACTCCAAAACTATTGATCAGATCAGCGTGAAATTTTATATTTGACATTTTTGTTAAAGAAGGCGTGTTTATTACATTTTGGGAAAATCGGTCAACCGGAAATGGGTGTTTACTCATGTCACATCCGTTTTTTATGTTTGCTTTAATATTTGATAAATGTAAAAACATGCTGGAATAAAAGTTGTAGGTAATTTAATTTTCTACAACCTTTGTTTGAAACAATTACCTATATAGGTAATGCATTGTTGAAGAGATATTTTAAAAACTAAATTATTTAGCTGCCACCACTACACTACCTATCGGCGATTGTTGCAAACACTTTACGCTTCTTTTTATTTTCTTAATTGCTGGAGCTTCGGGGCTATATCCAATATCAGAAGGCTCAAGTTTGAGCTTATTTCTGTCCTTTGTAGTCTTTAAATTTTTCTCGCAGTATTTATTATCATTTAACCTATTTGGAATTATTAAAAATATTACAGGTATGCAGAAAGTCATGTGGTGGCCACATTAGATTTTTTATATTTGCTTTGATATTTGATGAATGTAAAAAAGTATTGGAATAAAGTTGTAGGAAATTTAATTTTCTATAACGTTTGTTCGTAACCTTTTCCCATATAATGCATTGTTTAAGAGATATTTTAAAAAGTAATGTTTTAGCTGCCACCATCACACCACCTACCGGCGACTATTATAAACACTTTACTCTTAGTTACGTCTTAGTAGCGTTTCTTTTTATTTTCTTAATTGTTGGAGCTTCTGGCTATATCCAATATCAGAAAGCTAAGGTTCGAATTTATTTCTGTTCTTTGTAACGTCTTTAAATTTTTCTCGCAGTTCCTTAAAATATTTATTATCATTTAACCTACTTGGAATTTTTAGAAATATTACATGTATGGTGAAAGTCATGTGGTGGCCACATCAGATTTTTTAAATTTAAGATAGCGAGATTGGCAAAAATTTTTAGTTCGGAAGGTAATTACGAAAAAAGTTGTTACATCCATAGCAAGGTTTTATGGATTTATCTATATAATATTGCAGAGAGTGTGTCAGTGTTGGATGAAGATGTATGGGTTAAGAAACTTTAATCATCGATCAAATCTGTAATTCTGAAGCATAAATATTGGCGCGAAACCTAAACCGATTCAAGCTTATGTTGAGAAAAATTGGAAAATTTACGGCATAAGTAGTTTGTGCTCGTTCTCAAAGTTTAAAGTGGCAGTAACAAAAATTCGCGAAAATTTGTAAGTTCTCCTCCTGACGGAGCTTAGAAAGATGTCATTCGTGTAAAAACTAGTGGCCGAATACGAAGAGGGAATTGGAATATGATACAGTAACCGAACGACTGCTCACAACATCGTAAAATCGAGATTGTTAAAAAATCAATACGACAAACGATGTCTCGAGCATCGGTAACTCTGTGTATTCCTCGGGATTCATTTCCCAAAAGTAATAATTCAACGCATTGACAATGTTGAGGGTCTATAAATATCTCTTCGGGGAAGAAAACAATATGTATGGTAATCTGAGTTATCGATTCTCATATATGAAAGATCCCCCGGGCATGTTGCCCTCTCTGTTTTCAGTAAAACCAAAATAAACCTATGAGGTTTCACACCTAATCTTCCAGATTCAACGCACAGATATTTTCCTTTTTCCAAAAATTGAAACCCATTTATAAAGACTAGTACAGAATCCAGAGTTCCACTGTGAGAGATTCCGAGAAACGTTCAAGATTCTACATATTGATACGTTTTAACTTTGTGAACATGGGCAATCATCATCAAAACTAAAATTTGTTTATAAAGAGCGCATTACAGTAAATGTAATCGTTGTTATAAAAAAATTCTGTATCATCAGTATTCCTGATCATAGGCTGCCACCCGAATTACTTTCAAATTATTGAAATTACCATTGGTCATAACACATACAACTTAAATGTGGAAATTTTGTCCAATGTCTAACTGTGTGATTTACGTATGTATTGTTAACGCAAAGGCTTGTCTTACCAGAAATTGCCTTATAAAAAATAGATATCATAATTGCACCAGAAAATTTGTCCATCGATGAGGTATTAATCACATTAAGCACTCCACTTTTGGGTGTTAGTATTACGTGCTTCATGGCTGCACAGGAGATATTGATCACTGATGTCATGCATAGCTAAACAGATAAGGCTAGAAAGTTTACGTGATTGTATGATAGCTCGAGAATTTCAGTAGACTTTGTCTCCATCTTTTCCTGAACCGGCCTAAAAAGAAATCCCAAAAGTAGCGAAGGGAGCAAATGTGTTGACAGGGGCTAAGGGAGATTTCTAGAGTGCGATATCTAACTGTAAGTACCAAGTTTACCTCGATTCTAACCTATTTTTGAATCTATATAAAAATATAATACTCCCATTCTCGTTAATTTACTCCGAATTCGCTCCTCAATTTTGTCATGAATAAGCATTTTCATGCTTGCTACCAAAAACGTTCAATATTTAGGCATTAGCTGAGCGTAAATTCAAAATAGCAATGGGAATAAACAATTTCATGGATAGTTGTAAATATTCAATGAATATTAGAAGATAAGTAAAAATGATACCGTTGCCATTTTTAATGATTTCAAAAGTTGATTATTCCCAAATAGTTTAAATTGGACACCAAAACGCAATACAAAGATACGGAAGAAAATAAAATCAGCAAATGTTGTTACAAGAGAAAAACGAAAACGAAATCTTGTACAGTAATTAAAAATCAAACTACGATGCATATTTTCCACATAAAAATTAACCTTAATCTATTTCCAATACATAGGTAATTTCAAGTCTCGGGATCGCATTTTGATTCTAACCTATTTTAAAATGCCAAATAAAACTATCCTACACACAATTCAATGATAATCAAATGGAAAAATGAAGTTTTTCTGCAATCAAACTCGGGACTTTTCGGAGATTATCGATGATTCTGGGCCATAACCTATAATTATCAATTAATTTACATCGATATCGGGTAGTTCAAATTCTATTTTCCTATACAACTAATGTGTTATAAAGGGGATGTGTTATTCACTAACGATTGTTCGGAAACAAAAATTAAATACAGCTAAATTATATAGAAATTAAATGAGAAATAAATTCTAAATTAATAATAATATAAATTATTAATAATAAAACTAAAATGGAACATGTTTTACTACTTGATTCTCAACCCAAACAACGAACAAGTTCTCAATATTATCCATCATCTTATCTCTAATTTTATTTATTCTACTGGGATTTATTGGTGTCTCACTTAGAGATTACTCATCAATTATCTTACCATTGAATTAGGCAAATCAAACACTCGAAATTTCACTTGAGCGTTCACCGGAATCATAACACCCAAAAACATTCGGTTAAAATTCGAAATTAACACTTTTACTGCCTTACATATATATCTCACCATCGCGTAAGACGTGTGATTTAGTCACCTAGGCAACCAGAACCTTACCTAGGCGCTGCGATAAATGTGTACTTGAAATCACGTGGGTAGATAGACAAGCGTTCATTGTAGCAACGAGATTAAACAAACTACTGTCATTGTTAATGCTGTAATCTTTTAATAGAGGTCTCTTTATTGTAATTGGTATTGATATGAGCATTCCTACGTTTTTTGAAGGGATATTTCTACTAATAATTGTTTTTATTTATCGTATTTGTTATTGATAGTGTTTTTATTTATCTTCAATACTTTTTGTCTTTATTCACTATTTAAGATAGGTAATACTGTTGTAAAGGATGTTAATTTTAACAAATTTAAATGAAATATTTTAAAGTGTTGTGTGGTAGCTTAGCAATTCTTCAGATAACTATATTTATACAGTGTTTTATATGGATGGTTGATGTGATGTTAGGAAAAGAACAATTAATTATTTTTGTCATTTAAGTTAGGTGACTAAAATATGAAATATTCAACCATTTCATTCCTACTAGTATCTAAAGCTGAATTATTCTGAACTATCAGTATATTTTCGTTGAATTTAAGAAATATGAATGGATAAGTTAGTATTTCCATAATTGAAACAAACTATACTATCAAACTTCTTACTACTTGTATACCAAACATTCATACGCTTGCCACTGAGTTCTCTACTTCTCTCTGCCATTCTCTCAACTGTAAAAAGATTTAATAGAGAGACCCCCACATCACTCCACAGCTGGTAGGTACACACTTTTGCAAATTTTTGCGCCCATACAAGCTGAACGGTTATCATAATTATATTATAAAGTTTGTTCATATTGAAGTATTAGCCATATAAAAGTTGGTTATAAAAATTCATTTTTATACCTTGACGTGTTTCTGATGCAGAGGCAATCGCACCATTTTCAGCATATTGAAATAGGTCAACAGGATATCTGCGGAAACAAAAATGGCGCATCAAAACAAACTAAGAGACAGATTAACGCGTTGTGCGCCGCAAAACAGAATTGTCATCAACGAATACCCCGAGGGTCCGTGTGCCTTAGGGTGATCTACCGTCCCAAATTAGGAGAGAGAGAATCCTACTTTTTCATCACTAGTCACGCTTTCTTATGTGTCCCAACTTTTGTCCCACTTGATTTATATCCAAAACTGGCTCGGAATACTTTCACAGGGTACACAAAGCTAACTGATACCTATGACACCTATCTATCTAAGCCTGATCCATCAAGTCATCCAACAATAAATACGCCATTGTAATATGCCCTCCCTTTTAGTCGGTAAACACTTAAAAATGTCCCTCCTTAGGTTCCTGAAAAGTTGGTCACCTTAGTGAATCTGCCAATCAATCAATAGTAACAATACCGGAACAATCACATTTTGACACAAATGTTTCTCCAAATTAAAATTATATGGATTGAAAATCAGTACAAGATATTCTTTAATGAACGTCTTTCTTCAATAAAAATAATAATGACGACATTAAAAGTCATAATTCATAATTTTAAAAGCTGATCTCATAACACGATGTATGAACGAAACCGAACCAGGAATTAAAGGATTTTTCCACAAAAAATGTATCAGACACTGCACTCTATCGAATTGGAGAGAACCAAAAAAGTTAAATCTCTAGTAGTTTCGAGGACGTAAACGGATGAAACGTGACCCGTATATAAACAAGTAAGGTGTTGTCCATGAACGTAGATAAAATTAGCGGGTTTTTTATTTTTCATGTGATTATAGCGCCATATATTCGGTCAATAGAGACGGGAGGTACCACGTGAGAGTAAGGTTAGCATTTAAATAAAAGGGGCTTAATAGCTAAGTTAGCGTTATATTGCGTATCATTATTCTAATTAAATATATATTTTACATGAAATTATATCTACTTTTTGGATAATATATACCTCCAATATGAAATTTTAGTTTAGAAAGCAATCAATTTTGTAGTAAATTTTTTAACGCTTACCTATCCGCCACTGTAAAATTTTCAATAGTCAAATGTTTCAAGTATATGTGCCATCAATGGGGAAATGTACGCTCCAAGTTTCAGCTATCTATCTTTACTATAAGTGAATATTTTAAAGGCGCTAAAAACATCGGATTCTCGCGGGTTAAATATTTTGCTCCGGCGTCATTCAGGCCATTATTAGCGGAATGGGACGATTCAGCGTCGCCAGTTCATCGCCGACCTTTCATCGCCGACCTTTCATCGCAGGGACGAATCAGTGTCGACCCATTTCAGCGCAGGCCGTTTCATCATAATTCGATAAATTATTATTCTATTTCTTTATAGATACAGCTGCATTTATACGTGCTATCTTAAATTAGAAATAAGTACTTTTATTGCGTTAGATGAAATTATTTGAATAATACTCCAACTTGCCCCCCCCCTTCCTCCCTCACCCCCCCCCCCTCCCCAGGTTGGGTAAGTTAGTTTAAGTGTTTTGGTTTCTTCCCACGTTCACTGTTCCGCTCCCCCGAGGGAGAGCGGGACAGTGAAAATTATGCGTTAAAAATAAATCACTGTAATCATCCCATTTCTACAATAAACATTTAATACGAGTATATTTCACTTATTTACAGTAATCACAAAAAATGACATTTAACTGTGCTATTTTATTGGAATAATATCACAACATTTCCCCGTTAAGTATTTTCAGAGTTAAATATATAATTAAAACCAATAATTTTTTAACTGTAAAAATGATAAAATATAGATTAACACATTATTTAAATAATTGCACATAATACTATAAAAGAATACTTATTTTTAAGTGAAAATAGTACGGTACGTTACGTATAAATTCAAAAGTATCTATAAAAATACTAGGGGCCCGTGTTGCAGTACTCCCTGCAAACATCTAGAGACCCTTGCGTGAAGTGACCCAATACGATAGTTCCTATGACAAAAAATTGTTACAAAGAATGTTATTAGTTGAAACAGTTTTATTGACCCTCTTAAAATAATTATATACCTCACCATTTTCATAACCAAAAACACATACTTACATGATTTATACTACCTGTACACAATATTTTTTGTTTTGTTCGCTATTTCTGATGGTGCAGCATATCATATGTTCAGTGGTTTGTTTAATATTAAGTAATAAATGCACCAATCACGCGTCAATATCGAAAGATATTGATCACAAACATTACCAATATAGTAATTTGCTTAAACGGCACAATAAAACTTGCACACGAAGCGATAAGTTAAGTTGTCCATAATTACAATGAATTGGAATCGTTTCTTTTCTTCGCTACGAGTTTCATTTGTTTTATATTTACACGAACGTTTTCACATAAATTTTCAATCCGTTATTGTCCTTGATGCTTTTCTTTCATTGTAAGCTTATGTTAGTGCAAATGCACTTGAAAGTCCGAGTCTAACAATGCGAAAATCCGAGATCAACAATTGAAATGTTGAAAAATCGGAAAAAAATCTATACTATAATTTCAAATGTTTGGATGTATGTTATGCTATACAAATCCACACCTTCAAAGGTATCGTAACGAAACTTGGCAAGATTATTGGGGGCAGCAAGGGAAAAGTCGTAGGGTAGTATAAATTCCCGACAGATTTCCCATAAGAAAGTTATTCGCATTTTTTTTATTCCCCGTAAGATAACACGTAAAAATTGACTTTTTCATTCATTTGCTTATATAAATTCGACAAATTGACGGAGGAACTTCATAGCTGCACAGTATTTAATAAGAATGATTATAGTTTCTTATTCTTATCGTCTTTGACTCGAAATCGCTCGCATTTCACGTTTATTCCATTACTTTGGACTAAATTTGCATTTTTAACGATAAATACCTTGACGGCAATGACATTGTTAAAGTCCAATGACAATGTTGTTACGGTTTATTTATTTAGTCACTCAATAATTATTCTTATTTAGTGAATCGTGCTTATACGTGTTGTAATGATATATTATATTAGAGGGGTGGCCAAACGTACTTACTCGCAGAGCTGCATACGATAATCTTCGAGTTCGAAAGCCGCATGAAAAAATTTCCGTGCTCATATATTTACAAATAGTAAAACAACCTGCACCCGAAGCAATTCAGAAATAATGCATGTCTTATAGGTATCCCCAACACGTCTCAAATCACAATCTCATTTTGTTCTGTAGTGAAAACGTTGACAAGCCTTTGAATGGAAATTGAAAGTCGCATTATAAGGCACGCGATCCACGGTTTGGCCAACCCTGGTATATTATTTTATTTAAATTTGAATTTAACGTTTTTTCAACACTGCTGGTGAGTATTTACGTATTCTATTTAGTATGATTTTAAGTGGGATTAATAAATTTATTAATTAGTTTATATGTAGTTAGCCTTAATATTAAGAAGTAGTAAATTAGTAGATAATTTGTATTTAAAAAATCAATATGAAAAGTTTTAAATCAAGTACATAAATTTTAGTAACAAAATATGTTCTATATTTCATTTAAACAGCAACCCGTGCGGAGTCGGGTAAATCTTCTAGTCAAATATACACTTAAAATATAAGCAAACCCAAATTAAAGAACAGAATAGAAAGTAAGAATAAGAATCATCATTTCTTTCTACGGGAAATAGTGTAAATCTCGAGTGAAAGTCTCGATCGTCAATTATTTTAAAATGTTAAAGACTAAAGGTCTACACATCATATTCCAGCAAATTATGTGTTAATCAAATGCAAAACGAAAACTTTCCTTTCCTTTTTCGGTAAAAACTGCATGAGTTCGCGCCGAGTATTCAGGAGAAAGATTCGTCGAAATCGAACCGACCGTTCTCGGTTTATTTGCGTTCATGCCGGAAGGTGACGTCACTCGAGGGTTCAGACGCAGGCACGAAAGGACGCAGGCACGCAGGGACATAGGCAGAGACACAGTGGTTATAATATGTCAGATATTAATAATTTATCTACTGACGATGAAACGACCGAAGCTGAATCGTCCCTACGATAAATTGGCCTGGCGCTGAAACGGCTCGGCGATGAAACGTATCAGACCCCATTATTAGATACCACGTTTTGAATAACATATTCCTGTTTTTCAAACTTTGATAAGATGTGGAATAAATCATTTAGTATATTTAACATTAAGTGTATATGAATGGAAGAATATTTACATCTGTAAAATTAGAAGCACAGTTCTCTATCGCTTGTGAACGCAAGGAAACAAAACAACATTTCAACACTAAATAAAATCAAATCGGCAGAGGGGTCCTCTATAGGTCTCTTATGTAACACAGCCTCGCTAGACGGTTCACTTCATTCTTACATAATATTGCATCCATCTCCGTAATCAGGACTTTTCATTTTTTTGTCTATTTATTACTTTCCACGTAGTATGAGAAAGTATTGTTTTCATGAAAAAATCGAACTCGAGATTTCAACGGTAATACATGTTTTAAGGTTCCCTGAACACGTTCTGACTAGTTTCGCGATGATGTCTGTATGTCTGTCTGTCTGTCGGTCTGTATGTGATAGATTTTTGTGGGCGCTCTAACTCAAAAACTATTAATCAGGTTAACGCAAAATTTTATATTTAACATTTTTATAAAATTTGAAAGATCTGATTAGTTTTTGGTAAAAATCGGTCGATCGGAAGTGGGTGTTTACTCTTGTCACTTATCCGTTATTTTGAAATATTTGCTTTAATATTTGATAAATGTAAATATGTATCGGAATAAATGTTGTAGGAAATTTTATTTTCTACAACCTTTGTTTGATACATTTTTCGATATAATGCATTTTTTAAGAGATATCTTATATTTTTAGCTGCCACCACCACGCCACCTACCGAAGACTATTGTTAACAATTGACGCTTAGTTACGTCTTAGTAACGCTCCTTTTTCTTTTCTTGATTGTCAAACGGAAGTAAATATTGACAACGATCCCAGAGCTAACAACACGTAATTTGACACATAAATATGGAGAAAGTCATGTGTTGCCCGCATCAGTTTATTTTTTGTAATGGTGTTACAATTACAGTTGAATCTAAATAACTCGAATTTTAGATTAGTCGAAGTGGACAAGATTGGTAGCTCCAGTTCGCACTCATATACATTAAAATGAAGTGCATTTACTCGAATTTTCTATGAGATTCGACCATATTTTCTACATACGGCTGTAAATATGATTCAATGGAATGAAAAAACATTTTGTGAATATATCCTTAAAAACCTTAATCATAACCGATAATTTCAACAAATAAAATTGCATTAACGCATCCGAATTAAGCGTTAAATACGAAGTTATTTTTTTAATTTACCGGAAATCACTCCTTAATTAAGACCTGTTTTGGTTTTATGAAATTACATAAGACCTCATATGAAAACTATTTTCAGCGATGACCTACTTTCTGGATAATTTCAGCAAGCCTCGTTCGGAAGTCATCCAGAGAAACTCTTTTGGTCTAATTTCAGCCAAGCGCCAAATCTTAGAATTGGCCTCATTTTCCCGGATCTAGGTCAAAATTTCGGACAGAATTCCTGAACAGAAGCGGCGACGGAGGAGCACTAGAAATGACATGATCATTCGGAGTGGAAAGGAATCTATTGGTTATTAGTTTAGAGTTCGGACTACTAGAATTTTGAAAGGTTCTCTCCATGCCCGAGGATATGAAAAGCTACGAGGGAGACCTTTCACTGAAAGAATCTCTGCAAAAAATGACCTACCGGAGAGACTCAAAAATTCAGGTTTGCCATTCTCAAGCCTTGCGCAAAATAGTTATTGCGTGTTCGCAACAGCATAGAGACGCAGTCACCGTTTATGATCGCAATTCCATGGGCAACTAACTTTCTGCTACCATGGCAACGGAGGTGGAAACAATAAAAATAAAAAAAATTAAAGTTAAATTTACAAATTATGTGTAAATAATGGTTACGATTGCTCTTCGGGAGAGTAATTGTTTTAGTGACTCTTGAAAACGGTAGCACTCTCGAAAAGTGGACGGTTTTCCTCGTGGAATGCATCCGTGAGTATTCTTAGCATTGGGTTTATCGCATTTTCTAAGAAATCGCGGGAAATGTTTAATTAACCAAGTAAAATTAATGACTTTCAACCATTTAACTGCAGACAAGCCAGAAAATCTGCTACGACCGGATATTTTCCATCTCCGATAATTGTTGTTCAATAAAGGTTAGCAGACCACTTGGGAATGCTCGACTTTGAGGAAAGATTCCATAATAGAAATAAAAACAAAAATTGTAAGTTCCACTAAACGCGAATTTAATCCGGTTTCGCCTGTTATAGCACCAAACAGGCGAAACCGGTCGATTAAATTCATAATTATAAATCAGACGGAAAACACAACGTATTATTCCACATATAAAAAAGAGTTTTGCTTTCGACCGGTTTCGTTACATCATCATCAAATGATGATGTCACCCCGTAGCGAAACCTGTCGAAAGAAAAATTCCTTTTTTATACGTGGAATAATACGTTGTCTTTTCCGTTTCCCTGATTTATAATCATGTAATCATTCCCCCAAGTCACGCTGAAGGCTATCTACTTGATTAAATTCGTGTTCAGTGGAAATTACAATTTTTATTTCTATTAAAGATTAGTAGAACTGCAACAGAGTTAATGAGTCGGTTGATCTTTGTAAACATTTAAATTTCCCTAAAATCCTAATACTAAATACTAGACTCATTTATTTCCAAGTGTTTTTTACCAAACGTTTCAATTAATTCCGTCCTCTTTGTAGCGGTGTATGTGAATGCTCTTGAAAGTTCTCAGTAAGCGTCATTCCCGCTAAAGAACTTTGTAAGATATGATGCTAGGCATAATAAAGTTGGAGTTTTAAATTGCTTAGATATAAGATCGGCTATAGTAAAAACATTAACTTTAATATACCCATCCATCGCTTTGCGAGTAGAAAATTGATTAACTTTGTGGTTGTAACTGTGATAATTGAATTTGCAACTCCCACGGGAAAAGATCTTTACAGAATCTCTTCCAGTGGAAGTTCAAAATTCTATCGGTACTATTATGAAAATCATTCCATAAAGTCAACCCTTCCCAAGTGGATTTTGTTTATCGATAGGGCTGCCATGTCCCCAATCCAAGAAATGAGGACACTTGATGACAAAAATGAGGACTTTTGAGGACACCTCTCTCCCCTGGTACCGCAACCCACTTTACAACCAAACCGGCATTTTATTTTTATAACCTTCCATGAACGTACTTACATATATTTCATACATTTTTAAGAGACACTCAAAGCAAATGTTTGAAATTAAATTATTTTGCTTAATTGATTGAAATCCATCATTCCTCATAATAGCAGAATTCACTAACATTAGTGTAACATTAGTGCTTAGTTAAATCTTAGTTTGATAACATAATTATGAAACAGTAAAAATTTCAAAAAAACTGAATTGAAATAAAGAACCACTAGGATAAATATACAGGTAGCCTCGCTTAGCGCAAGAGGTGTGTTCCGAAAGATCTATGCGCTAACGTAATTTGCGCTAAACGAACAGTTTATGACGTAGTACTTAACCCAATTGATTTTTACTAGTCAGAAATTTTTTCATCCCTATATACCATTGTAAAGCTACGTTTTTAAAGCAAATGATGTATAAATACACATTAATATTACTGAAAATAATGTTAGTTTATTAATATTTACTTAATATTTATTATTACAGCAGAAGATCTTTTCCCCGAAGAACTAAAACATAAAAACACGGAAAAAATGTGAAGCAAAGGAAATATTACATTTTTGATAGTATACAATTCTAATCAATTTCATTTAATCAAACTATCGAAAATTATTTAAAACATATCTAACTCGAAGAAGTTGTAATCTTTACGTTTATTCCTACTTTGTAAATCATCAATTTCTTTTCACTTGCAAAAGGCGTTGTGTGCATGAAAGAAAAAACGTATTTACGTTCGTTTCTTCGTTCTTGCTAGTCCAGTCTCATACGTGTACTAAATGCTGTATGCACACTAAAGGAAATTAAACGTATTTTCGTAATTGTAATTGATCTTATTTATTTCCATTACTAAGGAGATTGTTTTCGTTGACAACAATTAAATAGCCATGCAAGAAATTGCCGAAGTTCAAACTTCAAAGTTAATTACGACTTCGTTTGATTTAAATGATAAACGGAGTTTGTTTTTTTTTGTAGTAAAGTGGCATCTCCCGATTTGGTTATGCGTACAATTCATATCATTTTTTTGCCCTGAAGTCCTTAATACCGAATGCCACTAAACTCCGTTTGGTAGAAATCGAGAACGATCATACGGACGGACGGAAAGAAGCCAATAGGCGCTCGTGCTGGAGGCGAAACGTGCCTAAAAATCTTCTGCATTTAATTCGTTGATATTATTGTTTATTTTTGCGATATCTTGGTAAAAACATTTTTTTTGGTTGACGTTCTGTTTAAGGATTGAGACATTTATTATCCGAAAATATCTATTATCCAAAATGGTTCGGGTTCCGACCATTTCGGATAAACGAGCTTTTAATGTATTACTAATAATTAATTTAAATTACTTTTCAGCTATTTGCTGTTAAATTTATTTGGCACTATAAATGAAGCAAAATACCTATGGTGCATTATAATTCAATTAATGACGTCGAAACTGAAGGCCTTGGATGGTGATCGACCAGCGCAAACGAAAACAAGTTTTTTTTAATTGTAAAAGCAGATTCCAAAAGCGCTTTTTTTTAGTTTTTCACTTAAAATTTCGGAATACTTACGTTTATGCATTTTCAACAAACTCCAGATTCAGATATCAAACTAAGTAATTATAATATAACGTTGTATTTTCATTACAGCTAAGCATTTATAACGAAACGTAAAATTCAAAAACAATTAAAAGTTATTAAAAACATACCTTTACCCCAGTTAAGCAATTTAAATGTGACCTTGATCCATTTTATAAATGTAAACTGAACGCATTTGCGCTTCGCTTTTATTGTGGTAATAACGTTAACAAAACGAACCTTACCATAGTACGGCCCCATATAAATAGTTCATAAGGATTTTCTTGAAATCCTGCGAAAAGGCAAACGGACAGACCAACGCTCGCCAATATCAATAGGGCTCATATCTAAAACTACCCTAAAAATCTTGGTTTCCCAGCTTTTCTCGTTACTTCAAAATTTTGTCCACGGAAAGACGAAGTGAAAACTACCGATTTTTTAAGCGCTAACAATAACGGAACAGGGCTATTATTACATAATTTAACATAGGTACCAATAGAAAAATGAAAAGAATAATAGATGAATATCGATTAATAAGGTTAAAATTCAGTCGGGAACTTGAAAGCAAAAACCCACCCAAAGTGAATCTATCCCTAACCACCTCAACAGTAACGTTAACAAATACAAAACTTTCAATGCTTGGATCACTGCAAAAGACTGTAGACCAATGTAAAAACATCGTAGAAGTGAACAGGTGAAATATATAGAAATGAAGCTAACAAATGTATAAATAACAACAAATTTGTCTTTAATTAGTGCATAATACATAACCGATTATCATTGGAACAAAGAATTGAAGGTAATCAGAAAAAAGTTGGGACTGTATTAACAGACCGTGGCCATTTAAAAACTTTCTTTCCTAAATAAAAATTGAGATGTCAATTGCGCTGTCGAAAATGCGGTAAACGACCATGCGCTAAACGAGGCATGCCTGTATAAACCTGTTTTAAAATATTTTCCTGAATTTTAACTTTTAATTTCAGCATGAAATATTTATGCTCTCCTAAGGAAATCTTATGACATATTTACTTATAATACTAGAAACATATGTAGAAACCTATCAATAACAGGTACTTATGGTGAAAACCAGCCAGTTTTACTGTGATAAAGTAGCTTTTTATAAGTTACTTGGGCAAATTCACAAAATTGTTTCAAACTTTCAAAACGTACAGTTTAAATGATAAATAGTTCAAAATCTTTATAACAATTGACTCGATGTCCACATCCAGTGTATCTGTTCCATGTTGGATACAGTTATGCAAAATGCGCGCAGAGCAACCCACTCCAATTACGAAGTCTTCAACGATTGAAGGAGAACGGACGAAATAATTCGCTAATCAAACACTTTAAAGAAGAGCAATCTTCACACGGCCAAACAACGACACCTAGTAACGTCTTGTTCTAAGTAAATTACGGGTATCTCCCGATCGACGTTAGAGCTGCGTTCCTGGAAATCGTCGCGTAAAGGGAAAACGCATAAATCGAAAATATTTTTACCATTTAAAATAATGTAATAGGCGTTGTTTTTCTTCCTGAGCAGATGTGTTCCAGTTATAAACGTCATTAAATTTGATTTCATGAGCGTTTTAACCCCCCAAAGCGTTTTCGACGTGATATGGCGTCCTGTGCAGCGTCCTCTTTTACAATTCCTTAATTTTTTGTTCGTTAAGTTTCTGCAATAAATCGCAGATTTCTCGAAGCTCTTTCGATCAGTGAACTCCCTTTACAAATATATTCTCTTCACTCAACTCAACGAATATTTTTGCACAATAAAAGTGCGTTATTTGCGCAAAGAGGGAAATAAGAAAAGAAATTCTACTGCCGTAGGAACTCCCGGAAAACCCTGCTCTGTCGTACGATGCAATGAATGGTATCAATGAAGGGACGATAAAGGTAGACGGGCAAGAATCCATGAAATATTTCATAAATAATAAAACTATTAAGAGTACATACTGTGCGCATAACGAATCGCATAAATGCAAATACGCGACTCGTATATCAATAGATGGCCGTAAGAATAAAATCGCGTAAATTCAAATACACGACGCATATACATGAATAGAAAAATGGTCGTAAAAATAAAATCGCGAGGGATACTTGTAAATTTAGCCAATACTGAAGATCAGGAGAGTTCGAACTTTTGCGCACCAACATTCCGGATATTCTCAAAATTTTAGAAATTCCTCCCGGACGGTGCATCGAACGCCAAAAATGAGGACATGTCCGGGAAAATGAGGACGTATGGCAGCCCTATTTATCGATATATATATATATATATATATATATATATATATATATATATATATATATATATATATATATATATATATTACCCGCCATATAAATCAGGTATCGTGGACGATATATGCTGCTTTCAAATAAGATAGAATTTTCCAATATCAACAGTGTCATTACATTTCAATTGTTTATTCAAACCGAAAAGATTAGGCCAATTAAATTCCGATATACTGGATGCCTCGGCACCGAGCCTATTTCGGATATTCGAATATTCAAACTGTTAGCTATGCCCATTTACACGTACTGTATTACACACACACGAAAAATTTTAAGTCCTAAGAAATTAAAGAAAGAATTTAAATAAAACTACAATTTCATTGTATTCTGTAAGTTCACAATTCAGGTAATACGTACTAACACCTTCATTATATATGGGACAAGTAGATACCGTACATACATACGAATGTAATGTAGAATAAAAAATTTTCAAATTATATATACCGATCAATCGAAAATTCCGTCACACGATATCCGGTTAATCGAGAGTTCACTGTACTTCTTCAACCAATATTTTTAGGAAGAAAAACCGATAATCAATTCTAAATTCTTCCTTTTCTAGATAATGATTTATCGCTTCGGACGGGATAACTTCGGATAACCAATACACCGACAGTAAAAAAACTTCTTATAGTAGCTATAGTCTCTAGTGAATCCTATCCACCAGATTCGCGAGGGAGAATGGGGGAAAACTAACAAAGTACGAGAGCAATCGATCTCCCGTTCCCTTGTAGAGACCTTGACACATGCACACATACCCGCAAAGAAAACCTCTTCACAAATCAGAAGCCGCTTCGAAATCGCTGAACCGTAAACGCTCTTGATTCGTCTTTTCGCGTCTTAATGAGTTCGCGCTCCGAGGGAGTTGTTCCAGGAGTTGGAAGAATCGTCAAGGTTTCGTCAATTGTCTTGGCGGCGAAAATACCAGTCTATTGGAGTAACCGGAACTCCGAGGAAGCGTTAAGGGCATGTCACGAGAGTAGAAACCGCGTCTCTCGGCATAGGTCTCGTTTGGGTGGCGGTGATGAGTCCCGGGGGGCTGGAAAGGATGTATAGGAGACTGACGTGAACTTAGTAGCGGAGTTACACGGATAGAGTTGAGCCCTACCACCCTCCTCCCTCCCTCTCTCTCCTACTTTCTCTCCAACCCTAACCCCTCCGTTTATATGATTATATCCAGGTTACAATTTTCCCACGATTCGACATAACCGAAGGAGAAATACTTGGGATTGATTATCTCACGTGAAAGAAAAAGATTGAACACGTTTTCCGCCTCCTAAGTTGAACGGTCCGAGTCGCTTCGATAATTAAGGTATTGATTTTTCGGCTTAAAAATAAAGCCACAGTCGAGGGGAAGTTATTGTTTTTTTTTAAACTAATCGAGTGAAATCGGGCTCATATAAAAGAAAAGCAATTATATTTTATTAATCGGTTAAAACAAGTTTAATTAAAAATAAAACTTTTAACAAGTACACTTTATATTCTCCGTACTCACCATACTGTAAAAATCAGGTTCTACTTCAATTACTTGTTTACATAGAGCATACATCTGCATACAGAGAGAATCCTCTGTTACACTAGTCCTCTTCGGAGTCTGTAAATGATGCAAACGGCTAAATGACTGTTCAACATCACAGCAACCGGTAGGCGTACATAACAATGTAAGTCAGTATTGCTTAGTGATGGATATCGAGCTCAGGCGTCCATTCAAATGTTCCAAATAGGCACTCCGAAGATAATAGCATTTATAATTTTTTAAATATTCGTAGGTTTTATCCATTGTTAGCATCGAAGATAGATAGAAGTTTAATTTCTCAGATACTTAACCTTTATCCGCCGAATTTAAATCCCGCCTATAGGGTCTGGTTGCCGTATTTAAATCGCGGTATTTAAATTTTTTTGCCCATTTCTGAATAAATGTACGTATCTCGTGAATTATTTATAGTAAATAATCAAATAAAAAGTAGTAGCAGAAGTAATCTGCTGCTAATATTAACGATTCAGTGAACATCGCAGAAAAAAAGAAAAATAGAATCCACGCACAGAAGAATGATGACAAATGCAAGAAGAAAGAAAAATTGCTGTGTGAGTTACAAGAATGCTTAAAACGAGAAAAAAAAAGACGCTGAAAAGGTAAAACAAACAAAATCGATCATCTAAGAAAACTGCTAAGCGGAGAAAGAGGTCAAGACGCCGTTTGTATTTTCAGTCGTCATCGTCAGAAGATGATGATGAACCAATACTCCTGTCTGATGATCAATCTGAAGTCTACAACGTAGATGAATGTGTTGGGTGCCATGAACTTTATTCTCACACTCAGTCTACATTAGACTGGATCCGGTGTATAGTGTGCGGCAGATGGTTACACGATACCTATTCTATCTACTCTGACATGTGTGCTTTGTGTGGTAGAAATGAAAAGACAAAAGAAGAAATAAGTAAAATAAGGTCATTTTATTGCTTAAGTTTGTTACGTTTTTTCTTTGAACTTCCCAATTTTTGTAACCAAATAAATAATTTGGTAAGAAGAAAAAACACCCTCCTTTGCCTCAAAATTTCGGGACCTGTGATTAAGCTAGAGAGTTGCGAAAAGTGGCTTCCGAAAGCTTATATAGTCGTGACGGCGTGAAAAATATAGCGATTCTTCAAAGTCCAACGAAAAATGCCCTAAAGCTCTCGAAAGTTCAGAATTTTTAGAAATGTCGTTAAAAAGGACCCTCCGTTGCTTCAAAATTCCAGGAGCTATGGTTGAGGTTGACAGTTGGGAAAAGTGTCTTCTGAAAGCATATATAGTCGTTACGGCGGGAAAAATAAAGCAATTCTTCAAAGTTCAACGAAAAAAGACAAATAGCTCTCGAAAGTTTAGAATTTTCGAATTTGGCATGAAGAACATAGCACCCTCCGTTGCTTCAATATTCCGGGGGCTGTAGTTGAGCTTGAGAGTTGGAAAAAGTGTCTTCTGAAAGCCTATATAGTCGTAACGGTGGGAAAAATAAAGCAATTCTTCAAAGTTCAACGAAAAAACCCGATAGTTCTGGAAGGTTTAGAATTTTCGAATTTTGTAGGAAGAAAATAGCACCCACCGTTGGTTCAACATTCCGGGAGCTGTGGTACAGCTAGAGAGCTGAGAAAAGTGTCTTCTGAAAGCTTTTACAGCCATAACAGGGTACAACTTTCTCTAAAAACATTTGATAAACTAGCAATTTTCTTCAATAAAACATACAATAATCAATTTTTGTTGCTCAAATTGCAGCAATTGTTGCAACAGTCCACTAGTATTCATTATATTTCATTCTCATTATTTTGTTTTCCAGAGAATACTACTTTTCAATGTCTTTTACATTTTTGCTGTCTTATTACTTAAAATCAGTGTTCATTATTGAGTATTTTCTGAACTTTGGGGGAGCTGTGTCGGTCCTCGCTGGTAACAATTAAGGGGGTCAATTTTTTTAAGATTTCCTCTCATTTTTGCGCTTCTTGAACATATTATTTACGCCCATGTCGATACTTTTATAATAAATATGAAATACAAAAAACTGTGGTATCTTAAGTAGACAATGCTTTTCGGTTTACCAACATGTATATTCCCATAAGCCATCTCTCCTACCCATAGTGAGTCTTCTTACCTACCCTAGGAGGAGATGCCAAAAGAACGGGGTTTTGAAAAATCGCTTAAAGCCTTTTTAAAAAACTATTTATATTTTTCTAATATAATTAATAACTTTAGAATGCATTATTATCAGCGATCTTGTGATTTCTCATCTATTCTAAAATCTACGATTTTTTGTTGAACTGTGCGTCGTCTCTCGTCCCATATATAAAATCTTTTTTTATAGTGGATTTCCACGAAGTTACCCATTCGCGAGAACAAATCAACAGTGTAAAGACTATATCAAATATACACAAAGAAAGTTTGCTTATATACTTCATTTCGCTAAATAAGTAGCATTTACAATCTCACAAAATACGAATCTGGACAGCCTGTCCGGAACAGCCTACAAGATCCAGAATTTTCCGCAAAAAAACCAGACGCACGGTCACTCTGCACGAAAATGTTAAGACATCTCCTATTCCATATTATAGTGAATTTTTGGACACCTTCGGGAATACAGATATATTAAACTAATTCTTCCATTTTTAACTAGTTCTTGCATTTCGCCATTACAAAATGCTCGCGAAAGGAAATTTCTATCTTCTATGTTAATATAATTTCGAGCAATTTGCTGAATAAATGTTAATAACCTTTTAAGATTTTTTCAAATATTTCACCAATTACATCCATTTCGTGACTATTGATACGCTTGGCTTTTATCGAGCCATCCATCCCCACCTGTTCAATAACAAGAGTCATCTGCTGGGCTCCTCTGTAACTATGACGCATTCGGTGGAAGGCAAAGGAACTATCTTGGTCACATAGCCGTAGTTTGAGCGAAGTATTCAAAATTTTCTCATTTTTAAAGGCCGGTTTTGTTTAAATGTTGCAAAGAGACCATATCATTTGGTTCTTTTATTACAAAGCATAAAAGAGCAACCGTCATTTTTCTCTACTTCAGCGTAAAAGAGATTCATTCGTGATAGCAAAAATGCGGAAATTTAGAAGATAAAGATTATAATTTACAGGTAAAATACCAACAAAAAAAAACAATAAATAAGATTAAAACATTTCAAATAAAGTCAGAACTCGTTTTATGATTAATAGGTTAATAAAATAAACATATGAATACTTATCTTAAATACTAACGCTGTTTGAACAAATTATGCGGCAATAAACTGAAGCTTTAGGATACTAATACCAACAAGATTTTTAAAAATAAACATAATGAAAAATCTATGATAACCTTGAGCAGAATTATGTTAAATCATACATAAATATTTAATTAAGTTGGGTTATAACAAATTCATTCGGTATATTATATAGTTTTCAAGAAACTTCAGGTCTCCCTTGAGTTTTTTATTTGATAATATGATTGAAACCAAGAATAATTACCTAGGCAAGAAGGATTATGCGATGCCAGTGCACCTTTCAACTTAATTATGTTTTAAAATACTAATTTATTGGCTATACCTCGAACATAACCGTACTTTTCACTGCGAATAAATCTATTTTATTGATGTTTTGGAAATTAAATGAATGATATCCAACAAATTACAAGGTACATATATGATTATCCACCAAAGGTTTCTTGAGATGAGAAGGAAGTTTCTGCAGCTACCGTAATTGTGACTATCATGTATGTATAATAGGAAGCTATGCCAACGGAGTCCATCTGAAGTGATGATAAAACTTTATTTCACCGATGGAAATATCCACTCACAGGACAAAACAAAAGAAAACATTAAAAATTTCTCAAATACCTAAAAGTTATTAATAAATCGATTGAATTTGGCAAGAAATTAAAAACTAAATATAAAATACCTTATATTTCAGTTTTATAGCTGCGAAATAAATATTTGGTGAACAAATGGTTTTTTCAGGGAGTTTTATAATATACATTCTTCCCTATTCCCATCCGCATTTGATTAATACGAATAACCGTAAAACCTTCCCCCTCGTCGCTAGATGATTTTTTACTAACTTGACATTATATTTATTCTAGTAAATTGCATGCATTCGCTTTCCACGGCGATCGTACAAATAACATACAAGGTAGCAATGCATTAAGACAAATTATAACTTCGAAAATAGAACCTGTATGAGATACATGACTCATAGAAAAGCAGTGAAAACAGAAAAAATGTTTCTATTCTGTAGCAAACAAATAACAATTTCCAAAGTGTCTAAATGACACAATTTAAACGATTCAAAAGCTTTAAATCTAACAATAAAACAATGCCTCGAGTGCTTTATGTTTGTAACGCAATCTCACTATCGTGCCATGCATCTCACTCTCCACAAGATTCCGGTACAAATTTTTGATGGACGACTGCAAAATGTGTCGCTGTGCGGAACAAAAAAGGACGCTGACCTTTAACCCTGTTTCCTAACTCAACATCAACCGTTTCATATGCGCAGAATAGAATGTCATCACAAAGCATAAGAGGCAAGAGACATGAACCGACGCGAAACGTAATGGGAACTACGCAACATCTGGAGACATAATGAACTGCTATTGTCCTACGTAAAGTATTTCAGCAACAACAAAATTTCCATATAACTCTTTCAGGGGTGGTTAGTTACGCTAACCACCGACATCTAAGAATATATAGTATGGTTTGATGCATGGTGGTTAGCAACGGTAACCATCTTCCAAATAGTTTATTCTATCGACTGCAGATAGCAGAAGTGTAAAGAATTTGTACAATCATGTAATTATAATTATATTTTTATATTATTTTTATGACAATAAAAATTTACTATTTTTTTTTATCTGTGCATGAAAGAGAAAATATGCGAGGCAAAAATCCCCCACTTGGGACTAGGGGAACAAATGGATCATTCTTAAAAGTCTTCCTTCGATAAAGCAAAACATTCAGATGGCGAGCTCTTAAGGGGTCCTTCCGAAAAAATAATACTCCTCGGAAGTGGAACATACAAACCCAAAATAGTTTTGTCTACCTATTTCAAATAAAAGTACAACAATGGGAGCAAGGGCAGCTATAATAATAGCGGGAGAATTTGACCTCAGATCAACCCGGCCTTATTCTCCGTTTAAATACTTTTAGGACCTAATATATTGCCCAAGAATGCACGAAGAAACAGAAATAATTCGTAGCTTATTTTTCTCCACGAGAGGAGCTTTTGCTAATCCGGTCCTTTAAACTTTTTGTCTCGCGACCCAGTGATTTTAAAGAAAAACCGTTCTGACTTGAGTTTCCGTTAGCTCGTGATACAAAGCAATATATAATAAAAGATTGGCATTTATCTAAGTAAGAGGAGCAATCCGTTTCTCGACAATTTCGATGTTTCAGCTGGTTATGTAGTGAGTGCCCACATTTTCTTAGCGAGTACTGGATCGCGACTCGTACTTTGAAAAACACTGAAATTCCTCGAAACCTTCTACGAGTTCCTCGCGATGTTTTTTCCAGCAATGCTTAAATGGCGCCATCATCTCGTCAAAACCTGCACAAATCAAACCAAGAAAGGATCCATTGAAAGAAAAATAACCAAAACTATTAATTAAAGCTTACTAGTTTCGCCGTAACTATTAAGTTTTAAAGTTAACTATTCTTGCTCGTAACATCAATCAAACAAACTTTTTAGCCCAAGAAAATCGAAGGACGCTTTATTTTAATGAAGGTATAAATAAAACGTCTTTGCAAAATCAGTTGAGTTTCTTCTTCCAATTACTACATTCCATCTTCCAATCATTGCATTCATAATAAAAATTTCAACATACGCGAAAACTACCACTTATCAATGATAAAACAAACAATGACAAAACCATAAGATGATTGAGACAAGAATACGCGTATTTAGTGTACTAAATAGTCATCATCGTTGGTAATTAACCGATCGTTGATTAAACCGCTTTTTTTCTTATCAGAATTAACTGATGATGAACTGCCACCGAGAAGGAAAACTTTTTCAATGCAATGCGCATGTATTACTAAAGCATTAAAATTCAAGTGGCACATCGCAAAAACATATGTATGGGATAATTTCCTTGCCAGGGACCTGGTGTCGCTCACATTTGTATCGGGTGAGTGTATGAGTACTTAAGAAGTCCCTGTCGCTGTCGAAAGACACAAAAAACTCCTAGATCGACAATAAGTCCACGGCGAAAAATATCTATTCCGTAAACCTGTTTTTTCCTCTTTCTTCCTTTTTTCTCAATGTCATTTACGGTTAAGGAGGAATTCTTTCCACATTTAAACTTCGCCGTAATCTCCAAAATTAGTTTTTAATTACATTATTAAAGGTTGTGTCGAGTGACCGAACAATTTGATGTTGATCGTGAGCCCTAAGAGCCCAAAATTTTGGCACGTGGACGGGAAACATTCAATAAAAAAACAACAAAATATCTCGGTCATTGGAGCGAGGAATAAATCAGTAAGCAAACAAAAAATCCAATGAATAAAACCACTTCATGTTTAGTGAACAATAACATCCACTCAGTTTGTCTTCCGACTTACGTTAATTCTTGTTTGTTTCAATGTAAAGCATAACTTAACTTAACTAAGTCAAAAAAACTAAGTTACTATGATATAAAAATAGAACATAAGAGGAGAGAATTGCTAAAATACACGGAATCGTGGGCTCAGTGATACAGTATTTGCTAGGGTGTTATTGACTCTTAACTCGAAATATTTATTTAATACAAAGTCACAATTTGGCAATAGAGGTTGGTACCATCCGATTCCCTCCATTAAATTTTCAAAGAAAACCAATCGTAGAGCTTCAGATATTTCATAATATTAACTATTTATCCTAGACCTTGCAAATCGCTACGTTTATAAGGAAATATCAATAAAATACTTGATGAAATAAAGCGATCCGAAGATCCTATGCAGACAGGCATAAGCTGTAAAGTTGGGAATAATTTTGAAACGAGAAAAAAGTCTGCTATGACTGGAAATCGAGCCCGAGTCTTCCACTTGCCGGGCGGATATTCTACCAGTGAACTATCGTAGAAGATCAATTTTCTCGTTTCTGAACGCGGATGTTTTTTTGGTTGGGACGAAACTAGCCAGGCTAGTATCAAACTGCCCCGGGTTCGATTCCCGGTAATAGCAGACTTTTTTCTCGTTTCAAAATTATTCCCAACTTCACAGCTTATGCCTGTCTGCATAGAATCTTCGGATCGCTTTATCCCATCAATTTCTTGCTTGGCAATCTCACCATTTGAGATGGAGGAGTTTTCTTCGATGTATCTCTTCGAGGACATCTGTTGGGGCAGTTTGATACTAGCCTGGCTAGTTCCATCCCAACCAAGAAAACATCCGCGTTCAGAAACGAGAAAATCGATCTGTTACGATAGTTCAGAGGTAGAATAACTGCCCGGCAAGTGGAAGACCCGGATTCGATTCCCGGTCATAGCAGATTTTTTTCTCGTTTCAAAATTATTCCCAATAAAATACTTATTTAGAGCAATCTCAAAACTTGGTCCAAATATGCAATAGTAACTCATCTAGCATATCAGGACATTTCGAGATGAATAATAAAAAGCAAAGATGCTTACGATGTAAATTTGAACGAGGATAAAATGAGATCTCACACATATCCATCGAGGTAGAACAGGGCGTTGACATGGTAGCGCGATGTTAAGGGAGGGACCTCCTGGGGACGTACCAACTGAACCCAAATTCCGCGGCATTATGTCCAAGCGACGTCCGAACGCCGCCGTTGAATAGACGAGCAAGAAGATAAAAGTGACCGTGACGGGATTGTTACTAAGCTTAAGCCGTTTTGACGGGCAGAATTGGGAACAAGCGGTAAAGCTCCCTCCCTCCGCGGCTATTGAAAGCATTAATCTACACGAACAGCATATCGGTGATGTGCTGTGTGACTTAATTAGGCCAACCGATTATGTACGCGTCGATCAAGTGTCCTGATGGTGATATCTTAAAAGGAAATGTCTTCAGGAAAATAATTCATGGGTGTCATGAAGAATAAGACATTAAAAACACCTGTCAAAAAATATTTTCTTCATTTGTGGCTGCGGAACGTTTTGGTCGCGGATATTTAACTACTGATATATACATATGCAAAGGATTTCCTTACAAGGGTAAATAAATGTTCAAAGCTGAATCGAATAAGAACAATTTGTCTAAATAAATAAGAAAGGTCTTGCACAAACATTTGATACTAAGAATAGCGAATACTCGTAATAGCGACAGTCACTCATCAAACGAATCATTTACGAGCAATCCTATATTTTCTGTGAATTTATGAAAAATGTGACGAGTTCACCACCAGCCATCGTGTATCTTCAACAACGTTTATCCTGCATTTCTCCAGAAGAATTTTCTCTGGTTCATGTTAAAAAGAATTTCCACTTAGTTTGGGTTTACAGCGGGCTTCTTCTGTAGCCAATCGTCTAATTACCAGCACTTTAAAAATACAACTACGACTTGAATTCTTAAGGTATAAAGTTTAAAGAAAAGCGAATGACCCATCGGAATTGCACTCTTAACTCCTAAAAACGGTAGAGAACTAAACATGCGAAGTCGACTCTCTTTTTATCCGTTTAAGGAGCATAAACTCTTAAAGAGGAGGAGGAAAGGGTTGGAATCTATTTCGTTTTTCTCTTTTTTTAGCCAGACTCCATCGACTCGAGAACTCGGTGGAATTCCGGGTTAGGGAAACATTTAAAAAAGAGGAAGGAGACGATAAGAGAGTATGCAGCATATTTTCAATACATACTTTCGAAGGAGAGATTAGAGAATGTTTAAGCATATAAGTAAAGTAAAAATGCAACTCCAAAAATTAGAGATTAGCGTTGTTGAGGGGTGATTTTAGGCATTCAGTTGAGCCATGGAACAGGAAAAGAATTCGCAAATCAATATTCTTTTTCTTTTTATAACGGACAGAGATGACGAGAAAGAAGAGATAACTTAATAACAAGTTTTATTCTTAATATTACAATTCATGGGGTAAGGAGAGAATATTTAATCAATGCGTTTCGTGCAAAACGAGGGCTTCAAAATAAAATGTGTAATCGAATTAAAAAGGCATTTTTGCTGTTTAAAAAAAAAACAAAAACTTTCACTTTAAAAATTCATCGTGTATTAAGCGGAAAAATAATCGAGTATTAACTGGTTTTCGGAAAATGGTCCTGACTTACAAAGAGATGATTCTTTTTACAAAGACACGGTGTAAATCGAATGAAAATAATTACTCATATTTTTAGCGGTGCTTATTTTCCTGTAAACGATACGAGTTTCATGACATTTATAAAACCATAATTCATTAACTAGAGCTTGTTACGGCTATTGGAGATGCCAAGGATAAGGATTTATTTTTTCGATTCTTGAATCTTAAGTGCTTATTTTTGTAATTAGAAACCATGATGGAACAACTTTTGCCAATTATTATCCTTTGGAAAGTAACTGCTGAATGATAAAGAATCTTTTATACTGCATCTCCCATTAAACTCCTATTACGCTAATTTGGCTATCTTAAAACGAATATGAATAACAATACTAATATAAATAATAATATTATGATAATAACAAATAATAATAAGTACATATATCTGCCATTACTTAAACTTGGTAATAACTAACGTGATAAATTGTTCTTCATATACTATATTGAAATAGCATAGAAAACCAGAAAATGTAAAACTTATATTTTAAAAGAAATATAAATCAATCCAATCTTCCAACGTCGGATATTAAATAATAGTTCGACCTCAAGATAGAAAACCTCCCTTTACGGCAAAGGAGGATTTTAAATACTTAAACAAGTAAGGAAAGAATTGATGAATCAGATATAAAAGGCGGTTTTTAATAAAAAATATAGGTATGCGTTACAATCAAAATTTGTTTAAAGTATACCTCACCACAGTTAAGCGGTTTTAATATGATCTCTATCCCTTTTCAAAAGTAAATTGAACATATTTTTGCTACGCTTTTATTGTTGTAGCAATTTAAACATAATGAAAATTTACCGTCGTAACGGATCCATAAAAATAGTTAATAAGGGATTATTTTAATCCTGCGAAAAGAAAAACGGACCAAAGGAAGGACCCCAAAATTAGTAGGGCTCATGAAAGTTACCAGCCAAATGTATCCTGAAAATTTCGTTTCTCTAATTTGAACGGTGTAGAAGTAGTTCAGTAATTTAATGTTTTATTGTTTACTAGATAATTACCCGGGCTTTGCCCCGGATTTGCAGCTTCAAATTTTTCATGCTCATTTCACTCGCTAATATTTCCATTCAAACTCAAGGTATTCTCAATATTATCCCTTAATTGGTATGAACAAATTATATATATAGATTCAAATTTGATATTTTGCTAAGAAAATTCAAAATAAGTTGTGTAATTTCACAATAAATGAACACGGGCCTCAAGTCAGGGTATGATTTTTACTGCACCCCCTCCCCTAAAAATCAATATTCTGTATCAGACCTGCACATCCTCAAGATTTTTTTAGTAAGTGTACCAAGTTTTAAGTTTTCGAGAAATGCTGTAGGGTATGATTCGTATATCATCCATCCTCCAAAATCAAAATTCTGGTACCAAGATACGCATGGTCTCTTTAGTAGTTGTACCATGTTTTAAGGCTTTATGTCTCTTGGTTCTTGGGAAATGCTGTAGGATATGATTTGTATGGCACCCCCTCCCCTTCCCCCACCCCACAAAAATAAAAATTCTGGCACCAAAGTGCACATCCTCACGGTCTCTGTCTTAGGTGTACCAAGTTTTAAGTCTCTAGATATCTTGGATTTTGAGAAATGTTGTAGGATAAGATTTGTATGGCACCCCCCCCTCCCCTTCCCCCATCCTGCCAAAAATCAAAATTCTGGCCCAGAAGTGCACATCCTCATGGAGGCGCCAACTTTTAAGTTTTAAAAATCCATTTCCATAGTCAATTAAGTTAATGTTGCTTATTCCGTTTAGTCAAACACAGGATCGTCTCAAGAAGTGTACGGGGCCAGGTTTAACACACCTGTGCGGACTCCCCTTAACATTAACCATCGAATTAAACTTAGGATCCTTCACGGTGATGCCGAAAAGCGGGGCCCGGGGCGGTTGCCCCGATTCCCTGCCAAACGCGGTACTTAATCCAAAAGCGTATCCTTTGTTCTATCGATTGAACATTCCTATAGAAAAGCAATACAAAGCCGCTTTTAATCGAAAATTTGCTTTCGAATAATGCCGCAATTTAAGGGCTTGGAGACCTGACACAAACGCAATCAAATACGCAACGGTGTATGCAAGTCGATCAAGCGCAGAACTCTCGCTTTCCATTGTGTCGTTTTGAAGTGGTTTCTCCCTCTAAAATCGCTTCTCAAAATTGCGACGGCGTTTGCGTGGTTGCTCTCACTTTACGTCACAATCGAACATCCTACAACTAAAAACTTTCTATAACTCGAAAAACTTTTGCTTGTATTGCTCCCGTTTGATATTCCTTTTTCTGCGGCTCTTTTATTTCTTCCTTTATAGTTCGTAATACATATTTCACGTCAGCACCGCGACCGATAGAGTCAATAGGACTCCAACAGGTTGCTAAGCTACTGCTTCCAAACCACTTCTACTCAACCATCCTCTGCGTTGCCTTTAGGTACGCATTTTATCTTTTATGCAGCATCCTCCCCTCTCCTCCTCTTTGTAAAAGACTCCTATTTATTTCCCATTATCAGTGCTTCTCTCTTCATTCCCTCTTCACACCATGCATTCACTCTGGTTCCATTTGCTAGTCTCGCACACACAAACAAACACACACATCTTCCGTCGACGAAGTCAGCTCATTCACGCGCGTCAAATAACCACCATTAAGTAATCAGAATGGTTTTTCGTATAAAAAGCTAAAAGACAGCTTTGGCAACTCGAAGGAAAATTTATCTTTTGTTTTTTCTTCAACTTTTTTACTCTTGTCACGAAATATTTGGGCCATTCTACAGAACACATCGTAGAATTTTTTAAGACTCAAATGAAAACTTCAGCTGAAATAATTGTTTATCGCCATCGCTAAAATACAAATAACGCATACCGATCTTCATGGACAAGCAGTAAATTTAATAGGCAAAAAATCAAAATTTGATAGATAGTGCCATGGGAATAATTTTGAAACGAGATAGTGCCATGACTGATTTTTGTTCACATATGCATAAATAGATCCCTTAATATTTGCAATATAAATCGACAATTATTATGATACTTGCCAGTGAGAGAAAGTAATGTTAATGCGAATGGTAAGACATATAAGTGGGGAACAATTATCTTTTAAAATCTTAATTTTCCAAAATGCAAAGAGGATAAAACTATACCTGCCGAAAATAAATTATCTTGCCTGCCTTAATTCAGAGGATATCCTACATATGCCTATAAATTGAAACAACAACAAAATCTTGTGTGTTTTGAATGTAATCGTAGATTTACGTATTAAAGATGCCGTAGGTATTAAAAGTAAAGTAATTCCTCAATATAACACAATAAATATAATAAGATAACAAAATAAAGCCATTGTGAATGAGACATAAAGCGCTGAAAACTATCATCTCATTTACATATTTAAAACTCGCTGAGTGGCTAAATATCTCCCTTTTTGCCTTTAAATTTTCTTCTTTCCCGCCTAAGCCTGAATAGAAATCTAATGAAGAGCTTTTTCACACTGCCGTGCTGTGGCGACACAGTCCACGGTGTCAGAAACGGTCTTAAGCCGAACTATCCACAATCAATCTCTGTGCGCGCGCCTACATGGCTCTTCTTAAATCATTCATCGCGCCGTTGGCTTAAAAATTTATCTACTTTCATAGGAGACTAAGAATGATCGCCCTAATGAATAAACATCTACTCGTTGGCATTTATTGATGTCTTCACAAAATGTTTACTATCGCCGCTAGATATCTTTCGATTTTAGGCGATCTTTACAAAATATAAAAAAGAACGCCTTGTGGTTAGGTCGTGTCCATCCGTCCGCATGTTTCATCTGTAAAATTACTGGATGGATGTTTTAGTTTAATGTTCTTTCGTGCGTACGCAACATTTGGCAAATGAAGGGAAATGGATTGATTATCTACGACGAAGAAATGAACTTAAATACGTCTAATTTCTTTACGCACACACAGCGTTTGTAAGTGAAATGAACTGAGTAATTTACGATGAAGGAATGAACGTGAACATAAAGATTATATTATTACTAGCGCAATTGCTCGTCAAATATGACGGATATGTGCAGATTAAGTATTAAAATTTTTCTCCGTTTCTCTCTCCCATTCTACCTCCCTCTCTCCCTCCTATTTATTCCTCCCTCTTATTCTCCCTCTGTACATCATATTCTCCCTCTCTCCTATTGTTTTCCCTCTCTTCTTCCCAACCTTCTCTCCTTCTCACTCTCCCCTCTCAAAAATGTAGCTACTTCTCTCAGCGTAATATAGGTAAGTATATACAAATCCTACATACAAAATTAATATTTATTTGTTGAACATGACGATAGACAACTTTTATGTACCCGAAATTATTAACTCTCTGAAACAATATAAAATGATGTATTTTTTACTTTCCAGACCATAGAAAGTATTGTTTCATTAAATTAAAATGTATATACATTATTCTTTTGGTTTCAGTCAAAAATTAAAAACAATCTCAGCTTTCACCGAAAATGAACTAAAAGTTTTTTTGAAATTCATCAAGCTCTATATCTGGCTTGGGAACCCTCATTAACAGAATATTAATGAACAATAGAATATTTATGATCGTCACCTCTGTATTGTAGGTATTGTTTAAGCATCAAGATAGCGTCGAAATTTCGCGAATTTGTGAACAGATGCGACGCCAAATTATAATTCCAGTCAATCGTAAAAATTTCACGAAAAAGGCAACAATGCAAATCACCATAACGACGAGAAATTTCACGTAACAATGATTCAAATTTTCGGGTAAAAATCTAATTTGTGGACAAATTCGACGAGTATTCAAAAATCGACGGTAATAAAATGAAATTTCGTTCTTTAAGGCGTCGGTTTTTTAAGTTTCGAATTCCTGCGATGAGTTTAAATAATTTTAATATGCAAATGTTGTGTTGTGTTGCACTGATCCCCCTATTAATCAAATGGAGAAAATATACGCTCCTGCAATGAAACCCATTAAATCAATGTCAACGGTGAGCAACTTAATATTTGAAAATGGTGCTGCCGTATAATTTATGAAAGTTTGATCGAAAATGAATGGAATGTTTTCGAGTTATAAGCTTTGTGTTATTCTCGCAGTTGAACGGCCTGCTATGTTGCAGCGTGACCGGATTTCTTAACTCATTATTTAAATATACTGTTTGAGTGAGGTATGTTTTAAATAACTGTCGTTCGTTTTATTAATTACACCCGATTAGGAAATAAATCGCTGAAACAAAAATTCGATATTTGCTTGGCATCACTACTAGCAATCATTTTTCAGTTATTAGATATTATACCAAGCCATTAATATTTATCTTTTTTACATGATTGCAAATAATTGTAAAGAGCGCCTATGCCTCGCGTGTATGTACGCATAATGAATGGATCTTTCCTCTCTTGTTTAAGTTTGGAAGTGATGCTACAGTTATTACCGTCTGGGTAATGTGAGCTATTTGTTGGCTAAAACGTCTTAAAATACTTTTGTAAAACAATAAAATATTTTTTCAACCAATGTAAAGAATATATCGTAAAATGAATTGCTTGAACAAGTAAACAAAGATAGTTTCAGATTATTTCATCAACCAGTGCTTGGACAAGTTGCGTGCCACGCAAATATCTTCATTTCTAGCAATTCTGTTGACATTTATCGAAGATTTATTGGCTAATAATGCTATCAAATTCTCTCTTGTTAACATTAAGCTCTCTTTCTCTCTCCCCCCCTCTCTCTCCCCCTCTCTCTCACCCCCTCTCTCTCTCTCACTCCCCTCTCTCTCTCTCCTTAACTCTCCTCCCTCTCTCTCCCCCATCTTTCCCCTCTCTCCCCATCTTTCTCCCCCATCTCCCCCTCACTCTCCTCTCTCTCCCGCCTCCCCCCTCCTCCCTCTCCCCTCTTCCTCCCTTTCTCTCCTCCCCTCTCCCACTCTCTTCCCGTCTCTCTCTCCCCGTCTCTCTATCCCCGTCTCTCTCCCCCCTCCTCCCTCTCTCTCTCCCTCCTCCCCCCTCTCTCTCCCTCCTCTCTCCCCCTCCCTCTCCCTCCTGTCTCTCCCTCCTCTCTCCCCCCTCTCTCCCTCCCTTTCCCTGTTTCTCCCTCCCTCTCCCTCCCTCATCCTTCCTCCCTCCCTCTTCCTCCCTTCTCTCTTCCCCCTCCGCCCTTCCCCTCCCTCTCCCTGCCTTCCCCTTTTCCTACCTACCCCACCTCCCCCCTTTATCCCCCTTCCCCCTCCCTGTCCCTACCCCCTCTCACCCCCTCCTCTCCTCCCTCTCTCTCCCTTCTTCTTCCTTCTCCCTACCCCCTCTCCCCCATCCCTCTCCTCCCTTTCTCTCCCTCCTTCCCTCTCCCTTCCTCTCCCTCCCTGTGTGAGGAATCACACTGTTTCCGACATGTACATTTAATTTACTCAGGCATTTTATTGCTACATTAGCTACATTAATTATTTTGTTGAGTAGTTAATTTTCGTATTAATCGTTTTTTGACGGTTTACCTATTAATGATTCTCCAAAATCGTTTGATAATTTATATAACCTCCAAATAAAACCAGCTCATTTAATATAACCGGATCGAAAATTAAAATAAAATAATAAAAGTGTACAATCGAATAAAAGTCTTGCATTTTTGTGCTCTTCGGTTCAAATTCCATAATCGAAGAGACAGTTAAACGATCCAAGCGTTTACCTGCGATAGTAACAACCGAAAATGTTTACGTGAACCGGTAAATATTTGCAAATGGAGTAAGTACAACACGACAAAAAAACTCGACCAAGCGTGTATGAACCAACCCAAGTACAGCGAACGAATGTTTTTTTTCCAATGGCATATCTTTAAACAGAAGCGATGTTAAACACGCGTTACGAGAATGGACGTGTTACAGTAAGGAGGTGGTTGTGTCGCGGAATTCGAATAAAAGGGTCAACAGATAAGAGATGGAGAAGGAAACGTGGATGGGGAGAGGTGGTGGGAAAGGGGTGAAGTTGGGCATTATCGGGAGGGATCCTTTTTTTTACTCCACGTTCCCTTCTTCTCCGTGCCTGGAACGGCTTAAAACGTCAAGCAAGCACGCACTGCCGCGCTAGGGCGATTAATCATCAAGGACGCGTTGATCAATTTATCCGCACGCAGTCTATACTACTACAGTCGAATATCCGCGAGGGAGCGTTTCACGACCCACTGCCGCCGACGTGACCTCATGCGATGCGTCTTTAATTTTTTTGTTTTGCTAGCTGATTCGTACAGATCTTTGAAAAAAGCTAACTACCTCTCGTTATTATTTTCAAATGGACGATTTCGGCCCCGTTGGACACACGTGCGATATTTCTCTGCCGATCTTTAGGATTAATTTGAAAAATAGCATTCGCGCTTGGAATTTCAAGTACCTATTTGCAGTTGTTATAAAAAGAACCTGTGTAAGTTTCATGCTCGGTTACTTAATGCGTATTCATGTCCGTAAGGCTTCTTCCAAAAAGAGAAAAATTTTACTTAAAACTACTTTATTTGGTCTACTTAAATAGTACTCTCAACATTAGTATCAATGCGAGTGAAAATGTGCTGATTGTTTCGGCGGTCTCAAATGAGGCGGTGATTTTTTTAAGCAGTCATGCAAAATATACATACGATTACTGAAAAATCGTGCTTATAATATTTTCTAAGTCTTCTTTTCTGAAAATAAAAAATTTCGGATTTAAATTTTTGAGGCTATTTTATATATTCAAAAAATAAAAACATTTCTTCTTTTTGGTGGTATGCAAGTATGGACCGACTCAGTATCTCTACTCCAATTCATTCAAAATATTCGGCTACAAAGAATCTTTTTCAATTGCGGATTAGTAATGTGGAAGAAACGTGCACAATTTGACTGGAAAAGATTTAAAACGATGCAAAAATAAAAAACAAGTTGAAAATAGGAGAGCAAGAATGTCCGTATTTCTGACTAGTATAATCCTAATAATTACGGATAGTATTTGGTTGAAGGGAATGACTAATCCGATGCCTACTCCTAGACGATTTCAAATTGAAAATTTTTAAGAAATTTCGTAGGACTTCGTTTCTTTCACGCAAAACGCATAGTAATCCTCGGTAGCGTCTTTTTGTGCAATCATTTACACAATATATGTTGAAAATGCATAAATTTTATTATTTTTTATTCTGACCTTTTCACAAAACTTACACAAGCCTATCCTTAAATTATTTATTTATTTATTTATTTATTTCCATGCGGCCCCTAAACAGCCGTAATCGGCCTTTTACAAGGGGCTCATTAACATAATAACAAGGACTATCACAAACATCCATGCCCTAGGTGAAGAAAAACCCACCTAGGCGGGATTCGAACCCGCGACCTTCGGATTGGCAGGCGAGAACGTTACCCCGCCACCACCGAGGTGAATTACAAATATGACGCATTACCTTTCATCCGATTGTTTTAAAAAGACTTTAAATAACGTTCGATTTGTGGACTTAATTTGCCCCTCGTGCAAAGATAGGTTGAGCATATGTAGCGTAAGATTCACAAAAACCGTCGAACTTGAAGGCGTAGATGGAAACTAAATACATTACCCAATAGCATAATCACACATTGAATACTGATTTCTTTGTTCATAGATTCAAACATGGAATAGTGTAAAATTTTTAATTAATTATGAATATCCTCTAACAATTTGGATGTTATAGAAATAATAAACATTATTTTTATTTATTTTCCATAAAAAAATAAATATAATTAAAATACATCGCGGAATGTAAAATAGAAGTAGAAAATAACACATTTATTCGTTTTCCATGTGTCATCCAATCACTTTATCGACATCCACAAGAGAATATAGAGGCGGATTTGCTTTCAAGAGATACAATAACGAATGAAATTAACATAGAATAACAAACGCAATGCTCGCCGAAAGACGTGATTTTTTAAAACAAAGTAAAGAGGAGCGAATTGCTCTTAAATGGTCCCTTAAAGTTAATGTTCTTCAAATTAGAAGGGGCAATATTACTTCGAAATTTTATGATTCCATAAATCCAAGCAGTTCTCTCCCTATCTTTCACGTACCCCTTCCTCCGGTCTCAATAACCTGCTGGTCATAACCACGACAGTAACATGGGAATGCGGTCGTGAAATAGTATCTCTTTTTTATGAAGAAGTCGGTTTTCTGCGAAAGACGTCGTCCATTCACGGTATATCAAGAAGTCCATCCGATCCTAACAGCCGGGAGTAGGTATAAGAGAGAGACGCATTCATTCGAAGATCATCATCATCCATTAAGACATAACCTCCCTAGGTCCATCGGTTTTAGGAAGCGGAGGATTGATTTCAATTGGATGCTCAGAAAAAGACGTTTCCTTTCAAAAGAAATTTTAATTCAATAATAAGTATTTAAGTAAAAAAGTCTTGTGCACATGACATTCTCCATGCAGGGCAGTTTATATGATTGAAATAGTACTTACAAGACAGCGTCCTGAAGAGTAACTATCGGAAATTACACTCACTCGTGATTCATTTTTAAGCATCGCATAACTTTCAAAATGAAATATACTTTAGTCACTTTTCATATTGAAAAAACCATAAGTAAACAAAATTGTTATTTGCTGCTGTGGATAACAAATAATTGATGTGCAGTCAAAATTACCGTTGACGGCGCTGGCATCGCTGGCAATATTTACAAAAACTTGTTTTAAAAATTTTAACACTAGATGATGTAAAGATAATCTTTATCCCAAATAAAATTACCTTTGGCGGCGTAGGCATCGCAATCAAAAATTTGAAAATTTGATCATAGCAACGGAAACAAAGGTATAAATTCAGCTGAATAATCGAAATATCTCTTTAAAAATCCGTTCAATGAAAAATTGTTTAGATTAAAAGGTGTAGAAAATTATACTTGTGTACAACTTTGATAACACAAATATTTGCGTTAATGAAGTCCTAACAGAGATATTTGGCCAAAACGGAAAATTTTCAAACGTAAACCTCCACTTCCGAATGTCCAATTTTAGCTCAAATCTAAATCTAAACTCTTAATTATAAAGCTTTCGTTGGTTTGATTAGCAGTTTTTGAGTTAGAGCACGCACAAAATTCATGTCAGACACAGACACCTTCAAGAGTATAGAGAAAAGTTATCAGGTAATTTTAAAACGTGTATTCCAGATGTAATCTCGAATTCGATTTTTTCAAGAAAATAATGCTTTCTCTACACTGCGTAAGGAGAGCGCAAAAAAATTGAAAAATTACGTGCTTGTCTTTTAGGTACCTACAATAGCCACAACAAAGTTATAAAAAACATGCGCATTTCGGCTACAAAGCAGCCGTCTTCGGTGGTGATTCTCAGGAAGTATATTATCAAGTTATTTTTTAGCTCACAATTTTTAATATTACGTGCTTATTTTGGAAATTGTTTTCAGCCATTAAACAAGCTCTATAAGAGAATAAATTGGAACGTTTTTTCCTCATAAGGCAATGGTTGAATGAATTCCAAAAACAATTAGAGAAGAGTGAACAGCAAGTTATAAAATCCTATTAAATTGTTAACATAAACATTTATCTCTGCTGGTTCTTTTTAGTAATTGTTTCTTCTGGGCATTTATTAAAATTCTATTGCCAATACATCGAATTAATTCATCATTAAAATTTAGGGTGTTTACACAATGTCCGCTCAGTAATTAAGTTAATAAAACTGAGAGGAAATTTAATAAAAACTCCATGTTCCTGTTTCCACAGGCAATTTTCTTTTTCCACCCGTATTCTACCTGATTTTTCACTACATTTCGTGTGGAATATTTAGACTAAAACAATCGGAAATTCAAAAATAATCATTTTTACGGATGGGAGGTCGATTCCGTCCGTCCGCATGTTAAAACTCGGAAACTGCCGGACGTATTATGATGAAATTCGGTATTGGGGAGTTTTGCTAAAATTGGTCGAATAATTCCAATTTTGGTTAAAGTCGTAAAACAATTACGACCAATTTACATAACCTACAAATAGTTGACAATGTTACATTGTTTCAACTCGGGAACCGCTTGACGTATTTAAATAAAATTTCTTATTGGGAAATTTTGCAAGAATTGGTCCACCGATTCCAATTTTGGTTAAAAGCGGATAACAATGACGACCACTTTACGTGAAGACCTACATGTAGTTTACAATGTTCCTTTGTTCAACTCGGGAACCGCGTGACGAATTGTAATGAAATGTGGTATTAATAAGTTTTGCTAAAATTGGTAGACCGATTCCAATTTTGGTTAAAATCGGACAATAATTACGACTACGTTACATGAAGACCTACATGTATTTTAAAAAGTACCTCGCTTGCTTCTCGTTAAATTCACATCTGAGCGAAAAATGTTGAGAATATTGTGAAATCTCAAAGACATTTGGAAACTCGGTGTACTCCGACATGGAGTACACCTTTCCAATCGTGTTCACGCAGTTTACGAAGTCATCGAATGTTTCGGGGGCCGTGTATGTCCGCCTACATATTTAATAACGTATATCTCTTGACTTATGCGAGATAATCACTCAAAAAAATCGAACGAAACTCAATTTGGTCCATATTGATCTATTAGAACATACCTTTCAAATAAGGATATAAATTAACTTTTACGTGTATCTCCCGTTTTTCCAAATATTCTTCCAAAAATGTTGTAGGACTAAATGAAGGTAATGTCTTTAAATTGTATAGTTTTAATATTAATTTTAAACGTTTTCGAGACATTTCTAGGAAAACAAATTTTACATCTCGGTCCAAAGATTCCACATCAGTTAAAGAATACTATTTGGTATAAAGGTACAATTTGAACCTTAAACAAATGGAGAATCACAAGAAGTATGGAAATTCTGTTTACTCAGATATCTTATCATTCTTGTCTCTTCTTACCGCGACAATGATCAAGTAAATTGATTAAAAATATCGTTTTCAAAATGAAAGGATTACGCCAAGCAAATGAAAAACCACAACATCTATTAGGCTCTTTATCTAATAATTCATCTACATATCATAGTGTTATTTCATAACATAAATAAAACTGAGGAAACTGAATTATAAATTGGACTAAATTTAAATTTAAATAAAAAACACTAACTTTCTTACAAATATTTGACTTGAGGTGCATGCTATTTTGCAGAATAGCTTTCTGTGTAAAGACTGCAAATACTTCACGGTTTTTAAAGAAGTGCACTAGTGCGTCACAACACAAAATTAAATCTAGCCCCGCCATCTGGAAGTATCATCCACAAAATGCATGCAATGAAAGCGTAAAAAGAATGAATTCTAAATTTACCCATAATGAGACATTAAAATGGCAAGTTTCGAAACTGCTCGATCGACTTCACGGACGTTTTCTTTTAGTTAAGTGCTACAGAAAAAAAAGCGCTTCGGGCGTAATGGTTGCGACAGATACGCGTTAAGAGCACTTCGGTGTCTACAAACCCCTAGGAGATTTTGCGGTTAATGAGGATTTTTCTAAAAAGAAAGCCTTGTTTTTGATGGCGAAATTAATAGCAGGAGTCGGAATCATCGCAAGAAATCGATATGTATCATTTGACACGCAGTAACACGGACGGAGCGAAATTTCGAAGCTTGGGAGCAATATGTTTCGGGCACCATTGGAAATTGCATGCACGAGGTAATTTTGGCTGCCTGCCCATGAAATTCTCACAGATGGGGAAATTTTAGCAAGCCCGTGGGCCTCCCCCGATCTCTTCAGACGCGAGGTATCACTTTTTCTGTTCCCAAAATAAAATAAAAAAGTTTATTTCGAAAAAAGTTCATTTTTTTCCTCCGGTTTCGCGCGACGAATTAGGCGAACCATGCTATTCCGTAGTACCCAATCCTTATTCGAAATACAAAAATTAAATGGACCGAAATAAATACGGCCATTTTTCCTATGTAGCTCTCAAATAAATCTCTTAAGCCTCCATAAAAATAAACGAAAACTCTTTTGGAAAATAATAGATTTATTTTTACAAATCGAAAAAATAAAATTTATCGCAGATTTTTTGCGAAAAAAAATTCTTCCCCTCCTTCCGAACATGAGGAAAATCGGACGCAAAATCAAACTTAAAGGAAAATATTCATTGAGATTAAATTTAATAATTATGCAAAAACACGAAATAATTAATAAACGATGTCAGTATATGGATCGTATCAAGTAGATTTTATAAATGAATTTAAAACTAAACTTTCTCTGAATGAACTCGGTTAAATTCTGCGTAAAACCCATACAACAACGCGACCTAGATTTCAGCGCTTAACAGCATCATCCTACCAATACCATTCATTCGATACAAAAAAACTTGAAAGTACCCGACCATTATTTGAACCAAAAAAGGAAGAAATCGTGCGCTTCCGAGAATGATTAAACCTGATTCTTATTTACCATCCACGAATTAAGAACGAGAAGAAAGTAAGTTGAAAGAATCGGATCAGCGCTTTCCCGTATTGGCTCGTTTAAGGGCGTCGCGATAACAGCAGGAGTCCCCTGCATGTTTGAATGGAGAAACGGGAGATCACGCGACAAGCGGCTAAATCCGCTTTGCGTGACCTGCGCGCATAAAAGGGGCCCCTGAAATAAATAGATTCAGCTGCCGATATTTGCGTGGAATCCGTGCCGTTTGCAAAAATCCCCACATGTATCAGGAATCCTTTCCTGGCCGGAGATATTATGAGCGATTGTATGTGACGGCCGTCGAAAAAAAAAATACGCTCATTATATCCACAAGTTAAATATTTAGAGGATCCCGTATCGTACTATGCCTGTCGAATCTTCTCTCGTAGAATTACATGATATATCGTCCGAGAAACGAGCAAGCAGAGATTACAATTGACTGTATTCAGTTTTCTCCGCGGCGCTTCATCTGGATAGGAATGCTGAAGAAACTCGACTTGCGAAATGAGAACCTATTTTGAGACTAAGGCAATGGCGGATACAAAGGGGCCCTAATAGAGTAATTACCCTCGCTAAGGCATGTGATCAATCTTCATTAAAATATTATCTCAATTAATTTATTTTATATTACAGACATTCTAGAAATATTTTGCAAATATCTAAGCAAGGTATAATATACCCTTTCGCATAAAGAGGTGTCAGTAAATATACCTGTTTTATAATTACCCCCCCCCAAGCTATGTACATACCTAGATCCGCCCATGGACTAATGGTCCCATTTTTAACATTAATCAGATCAGTCAAACAGTGTACACATTACGAAAGGTCTCTTTGCCATAAAACTTTTAGATCACTTTATAAAATTCAAGATGAATTTTTTAGCTTGTCTTATGGCTAAAATAAAACTGATCAAATACGTCAATGCAATAGTCGTTATACGGTTAGGAAAATCAAATTCGCATTTTAGCCGTCATCGGTAAAGATTCACCGAAATAGAATCTAAAAGAAAGATTACTATCGGTAAATCACCACTGATGACGGCTACCATTCAGTCGAAATACACATAAGACCAATATATCGCCGGCCTTGGTAGACGGGTGGTTAGAGTATCTGCCAACGATTACTAAGGTCGCGGGTTCGAATCCCACCTAGGATATGGATGTTTGTTGTTTGTCGAGTTATAGATTTCACTGCAAATTGGCCTTTCGTATGCTGAGTGTGAAATGTTAATAAATAAATAAATAAAAATATCTGCCGCGTTGGTTACGCTAAAAGTTTTGCAAATGCATTGAAACTATACGATGAGATGTAAAATTATTAGAATTTTGAGTTTCAACATATCCCATCTTTAAAATAATCCTTATTCGCTTTCATAATACCGTAGAACTTTTACATTTTTAAGCCGAAAAACTATTTATAACTCAAAAGGACCACCGGAAAAAGATTGAAAACGTACGCCTTTTATCACAATATTTTTTATATTTACATCTATTACTTTTCATACTTTATTTTTCTTTTCAGAAACGCCTAAAAATGGACGTAAAACTTTAAGGGACAAAATTTGGTAGAAGATGAGAGGATATGCGAAAACCTAGACTAAATTTCGTTTCCTTACCTTTTACGTCCTTGTTCAAAAAAGGAAAGTTCTATTGCCACGTTTTTTCTGACTGTATGCATATATCATGCGCTATAAGTAATTATATGAAATCCAATACAGAATATAAATTGAAGTGGATGACGAAAATGATAAACGGATGAAATCGTTCATTCGCTCCGCTACTTTACTTTAAACAAAAAATGGAAACAACTTTAAATCCTCTAAAAGCACACAAATTAACCATCGTAAAAATCGCGTGAGAAAATAATTTCTTTCAAGATGTTGTGAGGAGAAACAAAATGTTTTTTTTTTCGATTAGCATTTTTCGGTAGGATGCCTCATTTTTAAGAAACTAAAAATGTTTCCTTTCGTCAGTCTATATCCAATGGACTTTATCGTTTTATATTTGAGTTTTTTCCGAAATACAAGATAAAATGGCATGGTTCATATGACACAACGGTGACAGCCAATATCCTTTTTTATTAAAATACCGGTTAAACATAAATCTATTTGAGAGGTGGACAAAATTTTTATCATTTATGAGGACTCCAGCGGAATCAGATTGGAAGTTACTGGATAGATTGTGCGGGATAATATTCATGAAAATCAGTAATGCATAATAATTTAGCACCGTAATTCCACTAGAACAGACATTCCGGATATAATTCCAAGAAAAATAATGAAACTATTTATATTAAATTTCACGAAACGTTTTCATTCGAAAGTTTACTATCGATAAATACCACCGATGACGGCTGCCTGGCAGCCGAAACGCGCGCGTGGTTTTTTCATAACATTTTTTATGGCTGTTGGAGATACCTGAGATAAGTACCTATTTAAAATTTTAATTTTTAAGTGCTTATTTTTTTAAGCTGCTTTTGGCCATAAGACGAGCTCGTTTATCCTCTACTGAAACAACCAAATCGAAATTCTAGAGAGTTTAACCCGTTCGTTGGAAATATCCAAAGACGAGTTAACTTAAGAAAGAATTGGATCGGCTGTAAGCTGTCGAAAACCGACTTTGATTTCCTTCTCTCAAATCTCAGGGAAGGAAGGAGGAAATATCCAACGAGGCGGCAAAATGACATCCATCGGACACGACTGAACGCTCCTGTGCCTCCGAAATCTCGCCTTCTGGCAATCCAAAACGGCAAATGGGCAGGTTGAGGTGAACCTGAGACGGTGGGGAAGTTGGTGTGACTATACTGCAGTCCTAAGAGACGCCAGAAAAAAATATAGTAGAAAAAACGGATGTTAGGAGGCATAAAAATACGGAAAACGATAGGCAGGAATGAATTATTCTCACTGTTTGCAGGGATTTTCCTTGAAGAAGTAAATATAAAAGTAGAAAGAATGATTTAAACCATGATTTTTTTTATTTACACAAAATAATTTATTTAAACGTTCAAATTCTTTTCTCCGGACAATTTGAGGTTTTTCAATCAAAATTTACGATTTTTATATTTTATACATTAGGGACAGCTACAATCACTGATTGATAGATTTATTCCTCAGCTTTTCCATCAGTTTCCTATCTGGTTGATATGAGGATTGAACGATAAATCCTGAAAGGCTTTTCGTACATTTTAGTTACTCCAACTCGCACTTTAGTTTCCAACCATATTCATAAATAACGGAATAACCTTATTCAACCATTTTTAACATCCTCCATTTCTGCCTGAACGTACACGCATACATGTATATATAGGTATATCTCTGCCTGAATTTATACCTATACACAAAACACATAAACGCAACAGACCTATAAACAGCTCAATATTCTCAACTCCCAAGACGATGACAGGAGAATTGGAGGAAACATAGCGCTTTCACATCCGCTAGCCTGTCATGGGAATCGGAATCTGAAATGAGAATTCCCGTTTTCTACCGCTATATCGTTTCTTTTGAGAATTTATTTCCACAAAGGTAACAAATCTTCCATTCATCAATTTCTGTCCGTGACACTTTTAACTTGTAGAATAGACGAAATGTATCGCACAATAAATTAATCGCACAGACGCTTTCAATTCTTTTTCGGAAAGTGTTTTTAAAGATTTATTCTCCGTTTTTTATAAATAACTTGAGTAGATTTTTTCTGAATGTAAATCATACTTTGAGCTCTTCGTTCTTTCTTTCCTTCATTATCTCTTTGGAGAAACTTGGCACGCATCATATTATGTTTGTGTATGCATGTTTCTTTTATCTTAGGTATATTGAACGACTTGAAAAATAAAATGTAATTTTAAAATAATACATCAGGAATAAATAACAATGAAATATAAAGTGAATTAAAGCCGATTCGATCGAATATGCTTCTGCGAAGAGTTTTAGGACATAATGTAATCAAATTACGAGATTATAAGCCATTTTAATGTGATATAAAATTATACAAACTTAAACCACTAAAACCACTAAAATCAATGAAATAAAATTAACATTAATTGAACGATAAATACGTTCAAGAAAAATTGTTTCTCCTTTCTTGCCATCATATTTCATATAGATCATTACAATTCCGTTCAATAAACTGAAATGTAATAATAAAATTTCTAAGAAAAAATTAATGTCAATCCGCATCTAAAACTTTTTCGATGCGTAACTGTGTTTCATTCCGTTCTACGATATGGAAAATTGCTTAACATTCAATGGATTGAAATGGAATCGCTAAAAAAGTCTTTCCGTAAATCATGCAATTCGGTTTTGAAAATTCCCCAATTAAATGATTTCGATTCATATTGGTCTAGCTTCCAAATGAGTTTGTCAATAAACCGCGGGTTATAAATGGTTTTCCATCAACTGAATTGAAAGAAGTAACAAAAATGTAATGTAAACCCCTTAATTATTTAAGAATGTATACAAGCTTAAAACAAAGTTTCACTGAATGTCTATTAGAGCAAACATTATATTTTTACATATTTTATAACATTATCCAAAAAAGTGTATTAATCGGGTAGATTACAACAGTCTCCATCTAAACTAACCCTTCCGCACGAATCACAGCTGACCTCGGATATTTTTTTGTCTTTCCATGAGGCTCGAGTTATCTGATCTTGGTTTCGCGGGCTGTGTACTCACTTTTTAGCCACATCTTTGCATTCAGTCAAGACTTCGCTTTGCAAAAAGGAAATAATAAACCATCTCAATGGTATCGGTTTACCATATATTCCAAATTTGCTATTTCATGAATTTTTTATATCTTGCAATAACATTTTTTGGAGAACACTCGATTCATACCGTGGTTCCGAGAATCGTATCCTACAGCTCAACCTTTTTCACATCTAGCATAAAGCAATTAAAGACGCATTTTCATAGTTTTATTAATTTTATGAGCTTTGACTTAATTCTTGTAAGAAACGATAGAATAAAATATCTAATATAATAAAGCAACATAAACAGGCTCTGAAACTATCTTCACTAACTCTCCACAATTCACCAAGTTCCATTTTGCTGTCAAAATTACTTTCTGGAGACTAACTTCTAATACGCACACAGCGATGCAATCCAATCAGGTACTCTTGTCTATAAGAGATTTTCAGAGGAAAAATATTGCTAAAAACTACTTTGAGCGAGTAATGTCTGCAGAAATAATTTAAAACACAAGTGGTGATTTCATCCCTCCCACTTGTGTTACAAATAATTTTCCCACAATTAAGATTTTATTAAGATCGGTGTCAGTATCTAGCTTGATTTGGTTGATTTTTCATTTCATAGTTTTGTTATTTTTGGTGGCTAATAATGCTCTAGTATATTGGTTTACGTATTTAACCGCTGAAGAGTGTTTAGCCGATTGCTTGAGATTAAAATTTACCTCTATGAATATATCACATTAAATTACAAACTTACTCTCCTGAGATTACATAAACGCAAGCTGAGACAATTATTAATGAAGTACGACCTCTATGGACGTCTTCTATTTTACAACTGATTTCGCTCATTTACAATTAACCAAGCTGATGTCAAGCCAAAATATTGATGGGCGCTGGCAAAAACTTCAATAATGATATTTTTTTCAGGAATAAGCAAGTTTAACGTGCTCGGTCATAAAGAGATCTAGAGGAAACATTCGATAAATTAAATATACATATACAAGTTTGAAGAAAATTTAAATATTTGAAGATTTTCTCCATTGTCAACCACTCAAACTGATTGAACAAATAAAGAGACATAATACGGTTCATTTTTCGATAACCAGGTTTAACAATAAATATTTCTTGATATTTATGATGAAATAGAGTTCATATCACCTTTAAATTTGACACACTTTCCATTTTCATAAATTATATATCATATTTTTAGTGTTAGTGAAAGAGCAATTGCACGATTTACAAGTTAAAGTATCTGTCTGCTTTTATTGTTCTTGCATCGAAAAAATATCTCTGGAAGGGAACGTCGACGAGTATAATCAGGATCTTTGTTATGCTTCTGTGACTTGGTTTCGGTCGTATCATTTTTTTCAACTATTCTTCCGAAACATCGAATAACCGTTAAAGCGATATGCTCCATTTTCATCATGGAGAAAAACTCGCAAAACGCAAATAAACCATAAAATATTTTTTCCCACGGTCCATAAAACACAACGGGTTTATTTACTTCAACAAGCTACAGTGAGTTTCTGAAGAGGAAATTTTCTATGAGGGTAATATAATCCGTCTCGTATAGAAATGTATTTACGCTGCTCGAGGCATTCACTGTAGTAGGTGTCATATCTTAGCACATATAATATACAGGGTCTGTCGATAAAAAAGAAGACCCTATACTATATGCCATAAAATCCACAGCTGTAAAACTATGCTAATTTAACTTCATCTTGTTAAAAAATCTAATAAAACCGGCGATGAATTGTTTTCTCGTGGAAATATCAGTCTGGTGATAACAATGCATTAATTTGTAATGAGGTAAAATCACAACGTTAACACAAATTGTAATACAGTTTTTTTATTTTCATGTTATTTATTTATATTTAACATGCTCATAAACGGCACTTGAGGGTCTTTTACAACGAGCGCAATAACGCTAACAAAGATAAACGTCCATGCCCTCGGCAGGATTCGAACCCGCGACCCTAGCATTGGGAGCTAGACACGCTAATCTCCCTTCTACCAAGGCCTTAAATGAGTGCAGCTATGGGTTTCAATTTTGTGTATCAAAATTATAGTTAAACATATTTTAACGCATACAAATTAAATTGAAATCGTTCCACAACTATAAGTATAATAGTATATAGTATAGGGTCTTCTTTTTATAGGCAGACCCTGTGCGTATGTATGCATGTATATATAGACCAGCTGAATATAAACGGGACGAAGAAGAGAAAATTCATATTCCCTCCTTTTCATCTAAAAATACAGGTTAAGACCAAAAAAGAACGAGCGAACATGATCGCGACGGAAAAAGTTAAAAAAAAGACAAAATCGCCCAACAATACGCGCTACCCGTCCGTGGAGACGCAAAAAAACGAAACGGGATCGATCCTGAAAGAAAAGGGACACGACGACGATCACAGAAGGCACCCTTCCAAAATCCCCTTCAACTAATGTCCCCAGCGTTTTCGAAAAAAAAGAGACGTTTTTTCTCTCGAATCGAGCGCCCCGGAAGAGAAGACCGGAGAGGGTTGAAGTGCACCCTCGGTCACATGTCTCTCTCTCTCTCTGACCTCCTTTTGTTTTCATTCGATCTTCGCTCGTCTGAGAGAGAGGGAGGGCGAGAAAAGGTAAAAAAAAGTCTCCCTCCGTCTATCAAGGAAATGAAAACGAGAGAAGAAAGGTGAAAAACGAGGTGAGTAAGAATGGAAAAAGAGGACAGTAAAAGGACTGTAAGAGAAAATAAAGGGGACATAAAGAAAAGACAATTAGAGGTAAGAAAAAAAATTAGGAAATCAGAAAGAGCATGAAAACAATAATGGAGAGAGATAAAGATTTCACAAAAATTAACAAAAAGAGAAGATACCTAGGGAAAGAAGAGCGGAAGAGGAGATGAATAATGTAGAAAAAGCAGGAAAAAATATGGATAGATAAACTTTTTTATTGGTGAAAGATTGTGAATATTTGGTGTTTCTTCTTCCATCAGACCCTTTTTAATGCAAAAATCACAAAACAACTTTAACTACATCATGTGGTAAAGTTGGATATGAAGAGGGAAGGATATCTGTGAGGAAAAACTAAGGAAAATAAATGCACCAAAGGAAATCCCCAAAGACAGGAAAACACCCACACGAATAGGATGTGGGAAAAACTAGCGAAATACATAGGATAGCATAATTAAAAGTCGGAGAGTAATACGAAAATGTAAAGAACATACATTTATGTGCCTGTAACACGAAGATATTTATATATACATCTTTATATAAGCATCATTATGAATCACAATAAATAAGGAAACATGAAAAAACAGCAATATCGTAGTTATCCCTTAATTGGGTGCGCAAATACAAGTGAGTGCCTGGAGTCTGTATGTTATATTTTTCTGTTAATTGTCATTATATTGTTTATTCTATTTATATAATGAATTATACCGATGGAAAATACATTACAATGACGCCTGAGAGTAAAAAATACATTGAACAAAAATAACAACAGATTCAATAAAATTGTTTATGATCTATCAGATATCTAGTGAGGTCATATAGACCAGTGGTTCTCAAACTTTTAATTGTCGCGGCCCCCTTGAATATTATGCGGCCCCCTTTGAATTTAAAATAGTAAAAATAAGAAATTTTAATGCAAATTTCTTCATTTTAGGTAACTATTAATAATTTTTACTACCTCGTTTTTCCAAAAATTCCCTGATAAAATTTTATTATTCGCGAAAACTTTATTTTTCGACATTTCACCTTGCATCTAAAATAATTTTGCGGCGCCCTGGGGAGCCGCGGCCCACAGTTTGAGAAACACTGATATAGACCCCCGTGCGTCTACTTAATAAAACACAAAAATGAAAAGAAGAATCATATTATATACATAAAAATATGATTGCAGAGGAAAGAGAAGGCAAGACGACGGAGTGAAGAAATAGCGGGAGAGAACCGAGATGGTGGGTGGGCGAGGAATGGGATGAAACGATACGGAAAAGGGTGACGGAATGGACTGGGCAAGCGGGCGGCGCACGCGCAGAACTCTCTCTCTCTCTCTCAGTTCTCTCCCTTTCCAGCAGGTCCCCACCGAAAGAGGAGAAGTAGGGTTAGGGCGAGGAGGGAGAGAGACATATGGGAAAGAGGAGGAAGCCGAGAGTGAGTTAAGGCGAGAAGAGGGAAGGGTTGGGTAGAGAGGAAGGGAGGGAGAGAGATGGCGTGGGGCTAGCAGCGAGTACAGACAACGGCTCCCCTTTAGTCGTCGTTGTAATGTTCGTCGGACTCACGGCTCCGGAGAGAACCACATTCCTTTCGCAGACGTCGGGGTGTTTCATACCCGGGTGAGTTGCACTCTACGCGCGTTTCTCTCTTATTTTTTGTGTGTGTTTTCGTTGTTTTCCTACACTACTGCTCCCTTAGGTAGATGCGTCGATCTCTCTCTCTAGCATTTTTCCCCGAGGAAAATGGGGTGTTTACGTCTCGATGCGCCTTTGTTTCGGGACGTGTCAAACCTCTCTGTCCCTTGACGGAGAGATGGGCAAGCGGAGGCTTTCTTTATTTTTCTTTTCACTTCTCCGTGCATTATTCCTCCTCGTTCGGATCGAAAAGTTGCTACCTCGCGTCGCTTTTTTATACTACGGATGCGGATGTTTTTGTGATAGATAAGGAAACAAGTACACGGGTTTTCCGTGGTACAGAAGTGTTTTTCGTCCAATTCGCCGTAGTATAATCGTATACATGCTAATGCATATGCTTTGAAATAAGAAAATGATTTTTTCCTTATACTGTGGTAGCCCTGCTTTTTAGATCCATTCTAAATATATTCATTTCGTTTTGCCATTCTATACTCGCCCTACAAACAAAACTTCTTGAAATCGGTTCAGCCAATTCTTCCCTGATTTATGCTTACGGGTGGGCGGATGGACATCACGAAGATAATAGTGCTTTTCAGCAATGACGAAAAGCATTAAAAATCGATGACGGTCTTTCAAAAATAATATATGATAGATAGACTAAGGTGAATGAATATTTGGGGCAATATTACGTAATGTAAAAAAAAAAAAAACAAAAAATAAACTACACTCGATCTTTTTTTAGCTCAAGCTCGTAATGAATTTGACAAAATCTGAAGGGCGCTTTAGTCGGTTAATTTTTTTTTAAATTTGCATAAACGACCGTATCAATCGCCGCGCGAAAATCGCGTCTTTTTAATCGATGTTACTAATTGCTTCGTTTTAATCCAAGCATCCCTTCTCGACTAATTTTAATCGTTCGTTCCGTCAAAATGTATACGGTACTCAACGCGCGCTTACTAGGTTTACGCTCCACATACGTCCAACGTCCCAATTTAAAAGGAAAAGGAAAAAGCATTTAAAAGAGAGCGAACTTAAAGACGGAGGATACTGTTACGAGAAATGAAAACCATTGTCTCAGCACTTTAATAATGTCGCAAGGTTTCAAAAACCTGGTCTGAATTGCACAGTGGGATGTTTCCATTGGGTGAGCACATCAAAAAGCGTTTGAAAATACTACCGCGCCATCCAAAAAATAACCTATAATTATCTAAGTCAACCTTTCGTTTACACCACCTCATTTAGATTGTTTTTAAATAATTTGGTGTGCACTAGGCCTTGTATGTCGACTCAATTTATCAGGTGGCCCATGTCTGTCTTTGTTTATTTATTCACATCCTCTACATATTTTAGGTAACTACACTGCTACTCGTTAACTAATAAGAGACATAAATCTAGAAAATTACAAACAATAATGTTCAGTTACTTACTTAGACATTAATTGGTTTCACCAATCTTCCTATTTTACATGAAATTAAATTCTATCAACATTCAAGCATATATTTAAGCGTTTATTTGTCATATTGAAGGCATGAAGCATGAAGTAATAACTAGGACGAACTCCAAAACGACTTCGTTAAAATAGATAAATTTAGATTCGTGGTTTTGCAACAAATTTTGGTACTTTTTAGCTTTAAATTAATTCATAGTATTTTTAAATGGTATCTATTCGCCTTTATTCGGAAGATACTCCGCAAATATTTTTAAATCTTAAATATTTACAAGTTGTAAAACAATTAATATGTTTCATCAACCCATAAAAAGCCTTTGGTTATCAAAATTTTGCAAATTATTCTGTTATTACTGTAATTTAGAAGATTTTAGTTGTGTATTTCTCAGAACGATAGATTGATATTCCAGGTATTCATATGATTTTTGCTTTATCTATGAAAAATTATCAAGAAAGTAAAACATTTTAATTAAGACAATCATTCGTCATTTGCTTTCAACATTTTACTTCCAGCAAAATATTCTCAAGGGATCCAGACAAATGATTCACACCCAAAAAGGCTAACAACCTAAGAGCTGACGATATCAACCCACGATAACGTGTACATTTAAATTAAATACATTTAAAAAGAGTTTTCTTCTTTGGCCATTTCCAGTTTTTACTGCAGATAATTTCAATATAGGCTGGGTTTTGCGCGTGAATGTAAAAGAGAATAGCAGTTCTTGGGCCACTTCAGGGACTTCTGTTCGACACATAGTTTAACACATCTAATAGCTGCCCTTTGGCGTTGGGCATTGTAGGTAGGGCCGGTCCGAGCTACGGGCGAGCCGGGCGGAAGCCCGGGGCGCCAAAGTCTTGGGGTCGCAATCCCGACCAACTATCTATGCATTATTATTATTATTCACATAAACGCTACAATTGGGAGCAGGTCCCGGTGGCAGCGGGTCCAAATCACAACTCAATGCATAATACCCAAATTACATAATAAACATTGGGTTTACTTAATACAAAAATATAAGCTTTTTGATACCATTTCCTATACATTATATACTACTTCTTAACTTCATTACTTCCCAATAAAAAAATATTTGATACGAATTTATAACGCAGAACAAGTTGGAACGCTCATGGCATTCCGTTTATTTTTCCTTTGTTAACCATTTTTACAGAGGGATGAATAAATTAACATGTACTTTGTAAATATCTCAACAAACATTTACGGAAGGGGGCGCTGGAGTGCTATCTCGCCCGGAGCGCCAAAATTCCTCGGGCTGACCCTGATTGTAGGTCCTTTGGGTAATATGGGCCCTTTGTCCCAGACTCCCTTCTAAAAACAGCCTTTTTCATATTTTTTTTAATTTGCGATACGTCAAAAAATGTAAGGATGTGAGAAGATAATAAAACTGCATTTTTTCACAAGTGATGTAAAAGAATCACAGTTTCGTTGGAAAAATTTTTGTTTCGGATATATAAAACTACCTGAAAACCACGTCTTGTCGTATATTTGGCGGAAAATGTCAAAGGTAGCGGAACATCAAAACAATGACTCCTCTCCATCGATTGAATGAGGTTGCGATTGATCAATAAGCTGAGCACGTATGCTCATTTCTGAGATACGATATCTAATAAATTTCTAAAAACAGGAAAGATGAATATGGATATCCTATCGTCATTCCGATCGCATAATTTTGAATTATTTGTTTACAGCAGAATAACTCTTATGTACTCATTATGTTTACACAACACACTAAGAACCAGAATCTATTCGCGGAATAATTCTACGCAATTGATGATTTCCGTAGAATCTTATCGAATACATCAATTTTTGTAATGACAGTTTTTACAATTTTATTGTTCAAATAATTTTTAGGTTTACATAAAAATCTATTTAATAAGCGTTTAGTGTGACTTCCGGTATTGTCTTAAGATTTTAATTATAAACTTTGATCATTTATAGCTTCAAAAATATCCATGATAATAGAAAATGGATGTAACAAGTCATCCTTCCGTAACGTTACATCACGGATTGAAATAAATCCAAATACCCTATAAACATGAAAACATTTTTAGATTTTTAAATCATTATTTGTTAAAATTTTCTTCTTCGTACAACCTAGTGTTTGGAATTTTTTCAGTTTTAAAATCGAATACCGAAAGCGTTTTTTCCTTTTCTTGGATTCCAACCCTATCTGCAGGCATATAATATCTACTCATTTGAACTCAGTTTTGTAAGAGTTAATTGAAAGGATATTTTGATGACTAAATGATAAAGCCTCAGCACAATATTTACAGCTGGTGTGGTACATAGGTCCTCAGATATTTAACTGACTTGTTTACCCCGCAAATCAAAACTGCGTCTAACGCCTAATTTTGTAATATTCTTTCACGTCGCTCATATGTCGCTTCCATGAAGAAAAAACAAATGATACAGCAATTTCATAACCTTCATTCGATTCGTTCCTCATGATGAAACAATTACTGTGTGGGGATTGATAAAAAAAATCCCGTCCCAACGTTACGGCCTCTCCTTGCGCTCTCGATTGATTGATTCAATCAGAATCGCATTGAATCCTCCGAACCTAAGCTCTTCACAAGTCGCGGTGTGGCTACCGGTTGGTCACTTCGGAGTCCGATTTAGTCCGGGGCTCAACGTTGGAGAAAGAGCGATAGAGATGGAGAGAAGGGTGAGCGTGGGTGGATGGCGGCGAAGGAGGAGGAGTGGAAGGATCCGTTCCGTACGAGTGCAGAAAACAAAGTAGTCTTGATTCGAGAGGATCATCGCGGCCTGCCCTCCGCTGCTGATTGGTCTCCTCTCGCTCCCTCTCTTTCCTCGATGGTACTCTTTAAAAAAAAAAGAATTTTTTGGCTCAATTCCACGACCGATGCTACAGAGTGAGCAATAGTGACGCTACGATGCTCTTTCTCTTTCCTCAAGATTCGCTCACTTCAATCACTACCATTCCTTCCATGCCTCTCTCTCTCTCATCCTCTAACAAACCAATTCTCTTTTATTTTGCTCTTTAAAAATAAAAGAAACTCTTTCGTTAGGGAATAGTTGCACACAATGCGGAAGGAATCACGATGGGAATCTTGACACACAAGAAATGCAGCGACTTAATGTGTGTGTATGTGTGTGTATATATATATATATATATATATATATATATATATATATATATATATATATATATATATATATATATATGCACACACACACACATATATATATTCCTCTCGCTGTAATCCTTTTAAAAAAACTTCGCATCAACGATAAGAGAAATTAATCATTCACTTAGTCACCGCCTGTGTATCGGGTGTGTTTAGCACCCACGATTTCTACTTCGGTGATTACGATAATAAAAATTGAACGGGACGGGTGCTTTCGAAAATTCGGAATAAATAAGTTTCCGACGAGCCGGAAATCTGTGGAACGATAATGATCCCACCAGATTGACTCGCAAAACACGCTCGGGACAAAAATATCCGCGAAGTTCTTCTGTGTTGCGAGGTTTTTCGTTCGAGCGACATTTTCATAAAAGGTAAACGAAAGTGATTTGAAGTAGGGGATCCCAATAAACCTTGAGAGTTTTTCGCTGTCCGTTCAACTTTATTTTTATCATCTTTATTACCTTACCCTTCCGAGGCGAATTTCCGGACGGTGAGGTCATAATTTTACATATCGCGGGATATCACACTCGCGGAGATAATATTTCTTTTATGCACGAGATGGTCGCGTCCGTAGTTAAAGGAGGAGGAAAACGGTGTGGGAAAATGAAGGTTTTCCGTTGCGTCCTTGATCGATGCTGCGATGGCTCTCGAACGCAAACAATCGGAACTAATGAGCGCTCATTTTAGAGTGCGCTTCTTAAGCAGTCTAGGCGCTCTAGTAGGGTCGAATCCATCGACCTCTATGATCATCGAAACGGAGATTGTGAAAGTAGGAAAGCATGTACCTTGACGTAGGGCGGGAGATGGACTGTATGGGTCAGGAGTTTACGCTCATCACGGATACGCGGACACAGGTGCGCGTATGTTGGCTAATATCGATATAACCCACGCATGTCCCGCTAATTTCGAACCGACGATCACTTTGAGATATATATTTTATTTTCAAAGGCCTAAATTGCAACTGAAACTTATTAAAACTGCCAACTCACCTCTCAAATTTTCTTACGTCAAGAATCGTATTTTTAATGCAAGTAGATATAATTAAAACGATAAATTTATGTCCCAAACGCTGACGAGTTAACCATTTCATCAACATTACCCTTTGAACGTGTCTAATATCGACTTTAACTACTTTTAGGGACATATATATGTTGCAAATATAGTACTTTCTGTATAACGATATTTTTACGAGATTATTCCTACGATGTCTCATCGCAACAAAAACACAAGTTGCCAATTTAATTGTGTCCAAGAATGTCGTTTCTTATTCAATAAAAACATTAATATAAATATAAGACCAAGCTAAAAATACGTCAAATGGTGATATATAACGTACCTTTTTTGCTCCAATGCGTCGCAAAATTACGTCCATGATTTTTCCGAATTTATCATTTCAAAGTTGGCCAAGCTAACTATCATTTCCCAATAACTATTCTCCATATTTTATTCGGTTTTCTTCGTGGTGCTTTTCGTATCTTTTCCAGTTTCATTTTAACTTAATTCAAGTGATGATTGGTTACATTGCCGATTTCCGTTGGCATTCCGTTGACCTTATTCCTAGTTTTTTAGTCCATGTTCCTCTATTTTTAGCGATTCTAATAATCCATCTCTCAAATAGGTATTTTGGAAACCTTCAGGCAATTTCTGCATAATCAGCATTTAAAATTCTACTTTCATATGGAAAAATACCAAAATATCTTAAAGCAACAGTCAATGAAAAGGTATACGAGGAACTTCTAAATCCACAGGCTCATGACAAAACTTGGAATGGCTTTGGAGCTAGAGAAATGTATTCTAGAACCAGATATCGCTCGCAGTTAAACGTGCAAAATAATAATGGAAAAGTTTCTTCCGAGTGTGCTCAATGCGATCACATTCTTCCTATTCGGCTCGCTAATAGCATTTCCTTCCCGTGTGTTATTGTTTGGAAAAGGTAAACGTCGCGATTAAATTCCTCCGAATCCATGGTATCGAGTTAACTTCTTGCCATACACAAACCTGTTGACTGCTATTTTAGTTTTTGGCATGAGAACCACCTTCAATGCGAAATTTTAGCTGTCTCGGGCCGGCTGCTGAATAATACGCAGGAAATTCTGTAAGGCCTTCAGCGAATATAACGGCGTCATTGAGAAAATGAAGATGGTTAAAACAATCTACGATTTAATAAAGTTATTATACTGATCTAATTAACTGAATTCATTTTCAGGGATAGAATTTTATTGATAAAAAGATTTTTTTATTTTTGGCAAACGTTTTGCGTCTTAAGCTTACCAGCGTATAAGCGACATTGATTTATGAATAAATGGTATTACATAGCAAAAATGTTGACGAACAGATAATAATAAATTCATTACAACAAAAACTTAGCTTTTCCTAGGTGAGACAACTTCTTCAGCCATAAAAACTTATTAAAAACCCGATGCATTTCGCCCACTAAGTGGGCATCTTCAGGGGCGCACTTGTATCGACAGTGACTGAAAGTCTCACACCAACCTTTATAAAAACTTACCTGATTCGTTAAAATTATTATTTATTGTCCAACTATCGTAATAGCGTTATAAATGACTTTATTTGTTTGATATTTTAGTATTAAAATACGTATTACACCGATCACAATATTTCATCGAAATCTTTCGTTCTTCTCATCTTTAGACTCACCAAAAGAAGGCTAACGAAGGAGAGAGAGAATGTTTTGTCTATGATTATCATTTACGTAAAATATCGCAGTATTTTATCAGCACATATTTGGTATACATCAAAATTAATTAGTGCTAAATATTTAAAAGAATGTTTCTGAATACTCATCCATAGTTCTTGTTGATTACTCATATGGTCAATTTATCACAATGGAATGACTCCATTCACATTAACCATCCATTAAACCATCGAATTGATCTTAGGCTCCCAATTTTACCAATTGTTTCGATTTCAACATATATAGGCAACAGTCAATTTAGCATAAAAATTCCATTTACGTCTCTCTTTAATTGAAAATCTTTAAAATTTTAGAGCTATTAAATTTGAGCTCTGCGATTCCCTTCCCGTTTGAACAAATATTACGCTATCCCTATCGTTATCCAAGCTGTTTATCATATGCAGGCGTGAAATTCAATATGGGCCCTAAAAGAGAAGCCGCAGATCAAGGAGTTTTAGTGGGAAAGTTGAAGGATTATCGAGGATTTCTCCATACCCCAATGGGAAACTAAAAGTTAACAAATATTAAAATTTATATACAGGCACGACCATGCATTGGAACGTCTGCGTGTGTGTGCTCGAGCGCGAATAATTTAAGTCCAGAGAAAAATATAGATAACAAAATATATCCGTCAAGAGGTAAAGAAAACCAAATGCATATTTCGATTACAAAGCATCGATCCTCATTGATGATCAACCGATTGATTCTTTGAAAGAAGAATTAAGAATCGACGGACGGTGAATTTTTACTAAGAAGGCCAATCTATAGCCGAAATGTGTATCTGGTTTTCTTAAATGTATTACGGTTAAAAAGTTACCATTATCCTTAGTAATGCGCGTACATGCTCACATAAATATGTGTAGTTTTACCTAAAACCAATATGAGTCGTGTGCCTCGGGCTATTTCTCGTGATTAATTAGAGTAATAACCAGAGGAAATTTTCATTCTATAAATTTCATATATGTGCCTACTAACGCGTTAAATTTATTTTTCAAATATTTGTGCACACTCCTAGTGTGAAATCCAGAGTAAATATTTAGCCCCAGCACAAAAAGAAACTCTCATATCTCATACCTCGCGGGTGTTATTTAACAACCGGGACGAGTTGATAATGACCTTGTGGGAGGTTACTCGGCTTGTTTACTCCCACGAGTGTGAAGTAAACCTATTGCGAGCGTAAACCACTGCTTGAAAGAGATAGGCGCGAATAGGATACACAGGTATGCGTGCACAGACACACGCGAACACATGGGCGCTAGGATGTTGTAAGAGCACCTCACCATCCATTCGATCCACGACCTCGCTTCGCGGATTATCCGCTTTTTTCCCGTTTCGAGCAGACCTGTGGTCGGCAGCGTGACCACTGGATAAAAATAGAGAAGACGCAATCAATATTATCGTATATACGTTAGGACGAACCGCAGAATCTTTTCGAGGCAAAAGCTCGATTAATCTTATAATCTCGATCGAATTTGAGGCTGTATGGGAAAAAATCGCGGTGAACCTCGCTGCTCGATTTTAAAAAGTATGCGTGAATTTCCAATTCTTTATAACAAATGGACGAGTCGAATGGAATATTTCGTTTATTCGCGAATCAAATGTGAATTTTAGAACTATATCGGCGACTTTGAATTAGAACGATATGATAAACGCTACCAACATTTGGTAATTGGTTAATTGAGTTAATTTCAAATAGTACTTTTACTGCTAATGAAAAACTAAAGATTCATAAAATAAACTTCGGCAATTTATAGCATTAAACTTATTTAAATTTGTACAAGTGTAAAAAATTTCCGAATTCCTTTGATGGCCTGATCTGTTGCCAAATTGTAATAATAAATATTTGAGTGATATATCCTGTTTTTTTATTCACCAATATAAAACTGGTAAATTATATCGTAATATTAGTTTGTTCGCAAAATAAATAAAAAATGTGGAACTGTATGAAAAATCATTGACACACTGTCGTGACATTTGCATTTTAGTCACTAAAAACCAAAATCTAGCAGAATTTCGTCAAATAGACAATGGCATAAAGCAATCACATTAATCTCTTATAAAATTTAAACCAAAATGTAGTTTTGGTGTGAAATTAAATTCTTATGAACTGAAATGTTGAACGTTTAAAGTCGAAGAATAATTTTCACAAATTCGAAAATGATACATCACTGAGTTATAACTAGGCTTGGTAGTTTTCGGCGTTTATTTTTCTTAGAAATCGACGACTAAAATCTACGTTTATTTTTTTCAAAAATTCTACTACGAAAATCGAGGTTTATTTTAATGCATTGGTAGTTTTCCACGTTTAAATTACTTTAAAAGTCACATATCGAGTTTATATGTCCTAGAAATCAAAGATGAATATCGAAGTTTCAAAAATACATTTCATTGATTTTATCTATAATATTAAATAAATTGAATTCCTTCTACTAAAATTTTGCTAAAAGTGCATATGTATAAATTAGACCTCGTATCACCGATTGTTTGTTGCTCTCTAGATTTTGATAGATGCGCTTTTTTTATTTCGATCATTAATCTGGTACAGATAATTTTCCTAAATAAACCATAAAGTTTATTTTACCCGTTAAATCGCCGCTTTTATTAACGAAATCTTGACTATTAGATAGCAAAATTAATGAAATGTCAATATAATGTACAACCAAATTAATATATTGAAAAAAATCCTTGTTGAGTAGCAAACAACAATGAATACCTATAGAAAAAGAGTGCGAAATGCGAGTGCACTCAGAGGATGGATTGCGGGTACGATTCCCAAAAATATAAAGTTTATGTCAGTATATTTGTGAAAATACTATAGGGACATCTAGCGATCAGTATTCATTTCTCAGTCTGGGAAAACCTTTCTCACGTTGGAAGAGATCGGGAGAAGACACAAGAGGCGTTTCCCGACTTTTGCGTAAGTGGTGTACGGCGGCTACTCACATCGTGAAAATGATCCAAGGCGCGTAGGAACTATCGAATTCGATCGAGGTTAATGACAGAGTGTAATTAACGGATTATTCTGTTTTGTAACATACCCGTGCCTTTGTACCTCACGGGAGCCAATTATGGGCCCTTAAAACAATGAAATAAAGGACCTTAGAAAGTCAAGTGTAAGGATAACGAACGAAGTGTTGCCGTCTGATATGACAAATGCCGATTTTCTAACCCGTTTTGGATCTTTGGAGCTAAAATATTTTGTGTGAACGTGGTAAACCAAATTTATGAATCATGTCGCACAATTGCGTGGAGAATATAGTGGTGAAAAATCGACATTTATCGACAACTCGTTTTCGTCTAATTTGAAATTTTTACAAAGTCGACATTTATTGACATTTATCGATTTAAATCGAATCCTAACCAGCCTACTAATAACTTAAAAACGGATAGCCGACCATTAAACCACGTTTTGATACTCCATGTACAACCAAACTCCAGGAATAAGCCGTTTTCTCCAGAAAGAATCTCAATTGTCTCGTTTAAAACACATTGTATCGACGACGCTGGAAAATTTCCAAGTGGTAGTAACTATTTTACTGGCGAGCATTTTGAGTGGCATGAAATTCCGATAAAGGTCCAATTTCTTAAACTATACGGGAATTTTTAAAAAATCAAACTAATAATGATGCAACCGTAAAAAAATTCTATTCGCAATTTTTTTTAATGAACAGTTTTATGACGACATGATTAATATAATAGAAAAAGGGACAAATTTAAAAATAGCATTTATCGGCGACTCCAGTCTTTTACGTGCCAAAACCGCCGTCTTAACTGTGACTTTAATTAGGACTGAATTATTGCCTAATATACATTTACAGCGCAATAACAGATACCATTTTGTGATTAGCAATTAAGCTTCAGCCATTATGCTACGAAGAGCAAAAGTTTTATCGAATTTTTATCTACCTATGTTTCCTCTAAATTTCCACACATAATTTTCCGTCGTAAATGACATTCTGCCTGATGTTTTTAATCAACCAGTGCAATTGAGGAGGTGTGCGCAAAAACGGGCTAACCCTCAATAGAAAAAACTGTTTTAAGTGCTACTATCTATTGAACACTACATATACTAACTATCCCTGACTGGGCTAACATCACAGAAACTCTTGATAATGTAATACAGCCGTTGAAATTCTTGCTATTATTTCTGAAAGCTTCCTTAAACACATTTTTTTCTCCATTTAAAAAAAGTGTGGGTTAGCCCGTTTATGCGCGCGTCTTCAATTTTTAAATTAAATAAACTGATGTGGGCAACACATGACTTTCTCCATATTTATATATCAAATTACATGTTGTTAGCTCTGGGATCGTTGTCAATATTTACTTCCGGTTGACAATTAAGAAAAGAAAAAGGAGCGTTACTAAGACGTAACTAAGCGTCAATTGTTAACAGTAGTCTTCGGTAGGTGGCGTGGTGGTGGCAGCTAAAAATATATGATATCTCTTAAAAAATGCATTATATGGAAAAATGTATCCAACAAAGGTTGTAGAAAATAAAATTTTCTACAACTTTTATTCCAGTACATTTTTACATTTATCAAATGTTAAAGCAAATATTTAAAAATAACGGATAAAGTAACAAGAGTAAACACCCACTTCCGATCGACCGATTTTTACCAAAAACTAATCAGATCTTCTAACTTTTATAAAAATGTTCAATATAAAATTTTGCGTTGATCTGTTTAATAGTTTTTGAGTTAGAGCGTCCACAAAAATCTATCACATACAGACCGACAGACAGACAGACATACAGACATCATCACGAAACTAGTCAGAACATGTTCAGGGAACCTTAAAACATGTATTACCGTTGAAATCTCGAATTCGATTTTTTTCATGAAAACAATACTTTCTCTATACCTACTTCGTAAATGGAGAAAGTAAAAATAAATCATCAACCTGCATGTTATAAGTAAGCATAAAAAAATCGCAATGCATAGTATTTCTTCATTCTATTTACACGAAACATACTTCTCTTCCCATATGAATTAAGGAGCGAGATTCTATAACAATCCTCTCTGCGGAGTTAAGGTCTGCAGACAAAAAAATAAATAAATAAAAATAAATGGCAATCGTAAAGCGTTGGGGCGGTAGGAGAACGCAAGAATATTTCTTGGCAAGGTGGAGTCAAAACAGAGGAATTTTCGACCGAGCAAAAGCAAAGAGCGGGATGGAAAGAGATTGAAACAAACACCTCTTCGCAGAGAGGTGTGTGTGCGTGTGTGGAACTTTTTCGACCTCATGCCGATCGATGCATCGACGCGCGAGAGACTGGGGAAGGGAACGAATCTCTCCCACTTCCTACCGTCAGGAATGATAAAAGGAAAAACGGCAAAACGCCCCCGCCCGTCTAAACGTGGAAGATACAAGTAAGTTATTGAATGGGTCTCGCGATTTAGGAAGAATTTTATAACATCCCTCGAGCTCCGTAGGCAACGCTCGCATTTTTCTCATGAAACGACGTGACGAGAAAACGGACGTGTGCCCTGCGTTCGTGTGATGAGTGCGTTTACGTAAATAACCGTTAACGCCACAGACACGCGCACACATATTCGTTCATGCATGAATCTCACGCCTAAGATACATACATACATATATATATATATATATATATATATATATATATATATATATATATATATATATATAACAACTTACGGAAAAGGAAAGGTAAAATAGATATATGGATGTCAACAAGGTGTTGGGATGAGGAAACCCAGTGAGCACTCACCAATCAGACGACTTCAGGTTGGCGAGGCCCCGGGGATGTCGAAGCGACACACGTAAAATAACACAAAAACACAGAAACATCACAAACGTAAAGCTTTCGGAAATACTCCTTCTTCAGCTACAGAGAGAGAACCCTCTCCTCATCCCAACACCTTGTTGACATCCATATATATATATATATATATATATATATATATATATATATATATATATATATATATATATATATATATATATATATATATATATATATATATATATCACAGAATCAGTCTAATCCTCCGTGAAAGAGGAATGGAAAGAAGTACCATGTCTGAATGGAATAATTACGCCCTCCCCTTGAAATATCATCCCATACGCTGAATTTCCTACCACTATTAGGTGGATGAAATGCGTCATCTACCGTTTTTATTCACATTGTTTTCGGTCATCCATATCAGCTGCAGGGATGAAATCTTCTTGTTATTAATCGCAATAAATGGATTAAAAAACATAGCTAAGATTTGCATCTATAGAAACAAATATATGTTTGAATGTGTGTGTGTATATATACCTATATAATACACACACACATTCAAACCTGTAGCTGCATCTCGTAAACGGTGCGTTAATCGATATATAATCGTATGAACTTTTCTCTTTATTTTGAGCCGCTCAACAAGCTCCCGAAGTTTTCGGAGGTATTTCCATATCACCCTGTATATATCTATAATAAATAGATACTTCTTACGGAGGATATATTATATATAATGATATAAAACCTAAGGTACTTCTAGATATTCCACGGAGCTGAAATTTGGAGAAAACCTTGGTGTTGGTCGAAAACCATCAGGAAAATCGAAAATTCCAAAATTTTCCCTTACAACGGAGTCTTTTACACCCCAAAACATTCATTTTCAAGTCCCATTAGAAAACCATTTAAATCCGTACAAGCCTTTTTATAATTGCATTTTTAAATTACTTTTAATTAAGGTACAAACTCCGGACCTGAATAAGAAGACGGGAAAAAGAACGAAGATTAATTTTCATGGAAGTAGAACATGAATGCGTGCCGAATTAGTCCAATTATTCGATTTTTACTGCATAAAAACGGGATTCTATACAATTTATAACAATGGCCCAATATTTCTGTCATGACTACGACACAATGCTTTTCTTCGGGAATTTATTTTACATGTTAATAAAACTGAACGAGAGCTTAGTGCCACGAATTGAAAAATTGCTTAGTGTCATGACGTCATTTTAATGCCGTGACATTTAAAAGCAAAGGGAAAACATATTTTGGTGCGGAGACAATACTAAGAGGAATAAAGCGCTGAAAATTTCAGAGTTTGTATATGTAATGAGTAGGCCTTCAGATAATATGAGACATCTTATGTAGGTGTCCTCGGTTCGACTCGAGGCGCTCCGGAGGTTGAGTTCTTTTTCCGTAAGAAAAATTAATTTAATTTAGACAACTTCCCGTTATGTCACAAAAATGAAAACGACTAAAATATCTCTGAAAAATTAATATATTTATCTTGGTGAGATGAAATGCTTGCAGAATGCAAGCACCAACTACTTGTGTGTGTGTGTATATATATGTGTGTGTGTGTGTGTGTGTGTGTGTGTGTGTGTGTGTGTGTGTGTGTGTGTGTGTGTGTGTGTGTGTGTGTGTGTGTGTGTGTGTGTGTGTGTGTGTGTGTGTGTGTGTGTGTGTGTGTGTGTGTGTGTGTGTGTGTGTGTGTGTGTGTGTGTGTGTGTGTGTGTGTGTGTGTGTGTGTGTGTGTGTGTGTGTGTGTGTGTGTGTGTGTGTGTGTGTGTGTGTGTGTGTGTGTGTGTGTGTGTGTGTGTGTGTGTGTGTGTGTGTGTGTGTGTGTGTGTGTGTGTGTGTGTGTGTGTGTGTGTGTGTGTGTGTGTGTGTGTGTGTGTGTGTGTGTGTGTGTGTGTGTGTGTGTGTGTGTGTGTGTGTGTGTGTGTGTGTGTGTGTGTGTGTGTGTGTGTGTGTGTGTGTGTGTGTGTGTGTGTGTGTGTGTGTGTGTGTGTGTGTGTGTGTGTGTGTGTGTGTGTGTGTGTGTGTGTGTGTGTGTGTGTGTGTGTGTGTGTGTGTGTGTGTGTGTGTGTGTGTGTGTGTGTGTGTGTGTGTGTGTGTGTGTGTGTGTGTGTGTGTGTGTGTGTGTGTGTGTGTGTGTGTGTGTGTGTGTGTGTGTGTGTGTGTGTGTGTGTGTGTGTGTGTGTGTGTGTGTGTGTGTGTGTGTGTGTGTGTGTGTGTGTGTGTGTGTGTGTGTGTGTGTGTGTGTGTGTGTGTGTGTGTGTGTGTGTGTGTGTGTGTGTGTGTGTGTGTGTGTGTGTGTGTGTGTGTGTGTGTGTGTGTGTGTGTGTGTGTGTGTGTGTGTGTGTGTGTGTGTGTGTGTGTGTGTGTGTGTGTGTGTGTGTGTGTGTGTGTGTGTGTGTGTGTGTGTGTGTGTGTGTGTGTGTGTGTGTGTGTGTGTGTGTGTGTGTGTGTGTGTGTGTGTGTGTGTGTGTGTGTGTGTGTGTGTGTGTGTGTGTGTGTGTGTGTGTGTGTGTGTGTGTGTGTGTGTGTGTGTGTGTGTGTGTGTGTGTGTGTGTGTGTGTGTGTGTGTGTGTGTGTGTGTGTGTGTGTGTGTGTGTGTGTGTGTGTGTGTGTGTGTGTGTGTGTGTGTGTGTGTGTGTGTGTGTGTGTGTGTGTGTGTGTGTGTGTGTGTGTGTGTGTGTGTGTGTGTGTGTGTGTGTGTGTGTGTGTGTGTGTGTGTGTGTGTGTGTGTGTGTGTGTGTGTGTGTGTGTGTGTGTGTGTGTGTGTGTGTGTGTGTGTGTGTGTGTGTGTGTGTGTGTGTGTGTGTGTGTGTGTGTGTGTGTGTGTGTGTGTGTGTGTGTGTGTGTGTGTGTGTGTGTGTGTGTGTGTGTGTGTGTGTGTGTGTGTGTGTGTGTGTGTGTGTGTGTGTGTGTGTGTGTGTGTGTGTGTGTGTGTGTGTGTGTGTGTGTGTGTGTGTGTGTGTGTGTGTGTGTGTGTGTGTGTGTGTGTGTGTGTGTGTGTGTGTGTGTGTGTGTGTGTGTGTGTGTGTGTGTGTGTGTGTGTGTGTGTGTGTGTGTGTGTGTGTGTGTGTGTGTGTGTGTGTGTGTGTGTGTGTGTGTGTGTGTGTGTGTGTGTGTGTGTGTGTGTGTGTGTGTGTGTGTGTGTGTGTGTGTGTGTGTGTGTGTGTGTGTGTGTGTGTGTGTGTGTGTGTGTGTGTGTGTGTGTGTGTGTGTGTGTGTGTGTGTGTGTGTGTGTGTGTGTGTGTGTGTGTGTGTGTGTGTGTGTGTGTGTGTGTGTGTGTGTGTGTGTGTGTGTGTGTGTGTGTGTGTGTGTGTGTGTGTGTGTGTGTGTGTGTGTGTGTGTGTGTGTGTGTGTGTGTGTGTGTGTGTGTGTGTGTGTGTGTGTGTGTGTGTGTGTGTGTGTGTGTGTGTGTGTGTGTGTGTGTGTGTGTGTGTGTGTGTGTGTGTGTGTGTGTGTGTGTGTGTGTGTGTGTGTGTGTGTGTGTGTGTGTGTGTGTGTGTGTGTGTGTGTGTGTGTGTGTGTGTGTGTGTGTGTGTGTGTGTGTGTGTGTGTGTGTGTGTGTGTGTGTGTGTGTGTGTGTGTGTGTGTGTGTGTGTGTGTGTGTGTGTGTGTGTGTGTGTGTGTGTGTGTGTGTGTGTGTGTGTGTGTGTGTGTGTGTGTGTGTGTGTGTGTGTGTGTGTGTGTGTGTGTGTGTGTGTGTGTGTGTGTGTGTGTGTGTGTGTGTGTGTGTGTGTGTGTGTGTGTGTGTGTGTGTGTGTGTGTGTGTGTGTGTGTGTGTGTGTGTGTGTGTGTGTGTGTGTGTGTGTGTGTGTGTGTGTGTGTGTGTGTGTGTGTGTGTGTGTGTGTGTGTGTGTGTGTGTGTGTGTGTGTGTGTGTGTGTGTGTGTGTGTGTGTGTGTGTGTGTGTGTGTGTGTGTGTGTGTGTGTGTGTGTGTGTGTGTGTGTGTGTGTGTGTGTGTGTGTGTGTGTGTGTGTGTGTGTGTGTGTGTGTGTGTGTGTGTGTGTGTGTGTGTGTGTGTGTGTGTGTGTGTGTGTGTGTGTGTGTGTGTGTGTGTGTGTGTGTGTGTGTGTGTGTGTGTGTGTGTGTGTGTGTGTGTGTGTGTGTGTGTGTGTGTGTGTGTGTGTGTGTGTGTGTGTGTGTGTGTGTGTGTGTGTGTGTGTGTGTGTGTGTGTGTGTGTGTGTGTGTGTGTGTGTGTGTGTGTGTGTGTGTGTGTGTGTGTGTGTGTGTGTGTGTGTGTGTGTGTGTGTGTGTGTGTGTGTGTGTGTGTGTGTGTGTGTGTGTGTGTGTGTGTGTGTGTGTGTGTGTGTGTGTGTGTGTGTGTGTGTGTGTGTGTGTGTGTGTGTGTGTGTGTGTGTGTGTGTGTGTGTGTGTGTGTGTGTGTGTGTGTGTGTGTGTGTGTGTGTGTGTGTGTGTGTGTGTGTGTGTGTGTGTGTGTGTGTGTGTGTGTGTGTGTGTGTGTGTGTGTGTGTGTGTGTGTGTGTGTGTGTGTGTGTGTGTGTGTGTGTGTGTGTGTGTGTGTGTGTGTGTGTGTGTGTGTGTGTGTGTGTGTGTGTGTGTGTGTGTGTGTGTGTGTGTGTGTGTGTGTGTGTGTGTGTGTGTGTGTGTGTGTGTGTGTGTGTGTGTGTGTGTGTGTGTGTGTGTGTGTGTGTATACATACACACAGAAGTAGTTGGTGCTATATATATATATATATATACACACATATAAAACCTAAGATACTTCTAGAAGTGCTACAGAGCTGAAATTTGGCATGAATATAGGTCATTGGTTATAACCTCTGGAAAAATCCTAAATTTTAGAAAAGTTATATTTAAAGGGTGTTTTTGACCCCAAGGTCCAATTTTAAACGCCCATAATAAAAGCAATGAAAGCTGTGCAGGGCTATATAAAATTGCTTTTTTAAATTATTTAAAATTAAGATACCAAGTCGGGACATACACCGTGCTGTGGATGAAAGAATGAAGTTTATTTTTCATGAAGACAAAATTCAAAACCATGCTGAATTTGCGTAAAAATGTGATTTTAATCACAAAATTATGAAAATTTTCCGGTTTTCAACAATGAAAAATATTAACTACCATATTGATTTCAGCCAACGACGTATACATATGATGACGTGATAATTTTTAATTAATTTTTTTATCCAGAATCGTACTAAAAGTAACGGATGATGAAGCCATAATACTAACTCACAAAATATCCTAATTTTTACATAAATTTTTGCGTAACATATAAGCTATTGTCTTAATTATGATTATAGTTATTGCTTAAAAAGGGCGATCTGAGCCATGTAAATTGAAATTCGAAAACTTGGATGCGAGCCCATTGCCAGAGAATTTTAAAATTCCGGATAGATGCTTTAATTTCGCAGAAAATGAAAACTATTATCTTATTTAAATAAATAGTTCAAATGCTGTCGCATTGGTATATTTACGAGTTTATATCTTGGTGTATGGTGATTTTTTTTAACGCTTGATGTATGCAAGCGCCGACAACTCGTATATGAAATAACACTATTGTCTAGTTGAAGGAATCCACTTAATGAACATACTTTTTGGGTACATAACTAACCACACACAAGGCAAAAGAAATGTCAAATTTTTTCTTGTCTTTTTCGAGAGACGATCGGAGTTGGCGCGTGGTCAACATTTTGAGTTGTTGTTTCATTTTCTCTTTCTGTATCTTTGGTTGGGATCTGGTTTGTGTTACATTTTATTAAATTCCGAGTCAGCCATCACATGTCGCTTCCTAGGATCTGTTCACGTATTGTATAAAACCAACACTGGCCAACTGTTTTTTGAGCGAAAAATGCCTCAATCCTAGAGTAAGGAGAAAATCGGGAGATCTAGTCCTATCCCGAGAAACCCCCGGCGAATCCGGAACAGTTAAAACAGTTAAACCTGCCTTTGAATTATAAGGTATTTATATTACTCTCTATATCTACAAAGAATTCTTCCTATTAGAAATTATGACACGTCTCATGAAGGTAATTGGATTCAATTTCTCTGTAAAAATTAGTTCGCATATCACACAGGACGCAATTACTGTAAAACGCTACATTATCCCGAAAATAACTCGCTGGCAATGCATGTCGTTTCCGTTAAATTAATGCTCCGCGTTTATCGTGTTTGAGCTCGTTTACGCATTATTTTGAGTACCGCGCTTATTGCATAATTGAAGTCTAAATTAAGCTGGAATTGAAACATGCATGTTAAACTTCCGCGATCCCGTCGCATCTTGAGTATTCATTGCCTCTGCGATGATACCGTCGTATTTCTCTTTCCTCTTTTCTATTTTTCGGCACTAACGACGTATGTACGATGTCAAAATATGGTCCCACCAACTATTCTTTTCTCGTCCAGTTCTCCATCATTCCGCGCAAACATTTTTCCTTTATTCTATTCTCACAATATATCCACATCATTTGATATTATGCAATGCACAAGTTAATAAAAAAAATAAAAACATTTAGAAAAACAACTCGTATTAAAGCGATAAAAATGAAAAAAATTCCCTCCTTTCTCTCCCTCCCTTTATTCCTTACTCTCTCCCTTTCACTTTTTCACTTTCTCTCTCTCTCTCCCCCTCCATCTTTTCCTACATGTCTCTCTCTCTCCCTCCCTCTCTGCATTCCTGACTCAACTTCAACAGTATATCATTTTGGATTTCTCTATTAATTGGTTAGATCAGAGATAGTCTAATTGAAATGTAATGTTCAAGTTTGTTTTAAAATATAACTTATGAAACTTCGACTATATGCTTATGTAAATTTAAAAGTTTAATATTCTTCAGATATAATCTTTTTCGCAACATTCGCTTTTCTCTCGTTTTCCGTTTAATCCGAATTAATATACGTAATTTCGCGAAATCAACAATAATGCGGTAGCCTTTGACGACAAAAGCTTTTCACCTCAAAAAAATGAAAATTTTCGTGTTCAAAACAAATTTGTGAACCGATTCGCCGCATACTGGAAACCTGACCATAAGACAATAAATTTTTATTCTTTTAGACGCTCTTTAGTTTAAGCTCCGAATTATTACAATGACCACAAGTAATTTTAGAATGAAAATCAAAAATACGCTGCACTCATTCCCGTGTCGTCCAAAAAGGGAAAGTAAACTTCTGGAATCCAACCCAAGCAATTATGGACGATGACCCGTTTAAAACCTGCAAGAGGACGTGCCGAATATCTGACGTAAGACTCATCGAAATCGAACCTACCGTTCTTGAGTTATTCGCATTGATTCGTAAAATCTTACATACAGAAGGCACAAAATAAAACTGACTTTCATTAGAACAGTAGGATATATATGTGACGGAAGTTAATAAAAAAATATTACAAAGGAAAAAAAGTGAAAGATTAAAAATGTAGAACGAAATTCACTAACTTTGGTGGGATTTCAAAAACTTTCCATTACTTGTCTTGCTAGCGGGCCTTATTTACAACCAACTTTAATTTTATGTTTTTCAGAAATTTAAAAACCAACTCATAATTGAATTTCGCCATAATTACCGCAACAATATGCGTTTTCCCTTAAAAATTATGATAATCATTTCGACTTAACCGATAAGTTTTTTGATTGGTATACTTCATTTTTAGCGGTTTTTTTTTAATCCGCTGTCAATGTTTTGTTTGTCAGTCCGTCCGTCCGTCACACTTTCGTCTCTTATGAACTACTTCTACACCGTTCAAGTTGGAGCAACCAATTTTCAAGGGATTGTTTATGGCCATATGTTCTTCCCGCGGTTGAAATTTGCAGAGTACAGAGGCAGCCTAAGGAGTGTAGTGAGCGCACAATGTACAAAAAAACATTAAATTAGTGAAGTACTCCTACACCGTTAAAGATAGAGCGACCAAATTTTAAGGACAGTTTCGGCTGGTAACACTCATGAATTTTGGGCTTTGTTTTGTTTTTTAATGCTAAGTTTCTAATGAAAATACAATGAAAGTAACTATGAATATGATTTTAGTATAATTTGCGAAAGTTTGTTTAGTTTTCATAGGCCATTAGATTTAAGATTAAAGAAAAAATAAATGTGATATTATAACATATATCCATATTTTTTATTTAAAAACCGCCCTTAATATCTGATTTATCAGCTCTTTCCTATATTGTTTTTGTTCTTATACTTTTCGCACTTGAATACATATATTTAAAAATTAGGTTTCAAAAATTTCCATCGAGGAATATGTGACTTAATATGTTGTATCAGAGCTGCTGCGTCATGAACTTAGAGACAAACAGTTTTTTTGAAGAGATCAATCCACGCTTTATGTACCGAAAGAACTCCTGATGTTTACGCTGAAGTTAAAGAAATAATTAAATAAACGTTTTTATTATTTTCATCCTTCAACGAGAGGGTTTTACCAAGAAGTACGTCACTTATTTAGTTTAGATAGACAGGAGACCAAATATAGATCAAAGATGACCTTTCTTTAAATTATTAACAAAATAAATGACTTCCCTTTAGTCTCTCTCAAATGCTTAAATGATTGAATTATTATTTAATATGAATTAGCCCTTAACCACCGCCCGATATTTTTTTGTGGGGCGTCTGTAATTTTCCCCGTCCCGTTAACATTTTCCCGATAACCGCTAGACGGATACCGTCGTTGAAACCTCGCCAAACGCTTCGGAAATCAATAATCGAAGCAATTTTTGAAACTTAATTTCCTCTACGAGGTCGTGAGTATATTTTTGTCGGTTCCACACGAGGGAGGACGAAAAAAGAGAAAAATAGATGGATTGAGGCGAGGAATTTCCATTTCGGTAGGATTTTGGTTTAAAGAAACGAATCACGCCTAAGTGATCTAGCCCACGATAGGCGCCGGCTTTACGCTCCTGGAGAAAAGAAATAAGAAACGCGGAGTATATTTCTTAACCGTCCACTCCTCAAACTGCCACGATATAAACCGCCGATTATAAACTTATAAATCAAGATGAGAGAATGAAAAACCTACTTTCTATTTTCTTATCTCACCATAAGCGGAAAGAATTTGAACATTTTTTCGAATGACCTTTCTTGACCTTGCTGTGAGCCCGCACGTAGCATCTCCCAGACTTATTTCGGAGGATGTGATTTTCCAATGGGCCAGGGTCATTAGGTTTCCGAAACTTAAGAGTCACCGTTCGTATTGGCAAGGCAACGATAACGAGAAACGATTCACAACTCTGAAAGGATTTCACAACACGAGTGAATTAGCACCTCCTCTGAGCAGTGGCGTGCAGAGGTTTGGTGATGCCCGGGGCCAACTCCTTGATTGTATGCAATTGCATTACATGCTTCAAATTGTCTGTAAAATGTTAACAAATTACTATGCTTTTATATGGCATTTATATGACATTACTTGGTGACGGGATTTCTAATTAACGGAGGCCACTCATGTTTCATAAATACAATATGTAACTAACAAAGGTGAAATACTCCTTTAGCCAAAACAACTAGAGGACTACAAAACCCAATGTATTTCGCCCACAAGGTGGGCATTGTCAGGGGTACAACCTGTTTCAACAGTGACTGGGAGCCAACAAGCAGTTGGCTCCCAGTCACTGTTGAAACAGATTAAAATATACCGAACACTTTGATTTCATGCTACGAAGCAAAATAAAACCATAAACAAATATAACTGTAAATATTTTACAATGCTCGTGGCGCGAAATAATGCATTCGTTAAGGCATCTTATGCTCCTTTCAACACCTTTACCACACGAAGAGGCCGCATCAGGACAAAAAAAAAGTTAACAGAGACGATTTCAAATTTCAAAAACTACATTTTTATTTCATTCTTTGATATGGAGATGCCCGGGGCCATCGCACCCTCCCCCCCCCCTTCTGCACGCTACTGCCTCTGAGATACCAAATCAACAAAGCCATGGCTTAGACTTTTGAAAGACGTGCGATGCACTCCGCTCCCACTTTTATCCGATATCCATTTAAATTTTTACTCAAATTAAATTCAATTGTTGTTTACCTACGTCACATTTCCGCCACAAGGCGTGAAGAAGACCACTGATTAGACATTAATGATCCATTTAAAAATGTTTGCATGAGAAGGGATAATTGAATACGTAGCCAAAATATAATTTTTTGTTCAGAACGATATGACATTATCATCGTCGGCGATACCAATGTAAAGAATAAAAATATGAAATTTTTTTGTCAGGCGCGGTCGTAAAACCTTCTTATCCCACATCACAAAGCATGTAAAACGCCTATAATAACCGACTCATCACCCCAGGCATTTTGTGAGTGTGTAAACCCCGCTTGCAAACATAAAGACAAAAGTGTCTCTCGGATGCTGTAAACACAGTGCGGAAGGGCTGCTCGCAAACGCGAAGAAGACATGTAGAAATAAGACTCCCCATCTTTCCCTTTCAATAGAGAGGCACGACTTCACTCGAAACACGCTCCACTGCTTTCACAGGGAGATGCTGGGAGTGCGAGGGAGAACGAGAGAGGGCATTCTTAGATAAAAGCCACCTCCGTTTACGCAAGCACAACGTAATTGCCGATTCATGAGCTCTAACCTCGAAAGAGGATAGAAAGAACGGGGTACGTGTGGTCACAGAGATGGGGAGAGAGGAAGTTGAAGCAAAAGAAAGTGAGGCTGGAAGGCAGAGAGGATGAGATGAGAGATGGAGAGGGAGGGATGGGGAGGGAGGGATGGAGAGGGATGGATGGGGAGGGAGGGATGGATGGGGAGGGAGGGATGGATGGGGAGGAAGGGATGGATGGGGAGGGAGGAATGGATGGGGAGGGAGGGATGGATGGGGAGGGAGGGATGGATGGGGAGGGAGGGATGGATGGGGAGGGAGGGATGGGGATGGAGGGAATGAGAAAAGGGGAGGGAATGAGAAAGAGGGAAGGAATGAGAAAGGGAGGAAATGAGAAAGAGGGAGGGAATGAGAATGAGAGAGGGAATGAGAAAGAGGGAGGGAATGAGAGAGGGAGAGAATGAGAAAGGGAGGGAATGAGAATGAGAGAGGGAATGAGAAAGAGGGAGGGAATGAGAGAGGGAGAGAATGAGAAAGGGAGGGAATGAGAAATGGGGAGGGGATGAGAAAGAGGGAGGGGAGAGAAAGAATGGAAGGGAGAGATGGAGAAGAGAGATATATGTTGGGAGAGAAGAAATGAAAAAGAGATCTACCAAGCGCCTCATAGCTCCCTTTTTCTCCTTCCTCCCGGTCCTGAATAAGATATGCGTGACTGGTTAGGGTTGGGACACCAAGGGCGACGAAAGGGTCGGCAAAGTATTTTGGAGGGGCTTTCGGTTAAGACGATGTTGGATGGTGATGGAAAGAAGTAAGTGGGCGTCGAAGGTAAGAGGAATAAGGATCCTTAATGAGATTGAGATTAAATAAGACGCTGAAGGAGGTTATGGAAAGATTGAATTGTTAAGGAGCAAGTTGCGTCGTAAATCGACAAAATTTATGGCGTCGGTTTTCTGGACCAAAATATGGTTTCTAGAAGCAGAGTAGTGATGTCGAAGGAATACTACATAGATCGGGGGCGAGCAAAATTTTTACGAGGCGGCATTAGGATTTTAGCACCGCGGGCCGCATTAAGACTCCATATCGGAAGTTAAATGAGAGAATGCGAGAGAGTTAGTTAAAATTGAAAATACAAAAACGATTTAGCGTCATAACTTCGATATAATATGTTTATGACCATAGTTTTAAGTAAAAGCATGAAATTATCGGTATAAAATTTCAAGGTTCGATTTCATGATGATTTTGCGAGCCGCATAAAATGCTCTCGCCGCCCACATGCGGCCCAATGGCCGTAGTTTTCCCACTCGCGATATAGGATAAGGTTATAATACACGGAAAGAGCGTGCGATGAGATGGTTTGGAAAAATCCGATAGATACAAGAAAATCGGATTAGATTGTATTAGATAAAAATCCTATTTCAAGATCCATACAGATGGAAGGGAAGATAACTATACGGGTTGTCGAAGGAAAAGGGATTGGAGGGAAAGATGTTAGATATCGATTTACAGCTTGACAGTTTGTTAAATAAATGGCGTTGAAAGGAGGGGCAAATAGACCAGAGAATTGTATAGGAAGATGGTGGGAGTCGGATATTTGACGGTGCAGGTATGAAGATCGGAAATATTACGAAATTTATTTAAAGATGAGGAAAAGAGCGAGTGGGTGTTATGGTATCGGGAAGAAAATATATATACGGAGGGGAAAAATTAAATCACCTCCATTACGTTCCAGAATTAAATCAGCGAGCGTGAGAACGCAGAGAGAACGATGAGAAGAAAATGTTTCGGAGAGACATGACGTGGGGGTTGTATATGGGATATACGATACGAAAATAACGAAAGATGGTGTTAGAAATGGACGAAGGAAGAATTTTTTTTAAGGAGCGGCGATGTGTTAGACGTAACAGTATGGGAAAATAGTGGGTGGGGTGGGCAAAATAGAGAAACGGGGACGTAAGGTGATTGTGTGGCGTAGCCTAACGCAACCCGTTATGTGTTCAGGCGACCGCAGAGGCTGTTCGTCCAATCAAGACGGATGGTGAGGGCCGAGGGAAATCTTTTTGTGGCCGCAGGTGCGTCTGCTGGCTAAAGTTAATCCAACGATTCTCTCCCTACTTATGCTGGCGAACTATAAGGGAAACAAAGCACGCGAGATAGGCGATTACTTAATGGACTTTGAAACGGCGTGGCCTTAATGGCGAGGTGTGTTTCGGAAGATGATGTTAGGTTAACTTTAAAGAAAAAATTATCTCGTAGCGGGATTCTCAGATGAAAAAAGGGCTTTTAAAAATTCATTTCCCGGTTATTTTTTAACTGCAAATGATTTAAGAAAATGGCTCAGCTTTACCCATCACTCAAATAATTAAAAAATATCTGTTCTACCGTTTAATACTATATTCACTTTAATTTATTTTTAGTCACATAATATTCATGGTGCATATTAATAGGCGGATTTTCCTCCGGGCTCTATGTATAGGTATAAGGACAGAAGTGATTTTGGAAGGGAAGGGCGGATTAAGCGAACTCAGGTATGTAATCCACATAATGGCATAAAAAAATTTAAATTAAACCTTATATTTTAATAAAATTTATTGGTCCCATAAGTTATTTTTTATCCTTTTATGTAGCTTTCTTAAGTCGTTTAAATGTGTTATTACCACTTTTTCTAGCAAAAATAATATCTTCCAATGTACACATACTCGTCTCATTTCATCTGTTATACTCTTATTTGTAAACTCGTCTGATAATACAATTTCTCTATTTGCACCTATATTTCGTCGAAAGAGAAAGGCCACCGTAGGAAATTTGCCCAGAGCCCCTATAATTCACAATCCACTTATGTGCTTATTGCCATTTTATTCTGAATGTTACATTCAGAGTAAATGAGCAATAAAATGCATCATTTCACTAGCAAATAGCAATAAATACGCTCGCTATTTGCCAAATAATTTTGAAACCACTCCAAAATAGTTTGGGACGCTAATCCAGACAAATTGAGTAAATTTCTCAAATATATCCGAAAGGAGCAATATCTGGGAAGCATTTCGTGCGTGGACCACGCAAACTTTCCTCATCTAAAAATCTGCTTTTCGTTGCATTTATCCATAAATTTAAATACTTACTTTTAAAAATCTCGATTCAAAGATACTTTATGATTATGAGAGAATTAAAAGCATTCCGAAATTCAACAAGCGTTTTAACATTTTCTACGAAGTGAAGAACTGAAAAAACAACCGCGGATTAACGCAAAACCAATAAAACTGTCTTTAGAGTTCGATGGTGGCATCAGGTGTTTTTACTCAGTTCATCAACGATTCAAGACGTAGTTGATAGGCAAGGAAGGCGCAATAAACCTCCTAAAGCATGCGAAGAAAATTAAACATAAATCCGTCTTTTTTCATTGCCCTCGAGAAGTAGATCGTAAAATTTAAAGGAGTTTTTTATAGGTCGTGGGTTCGCCAAAGTGTATCATGCGTTTTATCTCTCAAAGAGCGAATTTCCACAGTTTTAGGTAAGGTATAAAACAGGTAGCAAGTGTACCGTTGAGCAGCTTAATTACAGTAAATTATCGTCATAGCGTACTTCATAACGATATACTTTCCAGATTTGCCAACGTTTTAATCCTCGTCGTATATACTTTATTATTAATATGAAAGAATTTCAGCAGAACGTACTTCAGGGTTGTACATTTTTCATCATAAGGTATAAATTCAAATGATCTCCATACTATATTTGCTCAATTAAACCACTGGTTCCCAAGAGGCACTCTTGGGCGTTTGATCTAATTTTTATGTGACCCGCGAAAAACTTAGTAAATAAATCGACGATTTGAATGTGTTTGTAGGTAACTGGGGCAATATTTTTTCTATAACAAATTAATTATGGTGTGGTATCAACAAATGCGGACGTCCAAATATAGTAATACTCATAAATAAAATGTAATAAGCTAGTTTGAAGGCTAGGGTGCAGCAAAATTGAAAGGGTGCCGCGCCTACAAAAAGGTTGGGAAGCGCTGAATTAAAGCTTTTATTAGACGAAACATTATGCACAAAAAATCGAAAACTGACGACCTCTGAGATGCGCTGCGTCAAAACCTATGGCACTAGGGAAAATTTAAAACGCCTCACAGAGGTTTATCGTGTTTATTCCTTCTTTTTCGTTCTCAGGTTCCAAGTAACATTTACGATTTTCCCTTCTCCATTTCCCGACAAACCATCCGCAGTCTACGTTTTTTCCACTTATCTCGACGCTTCAATGCGGTGCTAGACACTAATAGACGCATAGCACTTACTATTCAGATTTGTTCTCAAAAGAGAATGGATTTGGCACCTTATCTTCTTTGATGATGTTTTTTTTGTTGGGAAAAATTAAAAAGTTCGGATTGGAGCCCATTTATAATTCTGTTTTTTTTTTAAATGTCTCCGAAGGATTAAAAGATGGCAAGCTGAAATTTGAGCGTACATTTTCACATGAATGCCACTTATTCTTGAGAAGTTTCAGTTTTAAAAACTTTACGCTCAAAATATTTTAATATAAAATTGATTGCGTTCTAAACTTAAATGTCATATTCATCATCAACATCATGCTGCTGTCCGAAGACAGGTTTTAGCTGAATCGCTGCCTCCATCTCTCTCTCTCTCTCCCTCTCTCTCTCTCTCTTTCTCTCTCTCTCTCTCTCCCTAGCAGCCTCTATTATACCTCTATAAGTACTATATTCCCGCTTTATATTCTCTAATATTCCTATTTTTTCTCCCTTTTCTTCTTCTTCCGCTAATTTTGCCTTCTATGATCGTCCTTTGTAAACACTGTTTTCTCAATATGTACCCTATCCAATTTTATTTTATTTTCCTGATTGTTTTTATTAGCATCCTTTCTTCTCCCACTATTTCTAATACTTCATCGTTTCTCTTCCTCTCTGTCCATTTCACTCATCCTCCTCCATACTCACATCTCAAAACTTTATAAATATTTTTCCTCCTTTCTCCTTACCGTCCACATCTCTGCACCATAAAGAGCTATGCTCCATATGTAGCATTTCGCTAATTTCTTCCTTGTTTCTAAATTTATTTTCTTGCTTGTGAGAAGCTCCTTCTTCTCGTTAAATGCTGCTTTTGCCATTGCAATCCTACTTCTGATGTCCTGTGTACTACATCCATCCTGCGCTAAAATACTACCAATATATTTGAAACTACGTACTTGTGTATCAATTATCCAAAATTGTATATTTTTATATAAAACATGATTATGCAGATGGATGACGCGCAATACAACGCTAACTTAGCTATTAAGTATCTCTCATTTAAATGCTAACCTCACCTTCAGTTGTTACCCTTCTTTTAAAAAAGTTTTATTAGATGAGGGTATCTTAAAAACTTGACTGCGCACCCCGGTATTGCGAGTATGTATTGAGAAGCCAAGGTGAATCTGAACTGTATGACTAAGATGTGTGCATCTAACATGATTCGCCTTAGTTATACAACGCGTTTCATGCTAAATATTCTAAAAATTAAGAAATAAATATTTTCGCGGACAGATAATGGATCTTATAAAGGCCGTGTGTTAATAACTTCATTGGGTCCATTTTTGTAGGTAATGAGCCAATTCCTGGCCAGCACGCTTTCTTATTTATTTTCCTTCGCCTTTTCTATTACCTCCAGTCCCAGTTTCATAGTGAAATTGCATTTAATATATTTTTTAGATTTTTACTGCTAAATAATCCAAAAATTATGCGGAAATTCACAAACGATATATTGCGTGTAATTTACAAAAAATGCGTGTCTAGTTACAAACGACCGAAATGGTATTTTCAGAGATGAATAACGAGGTCACACTCACATTGACCACACTCGCATAAATCTGGGGTATACATGTGCTTCGTCATCTCGCATCACCTGGATGATATTATCTTCTTCATACATATAAGTAAGCGATGGCATCATATGAATTTCGTTAAACTACCTTATAGATGGTCCAATAATCTCGTAAGCTTATAGTCTACATTGCTTTTGTTTGAGATAAGATTGTTTTGGCTAGTTGTCTGTTTTATTGGGATTTACGTAATCATTAGATACGAAAAAAGTACAAGCTCCATTTCTAGCCGTCAGATCGAGTAGTCTAAAAATTAAAACACGAGGTTGCATAAACACAAATTGGGAAATCCCGAATAAAATTGACGCTTAAATTAGGTGCTAATTGACTAGAATGGGAAATCATCCGCAATGACCCGCTCGATAGTGAAATCCGGTGGGAGTTCCGAGAGCTAACATAAGCCGCGTTCGATATTACCCGGCGGGAAAGGAAGTTATCTCGTTAAGTAAAAACCTAACCGCGATATCCGGAAATAATTGGCTCCGGTGGGTAATCGTATTTAAAAAAAGAAAGTTCAACCGTGAAGCGTTGAGGGCATTGACAACGCCGCAAAACACGCGGTAACGAACTTATTCTGTTATTTTTAGGAGGTCTTTCCCTTTTTATACGAATACGTGCGTGCTCCGGAAATTCGGTCAAAAAAGAAAAACTTTGAGGTCGGTTCGCCGTCCTCCAGGCATCGCGGAGAATACTAACAAATGCGCTCGGAATTAGCATTACAAAGCATCGCTGAGAAACTCGAATCTCGGAATGGGCTTCGAAACTCTCGCACACTCCTGACTTGAGAATAAAACTCCATGAAAAGGAAACGTTTCTTCGAGGAAGATTTGCATGGTTCGAAATGACAAATGTTCCGTGTTGTAGTACATACATATGTTTGTTCGATAGCGCTTCAGGAATACATCATTACATACTTTAGATCGCGCAAGTAATCCAGTGCACCGACATCCGGATGCAAAAGCACGATTTGTAATATTTCGTTAGCTTTTTTGCTTAAATTCGCTCCTTCTTTTCGATTACTACGTTCCAACTCATAAACATGTTTTCTTTTTTTAAGGAATCCCCTCCACGGTTGGGTTAGAGAGCATGATCTTTGATGCAGAAGTTCAACTCGGTGAGGTGTAGGATGGCGTAGTTGTAATTCTTATCATTTCGTTGCCTCCGTTAAATTTTTAGAATGAACTATTTTCTATGACTGGAACTCTATGACTGGATCTCGAATCCTTAATTTGCCCAATAAATCAACATCCTCTTGGTGTGGGTGAGTGGGAAATCTTTTTGCGGGAGGATGCCACATAAATGTCTGTGAATTTTACCCTGGCCAATTAAAATGAATTTTCTCGTACAAGAATATAATTTTAGGCTTCAATGAGATGTAGTTAGAAATTATATAAATATGAATAAAACGCAAACCTAAACCCATGCTGCTAAGTTCAAAATGTATGCGGAGTGCACTTAAAATCCGCGCGGGTTACACGGAGAATTGGCCCCTAAAATTGTTTTTTTTACTTTGTAAATCTGATAAATAAATTACTTTCGTAACAAGAATTGAGACCGCGTTTTCTATGAGCATGTGAATTTATCTAAGACAAGAATATTTTCAATTTTGTATCACGAATTATCTAACAATGTTTACCCCTTTACTTTTTTCTCGTTTCAAAATTATTCCCAACTTTACAGTTTATGCCTATCTGCATAGGGTCTTCGGATCGCTTTGTTCCATAAATTTCTTGCTTGGCAATCTCACCATTTGAGAGGGAGGAGTTTTCTTCGGTGTATCTCTTCGAGGACATCCGTTGGGGCAGTTTGATACTAGCTTGGCTAGTTCTGTCCCAACCAAGAAAACATCCGCGTTCAGAAACGAGAAAATTGATCTACGATAGTTCAGTGGTAGAATATCCGCCCGGCAAGTGGAAGACCAGGGTTCGATTCCCGGTCAGAGCAGACCATTTTCTCGTTTCAAAATTGTTCCCAATGTTTACCCCTTTTCAAAAAGCGAGAACGTTTGCCATCAAATTGCCATCCTTGAAAACAGTCCCACAGAATTCAAAGTTCGTCGAGAAAGCAGTTCTTAGATTGAAATTTACAGCAATAGTCATCTCTAAAGGGGAAAATATTTTACGTAAAAGGAAATTACTGGAGATGGAAAGTAGTAATACTCGACACTTAACTTCAAAAAGCAACTCGGAAATATCAGAAACACGAAACGTGGAATGAATGGAGAAATACACAGTCGAAGAACAAAGAGAAGAATAATAGCATAAGCAATTTTCATGTATTACAAAACACTAGTGGCATAAGTCACGTTTCACAAGCGAATCTAATTTGTAAAGTAATTCAAAGCTATGCTAGCTTACAACTGCTCGTATTACGTATATATTCGAAATATTGCAAAACCAAACCAATTTAGAAGGATCTGTGAAATGCTGATGCGCATGAAAGGAGTACTTAATCACAAACAAGTCCTGTTTACTAGAATCCATCTCACGCCCGCGATCTGTTTACCTTCTATGACGCTTCACTCCATAAAAAAATGCACAGAAGAATAAATACTATGAAACGTATCTGAAACGATAAATATAAATTTATCACGACCGATCGAATTTTACCTGCCCGTCAGAGGCGACAACTTAATGTTTCTCAACAAGACTGAGCCATTATCGTCGACTCATCCATCCTATAGCTCAAAATACTCGTATACACGAGTCTTTAACCTCCAGAAATCGAGATGCTTAGGAGTAAAGCAATGTAAATGAAAAAAACAACGAATCGTGAAAATTTTAAAAAACGAGAGATCCTCTTTGATGGCGCACCACCTTGACGGACGCTGTCCTTGGAAACAAAAGAAAAACCCGCCGCCCTTCCGTTTCCTTGACTCTTATGCGTTACGCAACGAGAAAGATACGAGTCTTCGGTGTGATCGCGTCTGTGACCGAAGCCCCCTCATGCTTCTCCATCGACCGCCCACCCCGTCAACCCATACATTACGTCGAGCGAAAACCGTGACGAGCCACTCTCAAAAGACGGAAACCATACGCTGAGAGGTTCGAACACGACTCTCATTAATACCTCGCTTGAGGGTGAAGAGACAGAAAGAGAGGGCATGAGATAAGAGGGAAAGAGTGAGATAGAGAAACAGACAGAGAAAGAAATTGAGAGTAATAAAAATTCCGCGATTATTTTAGATTTAAATATAAAATTATTTTAGAGTGTGTGTACGTTCTTTATACGCTTTTACACCGTTGAAGCTATCGAATTCAAAAGTTTCATGGGTCATCCTATAGACAAAAGGAAGAACTTGGTCTAGGTTTGAAGACCATGGGGTCACTTATACCCCATGGGGTCAACAAAATATTATTTCCATAAAAATGCATGGGAAATGGTGTGGAGAAACCCCAAAATGCCATGCAGCGCTTCACTGATATGGATATAAATATACCTAAATATTAACTTACGATCACGGGAAATGGCTTATTTTACGCATGAAAGACTGAATATTTTAATTCTGTTCATGTTTTGTAATATTACATGTTAAATCGCTCGAAAATATCCTTTAAGCGCAAAATTTATTAACATTTTCCAGGCGGCAACAAAGCTAAATTTCTTAATTGTTGTCCTCTTCAAAGGGAGATAGCCATGTAAAGATTACTGCAAGGAAAATCCACGCCGTGGCGCGCCGTAGAGGAAGATAGCCAACGCCAACATAAATGGTACAAATGAATTCATACCTAAATATGGCCTATATGACTCCTTTTAAAGTGAGTACAATGATTTTTAAGGAATATTAGAACATTGTTATCTTTTACTATTAACATTGAAAGATTTATCGCAACATAAATCGAGACATCTACTTACATTTGTTTGTAAACCAAGTTGTTGTTTATTATTTACGTTTTGGCTAATAGTATTGGCATAATCCACATAATTTTATTGATGCTTTAAAGGCTTCGGTGCATCTATCCATGTAAATATTAAGTAAAACGTTAATCTGTAATTATATTAATGGTAAAACCTTACAATATAATAGATAAAATAGTAAATGTTAATGCAAACATCGCTGGCGTAATTAAAGAATGGGGAACGTTTGGGTAAACTTGGGGTACCCAACAGCAAAAGTAAGTAAATTTCAAATTTTATTGTATTAGTTTTATTGTAATATGATATCAAAAGTGATATATATCAATAAAAATAATAAAATCGTTTGCTACTTAAAAGAAAACGATCTCCCGAGCAAAGCCGGGCGTTTCAGCTAATATATATATATATATATATATATATATATATATATATATATATATACACACACTAGTAAATATACCAGGCGATGTTCGGATTTTTAAATCAAGACAAACTAATTTAAAGAAGATTTAAGAATAAATGAAGTATTTAAGCCAAGTTAATTTTTATTGTAATGCTTGTTAGTATACAACATTTCTTGTCTTCTTATCTTTTTCTCAAATAAATAATTTTTCCCACATCTTTCTCTGGACGTAGCTATATATAATTTTCCATAACCAAAGCAGTCGTTTGACAATTCAACATCTTCAACTTTGAAAGACTGCCCTGGTCTAAGTCGTTGTGATCGAAGTCAAATTTTGCTTTGTTCAGAAGACTTTGCTGCTCTTGCTGTGGATATATTCTCTTATATTTTAATCTGTCGGTAGTATCTGAGAATGATCTCCGTGCTCGTTTCGGCAATAAGCATGTTTTAAAACCTTTGTTTAATTTCTTTGAAATTTTTTCTTAAAATAAATCTATAAAAGTAACGTATTTAAATGACAATTTATACCAATATTATGAATTTTTATCTAGATATAGAATTTCGGAAACGAAAGAAGTTTACCTGAAATCAAAAATTAAAATCTTGCAAACTTTGGTAGACAATCGGTAATTAGGACTTTTTTCTGCATAAACATATATATATATATATATATATATATATATATATATATATATATATATATATATATATATATATCGAATTCGAACATTTTTATGGCATTTAAATCTTGCCCTTGTTATTAGTATTTTTCCTTATTATCAATCTGAGCGAAGGGATAACTGGGGTTCATGATAAAAAAGAAATAAAATACAATCTCAATTGCTGTGAAGATCGATCTTGCGATATCATGTCCATTGAATAGAATGCGCGACTTAAAAAATGATTCCCGACAGGATCGCCGTAAATTTAAATAGAGGCTAAATCGAGGTCATCCCTAAAAATTCATCGGTCGATGCCAAATGTAACCCGCACTCTGCGACGTTGGCAAGGGATTCGTCGTTTTATGACGTACGACAAAAAAATGGTAAAAATCACATAGGCCGAAAAAATCTTATGGCGTGCTGTGATGCTTAAACTGTGGTAAGGCAAAATTATGAAAATCGATGCTTTTTAACGTTGCAAAATACTGAAAGGTTATATAATATTTTAGCTGTAGACGATCTATGAAAAATATGAAAACGATGGAACCCATTGCATTGTTTCTTCGGTGTCACTATCTACTATAACGTAATTAACACTCAAAATACAAAATTATGTGAAAATTATAATAATTTACCATGCGCTATGATGGGTGGGGCAGATAATTTAGCAAAGCACTGATCCATTTTGCTAATTGGTTCTAAACAAAAATAAGAAATTTGAGCATCGGACTACGTAATTGTAATGCTACATGGTTTTAAAATATTTTCGGCTCCGTATCCAAGACATTAAACATGCGACCTTTTATTTCAATTTTTTCTTATAATAAAGTTTATAAAATTACGTAATTTTACCTTTCTTTTAAACTAAAAAGGGAAAATGTATACTTAGTCATTGCTGTTACTGTATCTATTCAATTAAATGAAGGAGATAAAGAGGAAAGCAATTATTGGCATTCTCGAAATATTTTTTATACAACCGGTTTAATCAATAAGTATTTTTGGTTGTTATTATACATCTACCAGCATATTTTTCGCCTTCATTAATCATTTAGGTGATAACAATTACAACGACATGTCCCCGAAGGCCAATGCCAATGAAACCGACATTTTGTCAACACACGTCCACTTATTTAAATGTGTTAAAACTCTTGTATTACTTATCAATTCGTGTAATATTATCATAATTCAATGACATGTCGCATGTTACGAGACAACGGGCGTTATTCAAACATAAAAACCTTAAGACCGACATGATTATTTCTCATCAGTAATCCTAAGCGCTCCTAAATTGCCTCCTGTCAAATCTTGGTGAACACTGACAACTTTTACTTGGGGATACAGAATGAAAAAGAACGTGGTGAATCGGCTGAATAAAAAATACATTTATCTCGCGCTAAAAAAATTACAGAACGATATATTCCCAAAAACACTTCCCGAAAATAAACTAATACTCCGAGCAAAATGTTGCGAGATAAGCATCAACCACTCACAAGGGGGAAAGAGAGAGATGAGGTGGAGAGAGGGAGGCCTTTTTAATGCCCTCATCTCCCTTCGTTCGCGGCCAGCGTGTTTATCTTGCTGTATCTCACTTGTACACTCTCATACAGTCCCCCTTTTCTCTTTCTCTCCTCTCAAGGGAACCCTTTTACGCTATTGCCCTGCAAAGCAAGCTGCACACAAACGCAGGGAAACACACACACGCACCCACACGCAAACACACAAACGTAAATACACTCAAAGTTTAACACACATAGAAATATGCACGTACATATTAAAAACATGGCATAATTACATATATACACACAAATACAGTAGTTTCCACTTATTATTATCACTGGTTATAGCTAGCAGCCGGTTACTAAAATCAAACGTGGAATTCCAAAACCAAATCCAGTTTTATTTTTATGAGCCGCTTAATTAAACATAACCTAATATGATCACAATAAGTGGCACCTGCTGTGTGTAAATACATATGCAAACACACACACACATGTATGTATCATGCATATATGTTTGTAACATACATACATAGAGACTTAAGTGCTTACACCAAAAGGTCGCGTTGGATAAAACCGCGCTGCACAAATTCAACACCTTATGGTAAAAATCACGTGTTCTCGTAGGCTACGGGCTTTCTCACGTGGCATGCATAGGTAAAATTTGGCGCGCGCCCAATTAAGGACCGCGTATAGTTAAATTTTAAGCATGTTGAGTAAATATACCTCGCATATATTGCACCGCGTATAATCAAATCCGCGTAGGAAAAACCCGCGTTGGACAAGGGTTTACTGTATGCATAAACATCGATATGGACTCGCTTTCCCATGCACACACGCACCAACATACAACTTGCTCAATACCTATGCGCGCACACACAAAGCGGAGGTGCACGGCGTGTGAGAGTGCACGAGAGAGAAAGAATCGCCAAAGACGCCTTCCCAACCTCCCTATTCCTCTTGGTGGCCCATTCTCCTCCCCCACCCTTCCCACACAAACTTGTTCTCCCCCCTCCCTCTCTCTCCCTCCCCAAACTTCAACTGCACCCCACATAACATCGACCCACCGTAGAGCAAAGGAGTGAGGGGGAGAGAGAGAGAACGGAGGACTTAGGTGGATCGATGCTTGTCTTCCACAGGCAATGAATCCCACAGGATTTCCATCCTCTTCCCGTAACATCCCTCGCCACCTCCTCTCTTCTCCCCTTCCCCCTCGCCGTAGTCCCTCACTTCTCTCCGTTTCCGAAACCCTACAACCCCACATTTACCGACCATTCATAAAGCCCGCCGACGCATTCGCATAAGTGAGAATTAAATCATTCCCGCCCCACATATCCCTCCGTATGCCTCCGCCGTCGTTGCACCATCGACGATGAATCTTTTGCCAGAAAACCAATAGACGCTCTCGGATAGGAAATTGTTCTCTCGCTACCCGTCCAAAAAGGGGGAGAATAACTCCCTCCCCATCTTTCGCCCTATGATGTCTGATTCTCCTCGCCCCCCCCCTTCACCCTTCCTTTAACTCTTTGTTCAGGAGGGGTGGAAGATGAAAGCAGGATGCAGTGAAGGCAGGATTCGTTCGGACCGAGCTGGCGATCTTTTTGGGAAAGGCCTTAATATAAATCGTCTTGCGGAGCTTGCTGGATTAGTCTGGGTCCATAATAACGATCTAGAGCCATTTGGCTTCGAAATAAAGTAGGGTTATTGGATGGAAATCCTCTTGGCGTGCGCTAGACGAAATTTGAATACATAAAATCGAGACTATATTTACGAATAAATGTAGTTTAATTACGTTGCTTAGTTTTTAACAAACCAAGTAGAAAATCAGTAAAATATGTCATTGATTATACCCTACCATTTATACTATTGTTTATTTTTCATGCTTCTAACAATGGATTCTAAAAGTTCACCTCGGTGTAAATTACTTTCATTGCAATTCTTTTCATTATGATTTAAATTTTGTGTAGTTAAAACCCTCATTTGCTGTATTTACATAGAACCATAAGTATATGCAGCGCCGGCAGTGGGGCCCCAGTCACGAGCGTAATATTTTAAGGAGCGTCACATGTCACGAATATGAAATATTTATAATAATAACGAAAAATTTCCCTTCATTCTTTTGAAGATTTACTCGCGAAAATATTTTCAAGTTCATACGTTAGTTGGTGGGGCGTATTTATGAATATTTGTCCCGGGCGATGAAATAAATAGCGCTGAGAACATGACTCTATTTGGATTTCCTTGAAAGAATTCAAGTACCTATTGATCAACAAAATGAGTATTTAAGACATCTGTCTTACAAGGAAAAATAAAAAATATATCCAAGAGCAGGTACCGCTTGTCCTTACATCTACGCGATGTCCACTTTAGCTGTCAAGGAGTCATAAACCATGAGAGAGATCTGAGAGCTTGTCATACTGACACTGCAATATGCAAACATGTCTGAGGAGATCGTGAAAGAAGATACGGATTTCTTCCTCTCCTCTTGGAATAATTCTTACATAAAGTAATGGAGAATAATTCGACGAACGACGCAGGAGAATTCAAAACGGCACACAGAGAGGTTCCTAAAACGGACTGTGCCGCCAGATTCAAAATTCATCTCGAAAATACAGTAACAGCTCTTGAATATTCATTCCGAGAATTGCCACCCGAAATAAAATCATCTTCCTTCAAATGAACGCTTTCTTGATACATACTAGTAATTTTCTAACCATGAATTAATATCAAAAGAAGTTCCAAGTCGTCAAATCACAGGGCAGTGATAGATGTACTTAAAATTATTCGCTAATAATTATTCATTGTTCTTAAAAGCGGTACAACTTTTAAGTAACACTAATAAATGAACATAAATAATACAAATTCTTCAATTTGTTGATGGAACTTTCATTTTGTTCACCGCCCCACGATGTATGCAGCGCTCACTTAATTTTAATTAAAAATCCATTGCTATGTATTTATGAGCGAAATCAAAACTTTTAATATCGATGAAGCACAAACTTCTTCATATACGTACGCTTCTAGTCTATGCATTAGTACCACTGATTAAATTATTGTATGGACAATATGACGGTATCAGAGCGTAAAACTCGATGTATAGTAATATAACTGGACGTAATATCGTTACTTTTTGAAAAGTATTATGCAGTACTGATTATGATAACAACTGGAGGAATTTAAGCCATTTTGGCATTTTTTTAAATCGACAAGAATAAATTTCTCTCCATCGTTTCAGCAGCGTTTCTATTCCGGGTGATATCATACACAAAAGCGAGATTTTCTCAGGTTGTGTTAAAGCGTTCAATTCCAAGAGCAGTACACAGGCGAAAGATTACAGACAGACGGAATTGCAAACACCGCTCTTTGGTAGCACCTAAAACATGCAAATTCATCAAAATCTCTGTCGAATTTTACCACAATCCCAAAAAACATAACATACAAAATTGATGCTCACAAAAAATAATGAAAAGAATCCCTTCAGCTCCCGTTGAGACGTGCATTTAACATTAACGAGTTTTGAACGCCGAAACTCATTCGAGATACGAAAACTCGGAGTTATAAAACATTAAAATCTCTCGGGAACGACTGATTATTTTTCGAGCTACAAGCAAACATTTACTCCGGAAACGGAAAAGAGTAATTAAACATTAAAATGAATGAGGAAGCGTTCGAGGCCAAACTGAAACAATGCGGCTGCATGCCATGCTGGGACTCTCGAAAACACACCACGATGGATATACACTTTTATAGCTATCGTAATCAGTTTTAGATTACTCTTAAATAACCTATCCCTAATAGGAATCGGTTATGGTGACATTGCAAAAGGATGTATTCTTTCATCGATTCGCTATTCACGCAATCGCTCGATTAATCCGTATACATTAAACGATTGTTATCTTACATTTAGACATCAACAGGACAAAATTTACAGATAAGATGAAAACTCGTGAGAAAAATATTCCAATAACTAGATAGCATGTATTTAGATGCAACAACTACCTTCATAAAACTTTACTCCATTTATGTTTGCATTTCTTCTAATTTGAAAGGGCATATTATCAATCAGTTAAACAGTAAGTGGAATGCATTCATTCGGTAGTAGATTCATGCCAATTTAACAATTTTTATTAACTCATATGACAGAAAGTCACAGGTAATACAAGTTCGGTTTGCTATTCCAACGTCAAAACCCGATAAAATTTATTCCCGAGATATCAAAAGGAATATTTACTTGTCGTTCAAATCCTTGGCCCGTCTCCGACCAGAATTGTAAAGTAGCATCCTCATATGCTTCATTTTATTTTATATGTATTATGCTTATTTGAACGGCATCTATTGAACCGAATAAAAATTTCCACAGAGATTGACGCTGAAAATCAACGTCTTTTCAAAAATAATAAATAGAAGAGAAGACTACGGCTAAGATAACTGATAACTTGATAATCTAGCCCCGAACCGTACCAGTGAGGACTTAAGATCTGTAACACTAAGTGATAACAGAAGACACCGTTACAAAAATAAAACTCTACGTTGCCAGGCAGCGAAAATACAGACAGAACGAATTATTCCCTTCATTCTCCTCCGAAATCACGCAAATCAGCAAAGTTGTATTTTTCCGTATTTCCACGAACACTCAAACTGCATGCAAAATTGTCTTCGTCCACCGTAGCTATAAGCAACTAAAAACTTCTAGTAGGAATAGAGCATGTCTCTTGTCACTTACGGTACACCGTTCACGGATCTATGTTGTCCGAATCTGACCCCGGAATCTCTTTTCATCCGTTGCGTGAGAGAAACGCATGGAATTATTTCCGAGATCCGAATGGGAGGCGGGTGCACCCTAAACAGATTTTGAGAACTTCGCGCCAGGCGCGAAAGTCCCGCGTGCCGCAAACTAAAAAGTCGAGGAAAGGGAAGCACAAACGCGAATGTTGGGAGTAGAGGTGGAGGACGAAGGTAGAGCCACCTATCGATCACGCGAGGAAGCAGAAAGGGGAAGCAATACCCCCCGAGTTCCTTGATGGGACGGCTCCTCACACGGGTTGTACGATTTTCGGAGCGATACGCTGTAAACAGCAGCCTATCTATCCTTGCTTAGGGTAAAAGGTCAGAGCTTTAAATAGAGGGAAAGGTGGCACCAATAACGTGGAACTTTTTTGTGACCTCGCGGAAACTTCAACCGTCGCTATCTCCACGGAAAATTGCATCGTGCGGTAGGTGGAACAGGCAGGGCCAAGTGAAGCAAAAATTTCGTGAACGGAAAAAAACAAAGGTTCTGAATTAGGTCTTCCTGCGACCACACGATCTACTTTTTTAACCCATTCGATCGGTCCCATCCCTTTTTACTGTTTTCCGAACTTTTTAACCTGAGTAGTAGTGCGTTTGTAGCTAATGGTTACGAAAATAGAGCGAGAAAAGTTTCCGTCCTTGACTGAGCTTTATCCAAAGTGAAGTGGCGTAGAAGGATGCCGGGAACAATTTTATAAAATAAATAGAAACTATTTAACGAAGAAGAAAAAGTTCAAGTTAAACCTTACTGAACTGAGAGATTGCATTACGTTACTCGAGCAATTAATCCGAAATTGCCTCTTAAATTAATTTGACGTAATTTTTTCAAGTTTCTTTATCTCGTGAACCTTTCACAATTAAATTTAGTAGTACTTGAATCAATGAAGTGGAAAGTCGCTTTAAGCCACTTAACTAGGGAAAGATTTCACGGATTTCAACATAAATTCAAAAATGGCCCACTCCTGTTTGAATCAAGTAGTGTATAAGAAATATTTAGCAAAAGATCATCAGCGAAATAAATTTTTAAGAATAATTATTCATCGACTATCCTTTCTTTAGAGGCTTTTTGAACTATATTAGGCTAACTCAGCTGATGGATACTTTATATCTTGAAACGGTTGAGTGTTTGACCCTGATGTAACAGCCTAGACTGAACTGAAATAATTAAACACTTTAAGTGCCGGGGTGCCGGTGGTGTAGTGGTTAGGACGCCTGCTGCTCGAAAGGGCAGCGGGCACGAATTCTGCGTAAGTAGGATTTTTCCCAAGGTCGCCCGGCCCCCTGTTTGTGTGGTTTGAGGAGACCGCGCAAAGTCAGCGTTCCGTCCTCGGGAAGGGATTTTAAGCCTTTGGCCCCCTTGGTGCTCTTCGTTAAGAGTAGGCTAATACCGGAACCGGGGTTCCTTCCTCCCTTGTGAGTGTGTTCAGTGTGGAAGGAGCTATGGCTATAATAATCCAAGAGGTCGATTAGCCAAAAAAAACACACACACATACACACTTCAAGGGTAGTTAACACCCGTCTCCAAGGAATCCGTACATCTCTTCACAAGTAATAATTATAATGCTCCATACCGAATAGTTAGCTACTATCGCGGCAAAGATATACAAACTTAAATTTACAAATCAAGATATATTGGTTGAATCGTGCTTTGTTGGTTAGATATACAAAACTATTCCAATATTTTTAAGCCTGAATTGTTTTCATACTTTTTATATATTTTGTGACCATTCATCATTACCATAGAGTCAACTTTACCAAAAATGTCGATAGAATTACTAGATCACTGCCGAAGAGTTTCTGCTTAACGATAGTATAAAAAATAAATATTCTACAATAGTGTTAGGTATTAAATTTCGCGACTAAATATAAACAAGAGGAGAAAATTGCACAGCAAATTACTTTGATGACGCTTTTTTATCACCGACTGTAAAGAATCGCAGCTGCTGTGCATTGTTGGTTGCCTACATTTGCAGAGCATTTACTTCTTGGCGATTTTTTTCCGATTACTCCCCAGCAGCAGATTCTATATCCATCAAATTTATACCATATGTAGCTCTAATGTAAAACTATCAATCTGGAATTTTGGCGATTTCTACATACGACATTTTTGAGTAATTTTGTACTCGGACTGACGGATGGATGAAGGAAATATATAATTAATTTTTTTTAACGCGCTAAAAATACGCCGAATAATATAAAAACACATGTGTAATTAACATATATCAAGTAATAAATTAAACAAATTAGCGTGCTTAAACGAAATTTTAATTAAATAAATTAAAAGTTAAAAATTCTTTGCTATTTTTACTATTTCTGGCATATTTCTCTTGACTTTCACATAAAGCTGGATGTTATTATATCTGTAAATCAAAAATTGGAATTCGAAACGCTCTGAAAATCTAATTCACACTAACTGCATGTATTTGAGCGCGCGTGTTATTCTTTTTAGACACCTTTTCGATAAAATTAAGTATAACAAATTGAATTTTCCATAACTTGTCTTTACTTTATGTGCGAGGGCAATGTTCAACTATGGGCATAAAAATAGCGTAAAATCTATTTTTTTAACATTTCTGGTTATAAAATACAATATAAAAAACGCTTGGTTCGAAAAAATAAAAGTGTGGTGTATTAGCTTAATATTTATTATAATTGTTATTATAAAAAATGATAAATGAAAGAAAATATTAAAATTGTTTAATTTCAATAATATATTCTTCCTAATTTACAAATTCAAATGACGAAAATTAATACAAATATGAAGCAACCGCCAAGTCTCCCACGCGTGCTTATCACCTTAAAATGATTTCCTAGCGTGAGTAACGCCTACATTGCAATGAGGCACGCAAATGCATAACACAGCTCGGATCGGGTAATCGGCCATAAAGGGACGACCAAAACAGTTTCGCCGGTCCGACCAATTTCCATTCAGAGCTGTTACGGTGTTTTTTTTCCTTTGTAACAAAACAAACAAAAATCGTCGAACGATACAATCCTTTCATTTGATGATTTGTTTTCACGTGAAATCCCTTTGAAACACAAGATAATCGAAAAAAGCGCTTTTGAAATCCAGCGCTATGCATAATAGAATCATTCGCCGTGACCAAAGAAGACACGTTCGAGAGACCTCCCTTTTTAGAATTTCCTTTATGATTGGAAATGAAGAAATGCACTTCGCTTACAGGCAGCCGGTTTAATTCAAGGACGTCCTCATCGCAGTCTGAAGGACTCGCGAGAGTTATGGCTGGTAACTGTAATTGATGACCATTGTTGACATCATCTTCCAAAGAATAGAAGGGAGAAAAATTCTATTTTCACATTATGTTCCATTGATGATGTTAACCAAACGCACTATGTTGTGAGGAAGAGATTGGCTTTGTATTCAAAGCCTCGCGATTTAATGCTCGCAATGCCTAAGGCAAGAATAAACAAGCGAGCAAAAGATTTTGTTGCATCATGTGCTTTAATTTAATCTTTACGTTGACGACTACATTGCTGCTTTTCAAGCAGTCGAATAGAGAATCGTACTCTAAAAATGATTTCCTCTAGGTTCTTTTAGTTTGTAATATATGCACTACAAGGACGAAATGAAAAGATAAAATCAAGAGTTTTTTGCTTAAAAACTCTCTAAAAATTAATGATAAATTAATTATTGAAGTGATATTTTTAACAGGCATCCTAAAATTGCCATATCGGCTTGTTATCTATTTCAAACCGATAAACAATATCGATTCTTCATTATCTGCTTCGGACGTAAATTTCAACGGCAAATTACTTAAAACGGTGATGAAATCAGACTATTGCAAAAATGAAACGCCACGCGGCAAAGCTGAAGCTCCGAATCTAACCATTTCCCCATTCAGTTGAACGGAATGTCACAAAATTTAAGGTGCGAACATTAAAAATGATTGCTGAGTTCATACTATTCCTTTGTTATTACGTAAGATTTCCATATATATATATATATATATAACGGAGTGTAAAAAACAACTAGCAGCATAATGTGGCCCGCGAAATTCTTGAAGGTTGAAAAGGTGTCCGCACACTCGAAAAGACCGGGAACCACTGTTATAGCCTATTACTTTTATTTGGCTGTCCCCACTAATAAGCCAATTAATTCGCTTATTTTAAAGTATGAATTTTATTTGTTTTATAAAATACATAAAAAAGAAAACCCAGTCTATTTACGATCATTTAACTTGCGAAAAGTAAATATATTATAAGAGCAGGGGCGGGAAAAAAAAGATTCATGATAGCTGATATTATACAGGTGTATCACACATTTTGAGAAAAAGGATGTGGCCCCAAGAGAATGCTTTTGACCGAAGACAGGAAGCCCTGACTCCTTCGCTGGATTCCATGGACAGCTTATCAACTAAATTTTATTTGTTGCTCATGGATTGTACTCTTTTATGCAAATGTGCGCATTTTGATTTTTTTCATCTGCATGTATAAATGACAAAAATCAGGCGTAAATTTTTGTTAAATGTTGGTTACAAGAAAATCTAGGAATTTTTATTATTCTAGCACGTAGGGGCCGGGGCCCTAGTTTATGTTAATTAATTAATTTAATATTTTATTTTTTGTTTAGTAAAATAAAATTAAGCGAATTCTTTCCTATGAATTTAACTTAATCATCCGTGGCATCAAAATTTTCATAACTGATCACATTCATCTCGATGAGGAAAAAATGTTGATTCTTCTTAGCGTCATTAAAGGTAACGCTTAACGCACATTCTCATTTTTTTAGTCCTTGGCATTATTCACCGGTGTTTCGACATCACAAGAGTGTCAACACATCTTCTGTAACTCTTTCTAATCTTTCAGGTACACTGGCCATTGTCCCACGCTCAAATTCCGCTTTGGGAAACGCTATGGAGCGAACACCAAGGAGATCATTCAGGTGAGTCCGACGACGAGGGAGATCGAAGGGGTAAAGGGGGCGGGGGCGGATTTGGGACAACCAGAGTTTAAAGACCTCAGAACACTCCTCTCTTTCGAGTCATTTTCTTCGTTCTATCGAACAATGAGTATCTTCCGTCTCGAAAAAAGTAAATACGGAACGCCTCATTGGTCGCGGGCTTCTTCGCCTTTTTTGGAGCAATTGACCGCGTAAAAACTATAATTTTTTCAAGACACATTAGCACGATCTCCTCTTTCGCCGGTGATCTATCTGACACCTTTTTTGTCGGTACATATCGTAGGACTATTTTTCAAAGTATTTGTCAAGTGCGAGTTATGACGTATTCGTGTTTGGTTTGTATAAATCTACATTAAAGAGGATAACCCGTTATTTAACCAAATTACCAGATCCCTCACAAGTTACTCTGTACGGCAACTATCTATTTATAGATGAAATGCATACAACAGGAATTAATCGAGATACTACCCGAATTAAAAATTCCAATTTTTCAAACAAAATTACTTTTAAAACATTTTGGCCATTACAAAAACAATTTTTGAATTTGTTAAATAAAAACACAATATTCCTATTGGGAATTTTAATTGATATCTAGATTTTTATCCAAGCTTATGAAAGCAAACATTTGAACCCCGATTTAAGGAAAGACAACAGATTTGAATTGGTGACTAAATTCCCTCACATAGCCTGTATGGCTGCAAATAAATTAGCGTAACTATCCGTTCTCTTTTGTCGGAGTAAACATTTATCAAATGCATCATTTACGATTTCAACAACCTTTTTAATAGTTTTATAATTACAAGTCAAAATAGTCCGTCCGTCCGTAAGGTTTTTTAGACACTTCCAGTAGAAATTGATTGCTGAATTCTGTGCATACATAGATGATCGTGAGTTAAATAGGAAAATTAAAATTTTCCGTAGCCCTGGGTTCGAATCCAGGAACCTTTCGTTTCTACATTTATCATTTGAGAGCCTAGGATATTTTAAATTTTAATTTAAGATAGAACGGAGATACAAACTTGAGACTGGAACGTATGTGCAGAAAATAAAAGTATATTTTTACTGCTTAACAGAAAAACGGCAATTTTTCACGCTTTTATCAAATTAGAAATTTTCACTACCGTGGTAACTCGCATGGCTGCCACTTTAGCAAGCTTTAATATGGAAAACATGCATCGTAGTTGTTTTTCCTGTACGCAATTTTTGTTTTGTTTACAGAGCAACATATAAGTAGTTGATTCTAATTTCAACCGCATTTTTGTTACATTAAGTTCTCACAGTCAAACGGCCTGGCAAATCATTAAGCGACTGTAATCGTTTGGAATCTTCTAAGTATAATAATGGCAGAATATTAAAAAAGCACATCGCTGAATATGAAAACCTTGCAAGTCCTACATAAACCAACTCCTTATTTTCTAAATAATCCTGTGGCACTTCCAGCTAATTGCATGGTAATTTTAACGCGCAACAAGTAAATAAGTCATTCGGGGACAAACTTAAGGCTTGCCAAAGAAATTTTTTAAAACGGAACTCGGTCTCACCTTGATTCTTCCGAGCGCGTTTCACCGTTCCGTGGGACTTGCGCAGGAAATGGGAGAGCGCGGCATACATCCTTACCGCCAAGCCTGCGAACCTTACACCCAATCAATGACGCAGCAGCAGCAGCACCTCCAGCAGCAGCCATCCTCCTACCAGCCACAGACGGCCTCGAGAGCAGCGCCCATGAACTCTTCACCCCGGCAGTCTTCATCCCACCGGGATCACAACGGGGCCACCTACGACCACTCGGGGATCACGGATCCGCACAGGAGTCGTCGCTTCATCCTTGGATACACCGGTAAATGGGACGAATGCATAAATATAAGATAACTTGCATTTTGTATGTTGAAACTCGCGTTTGTAGCTCCATACGGAATAAATACTCAAACAGTGAAGATATTTTTCCAGAAACTAGGCCACGTTAACCTATATACAGATCGCGATGTGTTCCTCGAATAGAAGAAAATGAATTTCGATTGAAATCCTTCGTAAGGATTCATTAACATTAAAGAACGACGAATACAGAAATTCTAAAGATGAGTACTCTTTTAACTCAATCATCCCAAAATTATGAGCATTAATTTATACAGCAATGAATGCTCATACGCTTTTTTTCTAAAGCCCAAAATGTAACTAAAACAAGCCAACAGAAAATGCAATTCCGAAGCTGATACGAAATAGTTTTTAATGCGTCTAACTAATATCAGGGATGCGTAGACTTAATCAAATTCCTCCCATTATTCGTCATTAAATCAAAGAAGTAGATCAATATCTCAAAAAGATGTTTCAATAATATATACATCAAAAGCAAAAATCATAAATGTCGTGATTACAAATGACATTACTGGAACTAAAAGGGCGCTGTTACTGCATATCCCCGAATCTTATAATTGGAATATTAGCTAATCCCGTTCCTACCCCAGGACGAGCTGCGAAACTGATATATCAAAATGGCAACTTTTTATGCTATAGTTCGCGTAAATTAATGGTTTTCAAAATAAAATAAGCACCACATTCTATGTCAAATGACTGAAGGTAAACTATCATTAAAATAGCGAATATTGCACAATGTAGTACTTGATAAAGTTTGGATTTAACACTACTCGAAGAAAACGGTTAGACACATTTACCACCTGGAAGCTCTCGTCAACGACACTCTCTCAATACCAAATTCTAGAAAATCAAGTCCTCTGGTTAACTGCTGCATCTACGATGAATATTTTGCCAGAAAACCAATAGCCGCTCTCGGATAGGAAATTGTTCTCTCGCTACCCGTCCAAAAAGGGGGAGAATAACTCCCTCCCCATCTTTCGCCCACTCTGACTCTGTGATGTCTGATTCTCCTCGCCTCCCTCCTCCCCTTCCCTTAGCTTGGTTCAGAAGGGGTGGAAGATGAAAGCAGGATGCAGTGACGGCAGGATTTATTCGGACCGAGCTGGCGATTTTTTCGGGAAAGGCCTTAATATAAATCGCTTTGCGGGGCATGTTGGATTAGTCTGGGTCCGTAACAACGATCTTGAGTCATTTGGCTTCGAAATAAAGTAGGGTTATCAGATGGAAATACTCTTGGGGCACGCTAGACGAAATTTGAATACATATAACAAGAGAGGAGAGATGCACACATTATGCGTGGATACATGCGAGGCAGAGGCGTTCTTTACGATTTATGCAATCACGTCAAAAAGTATAAATATTAATACCTTAGTATAATGTTTAATAGCTGAAGTGCCAGTAGTGATGCCAAATATCGAATTTTTTATTCACCTAATAATTTCCTAATCAGTTGTAATCAATAAAATAATAGACAATTACTTAAAACATACCTCACTCGAATAGTAGTAATATAATCTTTATGTTCACGTTCATTCTTTCGTCGTAAATTTCCCATTTCTTTTCCCTTACAAGCGCTGTGTATACGTAAAGAAGATAGACTTATCCACGGTCATTTTTTCGTCGTAGATAATCCATTTCCCTTTATTTCCCAACTGTTGCGTGCGCACGAAAGAAAATTAAACTAATTATGTATTTACAGCAGATATTTTTACATCGGTTGTCACGAAGATTTTTTTCATTGAAAACGATTAAAAAACACTAAAACACGGAAAAGAATTTGAAAAAGTTGAAAGTGAATTACGACTTTCTCGTTTGATTTTCTTGAAATCGGCTACTCCTACGATAAAAATGTACTGAACAAAACGTAGGCTATTTTACTTGTTCTACAATTTTGTGCGAAAACATTTTTGTTGTAGGTAATATTTTACGAGATATACAGAAAAGTTCATTTTTGTCACCAGTCAAGTGGCACTCCTGATTAGGCTACGTGAACCATTTGTCATTTTCTTTGCCTTTATGTCCTAAATAACAAATTTCATCAACATCCGCCCAGTAGTTTCTGAGACGAAACATGCGGACGGACACAACCCGTTCTTTTTTATGCGTTCTTTGCACGAAGTGAACGCACATAGGGGAGGTCGTTTCCGTCCGTCCGCATGTTAAAACTCGGGAACCGCTGAACGTATTTTGATGAAATTTGGTATTGGGGAGTTTTACTAAAATTTGTCGACCGATTTTAATTTTGGTTACGACCACTTTACATGAAGACCTACATGTAGTTCACAGTGTACGTTTCAACTCGGGAACCGCAGGACGTATTTAGATGAAATTTAGTATTGGGCTGTTTTACTAAAATTTGTTGTTCTCAAAGAACGCATTTGGAAACTCTGTGTACTCCGACATGGAGTGCATCTTTCCATACGTGTTACTTACTGTAAAGAACACCTAAAAACGCACCAGGAAGTTAGCGTCACATTAAGATTGAAAAATTAAACTCTTATAACCTGGAACTGATTTTAGTTTTTTAAATAAATTATGTTAGCAGTGCGTGACTTACAACCTCTCTCAAGCGAGCACTCGCGTCCTAACTGGAAAATTCTGATGCAGCAAAAGTTAAGCGAGAAGTATCGTGCACGTAACGTTTGGGCTCCCGACCACCGGGCGCCGTTAGTTTTAAAGGTTTAATTACAGAAGCCACATTTTTGTGAGCCTGTATTTTAGGAAGAGAAATTTTTGGCGTCTGACTTTCAGGCGCAATGTTTTTATGCCCATGTTACTAACAGTAACTTTTTGGTACCATATTTTCATGCGTCGTTTTTCTACGAAACGGATTTGGTACCGTGCGTATAACCACGGATTTGGTGCTGTGCGTATAACTGAGTCAAAGGTTAACAAGGCGATCGAGAAAGCGACGAGAAATGAAATTACCACGAGGAAAGGCGGAAAAACGGAAGACAAACGTAAATATAAGATTTCGAGGTTTGTAATGAAACAACATAGATAAGGGGACATGTAATATTATTTTCTGTAACGAAATAAATATTTGGTAAATGATAAGGCATCCTCCTCGCCCAGCAGACGTCTCGACATACAACTCCATGTAACTTTGGAGAAATTTTCGATGTGTTCCATTCTGCTTCTTGTTCCTCCACTTATTAACGGCTCGCCAAATTCGTTCCACACACTGAGTGTGTGCGCCAGTTTCCGGATCCACAAAATGTATCCGCTCATTCTTGATAAAAGTACCGAGTATACAAAATATTTTTGGTAAAGAGCCAAAGACAACAAAGTTACAAAGTATGTACAAAATCTTTAAGTAAACATAACAGAGGAGAATGATTATGGAAAATGAATTCATTTAAGAGAAACGAATCCTTACAATTAATATTCTCTAGCTGTTCTAGAGCATCCCATTTGCGGCCTTTTTCCCAAGTGGAGGAATTTAGGGTTAAAAGAACTGTTCCCAAGAGTGCCTTATTTTTTTTATATCTCCCATTTTATTAACAACGTCCCAAATGATATAAGTTAAATTTTTTTGTGACTTCGTACGCATTTTTCAGGCTACATTCCAGGCCTAAATTTTCGCTATGGGAAATCCTTCGAGAGAGCGGCTGATGACAGCGTCGCCGAGTTCGGCAGAAGACTTCATGAGCAAAATGACAGAAGAGAAAGAGATCGAGCTCACAGGGCACGTAGTGCCCCGAAAACATTTTCCTCGCGGCCTCGAGAACAAGTGAGGTCGACGATGCGGGAATACGAGGAAAAGAACAAATTCAAAGGTGAGAGGGAATACTTAGGTGACCGTTGGTCGACGAAGACGAAGGAACGACAGTGGCGTCACTGAAGTTTTTATCATAACTAATTACGTGACAAAAAATCGGGACCATGAAGCAATTTTCACCTTTTAAGAAAAATCTTATAGAAAATAGTAGATACATATGCACCTTTACACAGATATACATAGAATATTCAAAAATTTAGACAAAAATAATATATATATATATATATATATATATATATATATATATATATATATATATATATATACACATACCACTTGACTGTATATTCACAGACATGATCTGGGAAGCTCAAATTGTAAAACTAAGGAGACTCTCTTTAAAGTTATCCACCGAAAAAAATCGGTTTTTGTACAATGAGATTGAAAGTATAGTATGTTAGTTGTGTAAGTGTCCGGTTTAAATGAAAATGAAACATTACTATTAATACTAGTGTTTTAACCATTACATAAAACCAGGAAAATAGAATATTAAGTAATAAAATATCATAGATTCATCGTAGCTGCTACATTCAGTATGGCTGCCTATTTCTTTAGTGAGGATAAAACTATCTATAACTAAGCTGTCAGTAACCATAAAATGAAACGGGTAAAAATATGCTGTGTTCAAACTAAGTCTATAAACTTGAATGGTATCCTCAGGATAAAAATGGATTTACTTCATCTGCTAATAGTTTCCAGATGGAGAGGTTGGATAGGAATGCTGTAAAAAATAGTCTAAGCTCTTCAATTGAAAACTTAAATCTGTGAACAGTAAATATTTAATAATAACTTAAAATCCGTATCTTCTGCTACATGTAATTCTAAAAGTAAATTTGGAAAGTAAAGAAAATTAACATAAATCAAATTTGATATATAGCTACAGTTTGGATTAAAAAAGTACTTACTTTGTTCCCTCTAATTGAGACTTTGTGGGTTGATCAAATTTAACATTCAATTACGAATCTAATCGATTTTGGTGATAATCCCACATTATAAATTAAAAAGCTTAATAAACGATGATATCCTAGCGAATCAGTAATTTTTTATGAATTAAACTAACCAGAATAAATGAAATGTCATACACAGCTGATTGGAAAAAATATATATGCGTGGCCTTAAGAAACGTAGTTATTAAGACAAATGTGATTAAAAATATAAATAATATGATGCACAAAAATGGCTACGTTCAAAATGCATATAATATGCAACTAACTACTCTCTGATTATACATTATTTTCGTGAACAGTTCAATGACAACAACAAAACAAAGAAGGTTTTGAATCAACTACGTGCTTATTTATAATTCTCATGTTTTTCTCTTAAAGTAAAAGTATGATTCTTCATCTTGTTGAACAAGGTTCAAAAACATTTTTCAATATTACATGGCAGATAAATGATTGTTTATTTATTCCTTTGAGGCCAATACAATTGGCATGGAATATGTCAAAATAAAATACAAACAGCACATACATGAAAAGAAATGTACGAGTTATTCCAAAAATACTTGATAAACTAACTTACTGTGGCTATATTTTGTCTCAACATAGCTATATTATATGAATTCGCATTGTAGCTTTAAAGGACTATTTACAGAAGTAAAATAACTTCATGGGTTACCTTTAAAATAATGCTGTATCTAAAATTAATAGGTATTTTCAATATAGAAGTAGAAATATTTTTCTATTAATTCAGATGTGGTAAAACAATATTTACTGTTAATTCAATTTTAAAGTATACTTAGATACGGCAAAAATATAGGAAAGAATGCGACTAAAAAGAATTATTCTGAAAACAAAATGAATTCTAGAATGTCTTTACCTCAAATTGGAATTTCCTTTGCCTTGGAATGCAAATATATATATATAAAATCAGTGAGACTTCAAAGCGGAAACTGCCTTAAATTAGCATTTGAAAATTAAAGCATCTGTGCCAATGATCGTAAATAGGCCACTTAAACGCATAAACTTACAAAGGAATTAAAACAATACGAAGTAAACACTTTGATTTTACCAGCACCAATGATTAACTTTGCCTTATGATTGTCACATTTTTAAATATGTCTGATGTTTCGATCAACTTCACTTTTAACAATCCAATATATCTTCCGATGTATTCCATCATTTCAAATTAATAAAGAAATGGAATCTGATTCGGTGCTGCATTTTAATATTTTTCCTTCTGCAATTGTCAATTACTTGAAAGTACTCTTGTCATAGATAAGAAAATAAAATGATGTTTAATCAATCACATGTAAATTCTACATAAATTCAAATTTTTCTTGAAAAAAAACAAATTAATTTGCATGGCATAGGTTTTCAAACAGCTATTTTAATGCATCATCAACCCACTCTCCTAATGTGATAGATGCTTCAATATTGTGTAATTCACAAAAAAAGTCTGTACTGCTTCACTAAGGATAAAACAAGACATAATAAAAAATAATGGAGTGAATACCCAGCAACATCATACAAAATGGAACTCAAAAAAGTACTGTTCAACCAACACGAAAGTTATGTTCATTCTGTAAAATGATTTCATTTAATAAACAATAAGATTTCATTTTAATACCATTTTACTAACAGTTATGAATGATGTTTACTATTGGTGATTATTAATATTTATTACTTTTATAATTATTTTAAAAAGGTCTATTAATTGCTGAGAATATTTAAAATGTACCTTACATGAGTTGGAACTTCATAAATGTAAATATAAAATCTATAAATCATAATTTATAAATTAGCAATTTCCTATGTAACATGAGTTTTAATTTTTGTAGAACCTAACCTCCAGTTCCAATTAGGCTCTATTTTACACTTATCTTTACTAGATGACCAATTAGTTTAAAGCACATCTACTTGTTAATGAATTACGATAATGAATCAAATGCTTAATGTAACGAGATTGAAAGAAGACATCATTTTAGAATATGTAGTTGGAAATAATACCTTGACTGAACAGCATGATATGAAACAAAAATATTATTGTCATACTTAAATCTCATTTAAAGCACACATCAAATGGATTAAATAAATATAGAGTGAACTCTGTATAAAGTTATCCTGTATTTGTAAAAATAGTTTTAAAATTAGACATTCTCTTATGCAGTAACATTCATATAGACTGCCAACATAAAAAATGAAGTTTCCTATGAAGAGTAGCAGCCACATTTAAGCAGTAGTAAGGTTATCAGACGTCTGGTTATTCCTGGACATATATTCTTTTTTTAGGGTGTTCGGGGAGGATTTTAACACGTCCAAAATTTAATTATTTCCTTCTATTGTGCAGTTTTTATATTGTTTACGTTAATTTTTGGAAAATATTTTTAGAATTAGTAGTAACAATCAAGAATTCATCTACACAATTGAGTTGATACTGCAGTTTGTGATTTTAACATTTTATCCCTAATTATATCATATGATGTTAAATAGCATTTTTGGTGCTTTACTGAATCATTTTGCTTTTAATTTGTAAATAAGTCAATCTGCAAACCACAGCAATAATATAATGTCATATTATTTTACCTTAATAATCAGTTTAACTTTTGAGGCTGCGTAGCTTTCAGGTTTCTACTGCGTCAACCTTCCCACAAACTTCAGCTTAACATTTATTGCCAAGTTAATTGGTAAAGTTAGGTTTAGAGTTTATATTTTTGTATATCCACCCAATCCCAGACTAAAACAATAGATGCATCCTCAAAAATTTCATGTAATGTGAAATCGTGTGAACCGTACATGAATTTCTCATAAGAAATAATGTAAACAGTGGGATGCATTCCAGCATCCTAACCTGATTGACATACTTTTAATTTTATTCCCTTATTATGACTATACTTTGGTTAATGCTTTGTTTTTTATTTATGTATATTTCATACATGTAACTCATTTTTACAGAAAAGAAACTGATAAAGCATATGGTACGTAGCATTGCTTCGTTAGGACCTGTATGGCAAACGATATCATGTATTCATTCATTGTTCTCATAGTGCTTAAGTAAATCTAGTTTTTGCACAAGCGATATAACTTTTTTTGGTTTCTTACTCCCACCACCAAAAATATGTGAACCACAAACTCCAGCGTATTTTTCAATGTAGATAACTGCCATTTTAAATCAGCTGTTCAACTGTTCACCATTTATTTAGCAAACGTCATTTGTGAAATTTTTTAAATTATAATTTTAAATGACAAATAACTAAGAATTAAACATTTTTGTTTTAATATCTTCATATATAATTACTCAGTGTTTGTCCGTCCATCCCCCTTTTATCTCTTGAACAGTTTGTCATAGAAAAATGCTGTAAACATCATTTTTTCTGCCAACTAGGAGACTCAGGGAAAACTATTTTCGTTTACGGTGGTGTCCTGGATTCGACTCGGGGAGACGATTATATTTCCCATGTTTACACAGGAGTTTCGATTTTTCAAGGTGCAAGGTTTATTTCTTTCATTCATAAAAATACATAAATATAGACCAAATTTCTTCGTTTTTGCAATATTCGACGAATAAAACTATAATATACCTTAGTCCTGCGATGTTTAGATGTTAGACACAATAATTTCTCAGAAACACGAATTTCTTTTCGAAATTTCATGATTTTTTCGTACTCTTTCAGGTTTTGCCAAGGCAATTTAATTAGCATCTATTAAGCATTCAAATAGACAAAATAATTGCATTATTCGCTTTGTGCTGTTTATGAAGCATCGAAATTATAGTTGTAGTAATGTCAAACTTAATAGATTGCAATGTTAATAATTAAAGATTATTATTATTCAGTAAACTGCATGTGGGCTGTGGCCATTTTAATGATTGACCAAAAGAAAAAAAATCTTTTCTTTATTTCAATACTGGAATGTGACCTTTTTCGTATGGGAGAGACAATTAAAATTACACATATAAATTATTAAAACAAACATCACATTCAAAACGTCAGTAACCTATTTTTATAAGGAGATGTGGTCTATTATTACTTTTAAACATGCAGATTTCTGACTGACTTCACAAAAGTTGTTACGGGTACCACTAGTATGAAATAATTTTTCAAAAGATAACAACATACGATCTATAGAAAATTACAAAAATGGTCCAAGGAAAAACATTCAAGAATAGTTAAAAACCATGAAATTCTTAGCTTTCTGCATCAGACTCATAGAAATTGTCAAATTCATCCTCTGGATCAGATGTTATGATAATTGTCATCCACAATTAATGAAGAGCAGGGCTCAAGTTTGTTTCCATGCATAAAAATTGTATATTCCTATATATTATATATATTTAGTCTGCATCATTAGAATTATTGTTACAGATAATGAATCATAATAAAATGTGAAACTTTTAGTGTTATTGCATTTTATGATATTTTTATGCATAAATGTTTAAGTAATGAAAACATTTATGCTCGACAATTTACTTTAATAATGGTTATTTATATTTCCTTTATTTATATAACGCCACAATAAAATTTTTTGTGCTTAAAAAATTTAATTTTAAAAGTCCATGTTTTGTCTGGATTTTTGTGTTCTATTGTCCAGGAGTAAGATTAAAAATATGGTAACCCTATGCAATAGTACATAAAAACATTTTTGCTTTAGGTTTTTAAGAATTTTAACAGGCACATTCTCTTGATTATTTATAATTAAATTCCTCAGCATTAAAAAAATGTAAATATATGTTGGCAAAATGTAAGTTGATGCATTTTTCATGTGTTTGTAAATTATAACATATTTATCATATGAAAGTACGAATAATATCCTTTCCCTGCTTTAAATTTGGCTGGTCTTAGAATCATCACAATAATTAATATATTTAAACACACTACCCAATCAAATATTTTAACTTTAAAATAAAATTGGTACACTGATTAAACAAGTAGATTGCACAAAATAAATGTAAGTACAACATAAACAGCAAAGCTCCAGTGTTTTTACAAAGTTCAACATTTACTAGTCAAAAAAGTTGATTTTGCAGCTAAAAATTAAAAATTCCTATTCAATTGGATGTATGGTGGTTCCCCAGCACAACTATGCATTCCTAGTCATACATAAAGTACATTCCAATTGTTTTATTTTTTGTTGAAGAAAAGTCTGCAAATAATAATGTAACACCATCTGCAAATCTGAAGTTGCAGAGAAATTTTTAGAGACATGAATCTTATTAGTCACCTTCCTTAATCCCCAAAACAAATGGTTTAAACAGAAACCTCCGATTAGATAATATTTGCATTGATATCTAAACAAATGAAATGCTAAATTATTTGCTAACATTTTTTAAAACTTTCCAGAGAACAATACTTTCCAAGTCCTTGAATTCTGCTCAATTTCTATCACAATTTTTTGGCATACGTTACGTTTTTCCAATAGCATAGTATTTATTACTCCACTAAAATTTTCTGTTGAAATATATAAATGCGAACAAAAACATGTTTAGAGTGCTAAATTTTAATGAAAATGTTCCGTCTCTCATTAGGCTTCGCAGAACAGGCACTCCCCAGGTTATGCAAGCCTCAACTTATGCAAATCCGCACTTACGCAAGTGGCCTCATAAATCACTAAAAATATTTCATTGTTTAAGTTAGCAGTTTTCGTAAGCAAGCGGGAACTAAATATGTGCGGGGAGGAAGAACACAAAGCGCAAGTTGTAGTGCGGTAGCCCCACTATACTAACCAGGCACTGTTACCAATCTAGCGAAATTTTAGCTAGATCTAGCGACTTTTGGGTTTGAAATAGCACCTATAAAAGACCACAGCAACTACCTACGAATCTAGCGAATCGATTTAACAATCCACCTAATTCTAGTGACTGGCTATAATTGCGGTGTATCTCTGCATTCATATAAATACAAAAATAAATTACATTATAATATTAACATAGTATGTAACAGTAAATGATATTATTTCATTTTCATCTGATGTTATACAACAACACGTCTACAAATAGCAGCAATAATCTTAGTAGGGTTTACAGGGAGACGATTTTGCAAGGGCTCATTTCAATTGCGAGCGATGGAGTGTGTGTGTATTTGCAAAGGAAAGGACGAGACAGAAGATTTTTAAAGTGATGATAAGAACCTAGATGATTTATGAGAAGACAATTGTAGGCGAAAGAATGCACGTGTAAATGGAAACATTTTGTCTCATTTGTCATCTGTAAACAAGCGCGTGACTCATTCCTTCCATGCACCATTCACATACAGAGTTTTAATCAGACGACAGAATGCAAAGGTCTTTTGAAAGTGCCAACCAAGAAGATGACTGCAGGGCCATTCTTAGGCAGTAAGTAGGTAAGGCATCGCCTTAGGTCAGCACCTCTCTAGGGGCGGCAAATGACTTGGTCTCATAGGCTGATTTAACATAAGGCGCTTTATGGTTCAAATTGCACTTGTCCTATAACTCATTGTCATTGAAAGCAGACAACATTCATATCTATCGGATACAGGAAAGTATGCAGAGGGTAAAGTTTAGATGCGGAGGGTAAAGTTTAGATGCGGAGGGTAAAGTTTAGATGCAGAGGATAAGGTTTAGATATGAATGCAAAAATCTGTATCAGTGCAAACCTCTAGTTTCTACTTCCCCAGTGACCGATAATTAAAGGTGGCATTTGGGTTTTTTAATCTCACCACACTAAGATTTGATTTCCACACACTTCCCAGGGGCTCTTTTTCCACATTAGCAGTAGCAGGTGCCTCAGCGGACCGGATAAGGGGCTACATGGAAATTGTCATATCGAATAGCCGAAAACATTCTAAATAAAACAATATTTTAGCAGTGAAATGTGAATAGATAAATATATTGCATTAAACCACTTTAACTTTGTCTGATTAAAGATCTTCAGTATTTAATTTTTGCAGATCGCTTTCTCAAAATAGCTTTGCATGCCAAATTAAATGCCTTCACGGGCCGGATCTGGCCCGTGGGCCATAATTTCCCTACCTCTGCTGCACTGTCTACTATCCGTAGTAATTTTTGACTTACAAAAATTTAGAGTTACGCAACGTGTGCCGGAACACATTCCTTACATAACCTGGGGAGTGCCTGTACTATCTTTATTATACATTTAAAAGTAACAATTAATTTCTGTAGTTTGATGTTGTAACCATCCTGTTTACTGCTGAAATGAAAAAATGTTCTGCTTACATGTGGATCGCCATGTATTAAATATCTAATAACTAAATAACTAAATCATATGGCAACAAAGTGGCGTTCATAGTAAATTTCCTTTTAAGCGTGAAAATTTATCTTTTGTTAATTGATTTTCTGATAAATTCAGGATTTAAATCCTGTAAGTATAACCTCTGAGCTTTTTTCTCCCTTACCAATGTTAATATGAGTTCATTCCTTGGTTTTTCCTACTTGTGAAATTTTAATAATCCCCTACACCTGTTTGTGTTAAATTAAATGCAGCAGACAACTCTGCAATCAAACCGTCAATTCAATTAAATTTTGCAATTTCTAGCGCAATTCAAGATTGGGTAATAAATTTTTGTTTACTCTAAATTAAGCTGTGATAATACACAGCATTCATCATTACCTTTTTGTTTGCCTCGCTTAGTTTTCTTGGTTGAAAATTTATTTTCACAATATGAATGGAAATGCCCCAAATTGGAGTAAAAACACTGGATACTCCAATATTTCATAAATTCACCATATCATTACGTACAATTTCCAGCGATATACAAAATGTTATAGCAAAATAATATTCTAAAACACTATAAATCATTAATTATGCACTTGTATTGCAAATGAAATGGACACTAATTAACTCTTTAAAAACAATTGAAATCATATTTGATTCAACTATAATAATTTTTGATTGAACATTCTCTTTCGCAATATTTGTTACATTCACTGAAAGACTAGTTAAACAACATCCATTCATTTTCTCATAAGATTTTATGTTAATGTAATTCAGCAATTGTTTCCAGTAAAAGAATTAAATTATTAGTAATAACATAAAAGTTAATATTGTTATGGTTTAATTACTGCAATAAGAGTAAGACAAAAATTTAGGTAAGGTTATATATTAGGTAGGTTATATATTAGTGAAAACAGCTTGCACTCTTATATTTATAAATGCATTAAATAATGAAACAGATTAACATCTTACCAAGGAATTTTCAGTCAACATCTCCTAGAGCAGGTGTGCCCATTAGTTTTGGGTATAAGATCTACTTGTAAAAATAAAGAGACTTATTGGTAATTCCACATAAACTTTATTAAAAACGACCTCAGTTTCATTGTAATGATCTGCATTGCAACAAAACCTAGGTCGTTATTAATGAAGTTTATGTGAAATTACCAATAGTCTCTTTATTTTTAGCCAAATTTCCAAAAAATGGAAAGTAGTCTTATGAGATCGCCTCGGTGTCCGTGTGTGTTTGTTCACCTAACATCTTTGTGAATGAACCGATTTCAACTAAATTTCATACAAAGAATATGAACATGTATTAATGACCAAAATGACATATTTGGACCGAATAGACTCAGCAGGGCTGCCACAATTGCAATGTTAAACTTTTTGGCAATTATGAATTTGGAAGGAATTGGCCAAACCAATTTCAACGTAATTTTGTATGAAATAGGCATGCAACATATAATAATAAAATCAAGATGTTTAGTATAGATATAGAAAGCAGGGCAGCCACAATACAAGAAATAAAAAAACATTCTTTTTACACATATTTGTGTTGAAATGTCTGCATCAATTTGAACCAAATTATAATATTCATAAAGTACACATATATAGAAAACCATAATAGCATCTTTAAAGTGAATCAGCCGAACAAGGGTGCCACAATTATAAATTAAATTATTTCACTAATTATGGAGTTGGAAGGAATTGGCAAAACAGATTTCAACTAAATTTTGTATGTAAGATTTATACAACATACCATAATGAAATAAAGATGTTTAAAGCTAAGCTAAAGGCAGGGCTACCACAAATAAAATATTTTTTTACATGTAATTCTAGAGAACTGACGGCATGGATTTTAACCAAATATGATGTATATAATCTTTATATAAATAAATAACAAAATTATTATATTCAAACTGGGTCTACTAAATAGGGCTACCACAATATCAAAGTTAGAATTTGTCTGTAACTATTAATTTCGAAGGTATTGGCTGAACAGATTTAAAAGAAATTTCGTTTGTAGGGAGAGTATAGAATGACAAAACGAAATGAACATGTTTAAAACAGACCTAAAAAGCAAGATTGCCACAATATAAGGAAAACTAATTTTCTGATTTCAAAGCAAATATATTAGTATACGATTATACTACGGTGAATTTGATGAAAAGCACTTCTGTACCACAGGAAACCTGTCTAAACCCTTATTTGTTATATATTAAAATTATTGAAAGGAAAGTAGGCGGATTAGTTCTTTCAAAAACTACTTGTTACATTATGAAGAAATTCCACCAAGTGACGCCTGAAGCCATTAACTATATTAAAATATTTTTCTCCTATGATGATGATCTATTTTTTCCACAAATATTATAAATAAATTATACAGGCCAGAAAAACTTTTGATAACATTAATAAAAGAAATAATCAAATTGACATTTTTAATTACATACCATAATAATTTGAACATAATACTCATTTTTTCAATTTCACACAATTTTATCATTTGTGGAGTAGGGTGCACACCCCTGGATGGTGCAGTTCCACTCTAAGAGCATGGTGCTAACTGTGGTCAAATCATACTTGGCTAGAAATCAATATTATTAGTTTTTGCTATTTAAAACTTTAAAGTTTAACTTATATGTTTTTTTAATATTCCTTTTTAGAAATTTCATGTACTTTTATATTTTTCGACTGTAAACGAATTATTTATTATTTCTCTTAAGATCAACCAAAAATGACTTGGTGATCAACTGGTCAATTGTGATCAATGTTATGGGCACCCCTGTCCTAGAGGTTTGAGTAAGAGGAATCTAATTCCATTGTACTTTAAGAATGATAAATTTTAAGAATAGTTTGAGAAATTTTTAAATACAGTGATATCATGAAAACAGACATTTGTAAATTGAACCTTGATGTTCAAGTTATTCCAAGTTATATACAACAAACTACAGTCTATACAAAATTCTAATCATGACATCAACAAGTAATAAAACATTATGGGAATTAGAATATCATATCCTTAAATCGATCTTAAGCTGTGTTCAGCAAATTATTACAGTAGATGTGCTTAACCCACAATATGCCTGGTCCAACATGTGGAAGCAAGTTATCTAATTATTTGGGTCTATATTAAGGGAGAAACAGAGAATGACAACCTAAAAGATTAGGATAAACATATTAAACCCTCATGACTTTAATAATAATAATATTAGTATTATTATTACTTATACCATATTAAAAATAGAAAGTCAAAGTATAATAGTGAATTGTATAAATATCAACAATAAAAAGGTTGAATTTGATCCCATGGATGTTGTCATATTCTTAGCAATTACCTCAAATTTACCAACGTAATAAAAGTATTTTACTTAAAAGTGTTTTAAATAAAAGTAATCTCTAGAAATCCTAGAAAAGATGGTATTGAGAAAGTTGATAGGTAAGTTCACATATATTAATAAAATTTTTGTAACCAATTGTCATAGCTGAATAGTAGCATATAGGTAGATCACACCGATCAATCACACATTTCTCTTTGGATAAGTGGCAAACATCATAAGAACAGCTTAAATGGATGTCACAACAATAACTAGACAAACAACAGAGAAAATATCCTGCCATAGTTGAAGCAAAAGTAATCAAATAAAAGTTTGCTTCAAATTATGTAAGTTGTTGGGATATTTAATAATATATCTATGATTTTTAGACAGAGCATCCAATTTAAAATAACAAAAGTTTTCAGTTTTCATGAATGCATAGCCTTATGTAGGCAAAATATAATAAATTACTCTTAGCTCAAAATAAAATTTTAAGTTTAATTAACTGTTAAGATATTATTTGTAATGATTTTGATTTGTATAAAATGATTTTTCAAATATATTACCCTGAAACTTCAATGTTTCATAAATTCCTCAATGCATAAAGCATGCAGCATATCTCCTGAATTCCCACCCATTGCTGGCTATACTGGACACATTCCAAGGCTGACTGATGCATCACTAAGCCAGCGTTACAATACAGCTGCTCGTCATGGTCTGATGCTCCTTCAAGAAGATCGTGAGAGGTGGCGCCTCTTAGAAAAGAGACAATGAAGGGGTTCGCCCTTTTGGCAAGATAAAAATTTTTTTAAGTGAGTTGCGACATGCTTCACCATCAGTGCCTCAAAAGACAGCTATTAATCCACAGCAAATTTTAACATTTTTCAAGCACAATTTTATACAAGAGTTAAAATAAATATGTATGCAGTTTATGTACATATTAAGTCATTCAAATTGATTTATTTTAACTACCATATTTTTGCCAGACTGGCATTGTTTTACATATCTTTAAACTGTTGTTAAGTGGTTTTACTTAGTAGATATTTTTAATAGCAGAAACCTATTATGATGACAACTCAATAAATCTGAGTATGGCATTCAAAAACTTATCGAGTTATAGAAAAACAATTTTTAAACAAATTAAACAACATTTCTATAATTTAGAAATGTAATTATAATAAAGAAAATAAAACAAGTTGAAAACATTTTTAATTATTTTACCTTAAATGAAATAATAAAAAATACTGGACATAAAAAAGAAAAAATCCTAGTTAAAACATAAATCCATAGCAACATTGAAACAATCCAAAATGAAAAAATTATCCCGAGTATTTTAAATTAAAATCACATCACTCACTGATACTTTTAAAATGACACTTTTTAATATATATAAATATTTAGAGTATGTCCAATATATTCATTAACAACAATCATAAATTACAAAAGCTAGGATTGCAGCATCATACAATGATCTCGATAAATATATCTAATGCTATTATTCTTTATGTGAAAGAAAATATTTTTCAATAAGTTGTTATATATATGAATGATGTGCTCAAATAATTATATCTAAGTGGTGCACTTTTGAGCAATAAAGTGGATAAAAGAAGTTCAATCATATAATTTTATATAGTTAAAAAATATCTAGTCAGTCTCCTCCCATATGAAGTTATGGGCTGAGTTCTTGAAGACTGTTGTCATATACTGTCCGATTCATGTATCTCCTTGATGTATATGCAAGAAGATTTGACAATGCTAGATTAATCGGAGATTTATTTCAACGTTTTATTCAAATGTTGTCATGTAGCAAGATTATATGAGTAGTTGCAGTGGCTCCACCTGAGTATAAGCTCTCATTTTAATAAATGATTCATTCTGTACATAATTATGAAATAAAATATTTATTCTTCATTGTTATTTCATGATTAATCATAATTGGCAGATCAAAATGACATCACAACTTCAATTTTTGCTTTTGCTGTCTTTTTTGTTAACAAGTAAACCTCTTTCAGATAATAACGTGATTCGCACAACTTCATTGATTTTATCAAGAAAGATGACCCATGCTTGCTCCATTGCAGGAACCATTTGTTTTCCAAATGAATTTCTCAGATAATTAAGAAGAACGCTCGTAAAATTCTGTAGAATAAACAGAAACCATATAATTTTTCTTTACCAATGGATTCAAAGTTTACAAACAAAGTCTACAATATAACTAACAAGTAATGGAGTTCCAAATACTTCAAAATATTATCCAATTTATAATGTTAAAAAAATCAATTCTTTGTATATATGAAAATAATCGACCATTTGGTCAATTTATTAAATGCATAACATCTCTTATGTTAAATATTAAATGATAATTGCACTCACACTTCACATTATTTTAACCTCAGAATTAATATGTAAGCAATATTTGTTGTGGCTTGCTGCCTCTTGAAATTAGACTACTGAATAATAGTGCAATAGATGGTGCTGGCAATAAGTTACAAAAGAGCCATTTGAGACCAGAACCAAGAACTGCATGCATACATAGCTTACAGGTTTATGGCTACATAATAAGACATTAGTTTGAAAAAAAGTCTCCACTTTATGATTGGGACATGGTTTATGTGAGCGAAATTACCAACAAATAATTATCAATGGTTCATTAATATTAATAAACAAGCAAATATCAACACAAAAAATTCTTGTGAAATAAAATTTTCATATTTTTCAGTTTGTATTAAATTGTCCCAATTTCTCGAAAAATGAAAATCCTATTACTGAGCAATTTCATGCCGTTTACATAAAGATATTGTCAACCAATATATTGATGAAAAAATTCAGCTCTCGAAGACTTACATAGGAGGCAAACATATATGTTAAATATTCTTATAACTCTTGAATTTACCAAAATGTTTAAATATTTGCAAGTTTTATCCTAATTCATCAACAAAAGATAACTTCTATATCTTTAAAAATGTTCTGTGATATCATTTGACAATGAACAAAAATTTGCAGTAACAACAAATAGTTACTCCTTTCTTGCGGAGGATATTTCCAAACCTATTGCTACTGTTTTGAAGAATAAATACATTTTTCATATCAAACTACAGAAAATGAAAATCTTAAAAATCTCAGTTACTCTATAAAGCTTATGATAACTGCTGCTAACATAAACCACCTAAAAAATCAAAAACTACTGAGGGCTTAAGTGCATAGGTACAAATGAACAGGGAAACTCTATTAGACTGCAATTTTTTGCAACATTCATTATGAAATGCTTTCCCTAAATAAAGATCATTCAAATTAATGGAAAATCTCATACTTTTTGTTAAGATAAATGATAATAAAATCCAGATAAATTCAAAATGCCTGGGTGTTAACCCTTCCAATTTTCAAAAGTATATGGAAGAAATTTTTTGCTCTAAATTTATTCCAAATGATAAATAATATTTTATATAATAAGGATATGCATGGTTTTCATCTTTGAAATATACGGAATGAGCTGACTAAAATCATGAAGAAAATGGAGAAATGTTCAAACCAATTCCATGAATATTTCTTTAAGGTGAATGGTGTTATAAAACACAGAAAGTAAATTAATATAAAATATAAATTGGACAACTTGAATATAAAAGGAATCAAGCACCATTTTTGTAATTTTTTAGTTTGACACCTGCTAGCTCTTGAAACTGTAAATATTTCATTTAAATGGCAGCAAGTGATATCTAGGCTGTGCTGCCCTCTGCGAGGGTCTAAACCAATCACCATATTTCTACTGTCTTTTGTTATTTTAGATAAACAGAACCAAGTTCTATTATGGAGTTGTTCTGCTACAGTAAATTTGAGGAAAGCTTTCTAATGGATCAAGGGAGAAAATATTTAGTGTTTTGGGCATTGGGATCTTATGATTGCCAGACAACTTTCATTGGAGAACTTGTTCAAGAGGTTCAAGTTCCGAGAAAGAAATCATTTCTGACAAAAGACAATACCCCATGCTCTACCAGTTAGACAAAGTGGATGTTTGCCGGGAAATGTTTGTATAAACATTGGGTATCTCAATGAAATGAGTTAACACAGTACTCAACAAAATTCGGTCCGATACTGTAACAGACAAGTGAGGAACTCGTAGAAAAGGAGTGCTTTAAGTTTCTCAAGATGTCATTCAGAAAGTGAAAGATCACATCAATAAATTTCATTACAAATCTCACTAATATCGAAAAGACAATGGTGATGCAGAATATATGTCTACTGAATTAACTAAATCCAAAATATATGATTAGTACAAGGAAGAAAATGAAGAAAATTATACAGTAAGCTTGAGTTGCTACAGGAATATACTCCATACAGAGTTTAATATCAAAAGAAAGAAGCTTAAAAAAGATACTTGCAGCAAATGTGTCTTCATATAAGTATGCAGACTGCAACAGCACTGCCGAAAAGGTAAGCTTCGAGAATGAACACAAGGCACATCAGACAGAATCAGAAGAAGCAAGAAAAGCAATGAAAAGTGATTTGCTAACTGGAAAGGAAAATGAAAATGTTGAAACCTTATCATATGATATGGAGAAAACATTGCCATTACCAAGAATCCCCACAAACACAATTTTCTACAAGAGGCAAATCTGGGTATACAATACTGGGATCCACTCTGGAAAAGAAAACAGAAGCTTTTTATGTTTGGGTGGAAGGCACTGCTGGTAGAGGTTCTCAGGAAGTGAGTTCATGCTTGAGAAAACACATTCTTACTCATATTGGAAGGAATGTCAAGGAACTCATTTTGTGGTCTGATTCTTGTGGGGGGGCAAAATCGGAACATAAAAATTATGCTTATGTTGAATACATTATTGGATGACTTAGAGATGTTGAATTCTGTGAGGCTTAAGTACCTCATTTCAGGCCACAGTTATTTGCCCAACGATTCTGACTTTGGTGATGTAGAGTCACTGAAAAACCAGCAACGCCTGTACACACTGGAAAATTACATTCAGGTAATGGAGGGATGTGGCAAAAAGAGAAAATCAGTTTCACAAATGGAGAGAAATGATTTTAAAGGGACAAAGGAAATAGAAGAGGAAGTCAGACACTGAAGGGAATAAAATCACCTGGCTCAAAGTTCAGGAAATAAAGCTGGAGAGAAGAAAACCAATGATACTTCAGATGAAAACAAGCCATTCACAAAATAAATATGTGGAGGTGAACATTAAAAGCAAAATGAAGGGAAGGCCATCAGACAGCTTCCATTCAGCTAAATTGATTAGTCTATGACCTGAAGGGAAACCTTTAATCGAGGAAAAGCTTTATCATCTGATTCCAAAGGATGTTTGGCCCTTTTACAAAAAACTGTATTCCAAAAATGAGGTCGAAGATGACATAGAAGGTTTTAGGAATGATGTGGACTTCTCAGAGGAAGATGAATGACTGATGTAAATTTGAACAGTAAGGATTGCTAGATTTCACAATGTACACAAAAATAAATATTGCAAAATCTGTTCCATGTATCTGTGTTGTTAAAATTAAGGTTTATTTGTATCTGGAGTTCTTAAATTACATTTACCTGTTAATATTAGTCAATATGCAAATGGGATCATAAAAATGTGATTAAATTGTACTTGGTTCTTTTTAAATGAATATGATTTGAATTTATGTAAAGAGAACCAACCACCATTTTTATGTGATTATGATGATGTGATTATGGTGATTACACATATCTAGTTGTATTTAAAGTCATTATGCACAATTTTTCTAAATCCAAATGTTTTATGATTTTTTAAATAAAGATGATATCTTTGGCAGGCTTTTTCACAGTTATCATTCATTGGTGGTTGGTTCCTTTTTTATTAAAGCCGTCCAATTATACATTGCAGATAAAAAAAATTCTTGCAGGGATATTAGAGCACACTTGGATATTTTCATTCATTAGCATGATAATTCAAATAATTTATAAGACAAACATCCCTCACTATGGAGAGCAAGACTATAAAACAGAGATGGAAAATATACTATACTACATATGATGTTGCTAACAGATATATTTAGCAATTATTTTTTTTACTTAGGTTATTTACATCATTCATAACATACACAGCCCAATCATATCCTCAAAGAATGTGAAATAAATTGAAGTTAGCCTACTGCTTTTTAACTAGAGTATTCTTGCATTTAACCCTGGGCAGGTTGTGCAGCATCTGTGAGATGCCACAGAGGTTTTAACTCAGTCATGTAAGCGAACTGAAAGGTTTATGGTATTGAGATGCCATATACCTTTCAACTATTGTATCCTTTTGTAAACAAGCCCCATGTTGAGTGTTTTTCTTCATACCTTCTGGTGCATCTAGGATGCCAAGTGACCTCTCCCATTACTTGCAGGTAAATTTTGTATTCTATTTTTCATTGTTTTTTTTATATTTCGGACACCATTGGTATTTCTTATTATTCTATTAGAAGTTTTGTTCCTGTAGTTTGAAAAAATGGATGGGAAAAAGAATTTTTGAATGGACTATCGACGAAGACATGAAAGTAATTCATCAGCGGCTTAAAAAAGCACGTGAATCAGGAGAGGCTAAGAAGAGTGATTTAGAAAATGACATTTTGGAAGAAAGAGAAGTAAACACAGACACTGAACAGGAAATGAAGGATAGTAATATCGGATCTGAATAAGATGAAAATGATTCTGTGAATAATTTCTTCATAGGATGAGACAAAAATCCCCGGTGGTGTAAAAACAGATCACCAAAAAAATGTTTGAATGCATCATCACAACATTGTAACTCAATTGCCAGGTATAAAGAGCCCAGCTAAAGAAGCCAAGATGCTGAAAGAGTGTTGGGAACTTTTTTTTGACAATGATATTATTTCCACTGTAGTGGCATGTACAAATAAAAAATTGCCGATATTCAACCAAAATACAGCCGTGAAAAGGATGCTAGTCCTACCAATATTTCTGAAATCAAGGCTTTATTTGGCGTGTTGTACTTGTGTGGTGCCAGAAAAGATAATAAAGAAAATACATCAGATATATGGGTAACAAATAAGACTGTTGTGTCACCTCATCTTTTGAGAAAAAAAGACAAATTTGTTATATATTGTTTGAGGCTTGGAAAAAAAGACAAATTTTTTATATAGTTTGAGGTTTGACAAAAAAGACACAAGACAAGAGAGGATAAAAATAGACAACTTGGCACCAATTCGTGAAGTTTTTGATTCGTTTGTGAAAAATTGTCAAAATTCCTATGCTGTCAGAGAATGCTGTATGATAGATGAGAAATTAGAAGGTTTTCACGGCAGATGTCATGTCAGGCAATTTATATTGAGCAAGCCAAGGAAGTATGGCATAAAAATATTTGCTCTGGTAGATGCACACATGTGCTCCACTTGAAATCTATGCTGATAAACAGCCTCCAGATAAAAAATAGGCCTGGCGAGGTTGTCATATGTCTTAGCTCTGTAATTTTGGGGTAATGCCAAAATATTACAATAGATAATTGGTTCACAAGCATAGAGCTTGCCAATGATTTATTGAAAAAAAATCTGACAATAACTATAATAAAAAGGAAATTCCTGGCTGCTTCCTAGACACTATGGCTCAGGAGGTAGGATCAAGCATCTTTGGCTTCCAAAACAAATGCACTCTAGTTTCATATGTCCCAAAGAAAAAGAAAAATGTTTTACTCATTTCAACGATGCACCATGAGACAAGCATCAACATGTCAACTGGAGACAAAAAAACTACAAAGTCAGGTGTTGATATTGTCAACCAGCTATCCAGTATTTACAATGTCTCAAGAAAAGCTAATAGATGGTCAATGGTTGTGATGTATAGTATATGGAATGTGGCAGGGATAAATGCCCAGAATATTTACCACAGCAATAATAAAACTTATACCAATGTGCAAAGTAATTTCTTGAAAAAACTTATGAACTAGCAGACAATTTTCTACGCACTCGTGCAGTGCCTTACTTTACCGAAAGAACTGAGACAAGAAATTCCAAGCCTTTTCCCAGACGCAGCTGCTGATGCACTTCCTGGGGAAGCAAGCATGAGTTGAAAAAGGCAAAGCTGCTTCAAATGTGGTTGAATCAAAAATAAATATACAAAGTATAAATGCAGAAGCTGTCACAATTATATCTGCTTACAGCATGCAGACCAAATATGTTCTGATTGTTAGATTTTGTTTTTGAATTTGAACATTTTTTTTTTGATGTTTCTCTGTAACCTAGACATATATCAGTTGTTTTTTTTAAATACTACCTTATTCTAAATTACCATTTGTAAGTTTTTGCACATTAATTCTATTTCATTTTTCATTCATAATAAAAAGTAATAAAATACTGTTTTCTCTTATTTTTTACACATTTCCCTATAAATAAACCAATTTAAACATGAATTTAACAAAATATAACTTTCATTATAATTTAAGTATGAATGTCCTCGAAAAACAAAACGGAGTCTGTGAGATGCCATGCAACCTTTTCTGTAACTTTTGGCATGCACCCTGTTCAGGGTTAATAAGAGCCTAAATTTCTAAAGCTGATTTGAAATAATAATAATTTATTTCAAATACACAGGCTTCCCCAATTATGTGTTACAAGCACACGCAACTATGCCCTATGCAGAATTCAAACCTGCTATCCTTGCATCATGAGCTAGGCATGCTAACCTCCCCTCTACCAAGGCTAACATAGGTATAGGTGTGCTCCGTGCATGAAGTGTAATTTATACTATCATAACCTACATTTCATACCCTTCCAAGAAAAATTATTTTTAAATGCTTTACTTCCGTGGCCCTTAAACTTCACTGGCTGTGACCCAGATGCTAGATGCAGCAATCCATCCCCAAACAGTTCACTTGTGATCAATGATAAAATAAATTGAAATTAAATAAATTATCTTTTTAAAGAATTTAATCCATTATAATTTAACAGGCTTTTAGGAGTTTGGAAAGCCACTGAAAACCCTAGACCAGAGGTCAGCAACCTGAAGTTCCAAAACCACGTATGACTCTTTAGAAGTTAGCTAAGCTCCCATACCTTTTTCAGTCATGGAACATGTTTATTGCAATCCCTCAAATCTCTATAAAAAAGTCAAACAGGTTGTCAATGTGTTGCTCTAAAGCAAAGGTTGGCAATGTGGTAATAATGGGGTGTGTATGTATATGTATATATGTATGTATGTATATATGTGTGTGTATATATATATATATATATATATATATATATATATATATATATATATATATATATATATATATACAATTTTTCAGAGATATTTCATTATTATAAATATTTTTTTTTATTTAAAAGCAATCTCTAAAATTTGCAATTTTAATAATATTATACTTTTTCCATTGTCTGCCAAATTTTTAAGTTATAGCACATCTAGAAGTGAAATAATATTTATCTAATTGTTTACATTTTAAATATTTTAACGGCCGCAATAACAACTTCATGGAGATGTTAAAAGATTTATTTTTGCATTCGTACTAAGCTCTAAATAACTTTCAAATTTCAGCTCCCTAGCTCGAACCGTATCACCTAAACATTTATCTATTTCTTTAAATTTTAAGAATTTTTAAGTAAAAAAAATTAAAATATCAAAATTTCTATACTCCATATTTCAGTTTTTTTACCAATTCTACCTTGAAGAAAAATTTCAGCTCTGTAGCAAAATTAAATAATTCTTGAAAAATTGTTTAAACAATTGCGAATGTTTAGCGGCCACATTATTGAAAATTTTAAAGATTTTTGTTTTTCTTCTATATAGAATTTGCTACAAAATGTGTGGTAAAGCTCGTAGCTATGACTTATAGTTTCCGTTCAGTAGTAGCTAGCTCAAACACTTTGGCTTCGATTACTCAGTGGTGGAAAACTCCCAAGGCTGAAGGAGTTTTCCACCACCGAGTTATAGTTTCTGTGATAAAAACTACTAAAGATTAATGTAGAAATGGGGTAAAAACAACTCCTAAAAATGAACAATTTTGAAATTTTCGACTTTTCTAATTGGTTGGGAGCAAAATCCTATTATCATGCAAAATTTCAGCTCTGTATTCCTTTTAGATTGGTCTACACATTGAAATTCCTTTTCCCAATGTTAACTTATGGCAGATTCTTCTCTAATATTTCCTGTTTTTGGATTTTGACATCATTATAAGTTTATGCCGCAGTTTTAAATCAATGGCATTATAATACAAACCACTGATTCACTTTAGAAGCACTAAATTAAAGCTATTATTATAAACAGTTAATCAACCCCCATAATTGAAAGGAGTAACTTATTTTATTTAATAACTTAAATCGCGTTTTAAAATTATGACGTCACCATATGTATGTCTTTGGCGAACACAAAAAACTGATGAGGAAAACCGACTAGAAAAAGCGAAAATCTTTAAAAAGTGCAACAATGCGGCCGCTAAAAATTCGCAATTGTTTAAACAAATTTTCAAGGTTTATATATTTCCGAATGTGCCATGGAGTTGAAATTTTTTTTAAAAGTAGAATTCTTAAAAAAAAGAAATAGAGATTATACAAATTTTGATATTTTAATTTATTTGGCAGTTAAAAATTCTTAAAGTTTAAACAAATAGATAACTGTTTTTGTACTACGGGATAACCTAGGAAGCTGAAATTTTCAAATTATTTACAGAGTAGAGAAATTGCGTAAATAAACATTTCAATTTTACCATATATTAAATGAGGCGGCCGTTAAAAATTATTTAAGTTTAAACAATTAGAAAAATATTATTTTACTTCTAGAAGTGCTACAACTTTAAAATTTGGCTAAAATGTGTAGCATTAGTACCCCATAATGTAGAAAGTGTAAAATTTTAAAATTGCAACATTTGGGGATGGTTTTAAACTATTATTTTTACATGTGGGAAAAATGGAAATCGCTGCGGAGGTGAAATTTTTAGAATTAAAAGAATATTTGTAATGATGAAATGTCTGTCTGAAAAATGAATGTTTTTTAATGTTGAGATGAAATGCTTGCAGTATGCAAGTACCTTCTACTAGTCATTATATATCGACGACTCTTACAGATGAGGAGGAGGAGGAGGATACTAATGTTTAGGCACTTACACATGTGCTGGAGATTCGAAATTTTTTTCTTAGGTAGGATTTTGCGCAAAACCGACTAGAAAAAACGAAAATCTTTAAAAAGTGCAACAATGCGGCCGTTAAAAATTCGCAATTGTTAAAACAAATTTTCAAGGTTTATATATTTTCGAATGTGCCTAGGAGTTGAAATTTTTTTTATTAGTAGAATTCTTAAAAAAACGAAATAGGGATTATACAAATTTTGATATTTTCATTTGTTTGGAAGTTAAAAATTCTTAAAATTTAAACAAATAGATAGCTTTTTAGGTGCTATGGGATGAGCTAGGAAGCTGAAATTTTCAAATTACTTACAGTATAGTAAATTTGCACAAATAAACATTTCAATTTTACCATATATGTATTGCGGCGGCCGTTAAAAATTATTTAAATTTAAACAATTAGAAAAATATTATTTTATTTCTAGAAGTGCTACAACTTTAAAACTTGGGTAAAATGTGTAGCATTAGAACCTTATAATGAAGAAAGTGTAAAATTTTTAAAATTGCGACATTTGGAGATTGTTTTAAACTATTATTCTTACATGTGGGAAAAACGAAAATCGCTGAAGAAATGAAATCTTTAGAATTAAAAGACTATTTGTAATGTTGAAATTTCTGTCTCAAAAATGAATGTTCTTTTAATGTAAGATGAAATGCTTGCAGTATGCAAGCACCAACTACTAGTATGTTATATCCTCCTCCTCTGTAAGGAACGTCTATATAGAATGATATGTACACTAGCGTAATTGCCCATTGAAATTCAATGGGAAAATTGGAACTTAATATATTCAACTATATTGGAAGGAAGTGAGCTAAATCTAATGCATTATTATATTTGTTAATATTAAAATGTAGTCAGATTTTAACTAAGTTAACAACATCTTGAACATTTTAATCCGAAAAATTGGCTATTATGGACTCATCAGATGTTGATTTTCTGTATGAACAACAATGCTGTTGATCGCCAAGGGAACATTTCAATAAAAATGCAAAATTTTGACAAACATTTTAGCTTTATGTAAGTTAATTCGATTCGAAACCAAAAATCGATGATAAGAATAAGCCTTATTCAATTTCCTTTAAAATGGTTCTTATCTGAAGATCATGCAACAGTTACTTCTAATTTAATTTTGGAAAATAAAATAAGTCTGCAAGTGTGAAAGAGGTATATTTAAGATCCCTCTTATGGGAAATCCCATATAGCGTTCCAACCAACAAACCAACCAACAGATTAAGGCTTTTATTAATAGTTATATATATATATATATATATATATATATATATATATATATATTAACTAAAGGAAAAGAAAAGGTAGTGATGAGGGTGGCAACAAGGTGTTGAGGGAAGCCCAGCGGACACTCACGAAGTTGAGGACCAAGCTGGCAGGCTGCTGGGGGCGTCGAAGAGACACGTAAAACACACGAACACAAAAACACACGCAAGCTTATCGGGCCTATGCCCTTCTTCAGCGAAAGAGTAACGTAAAGTGACACACTGGGCGGGGAATGACAGGGTGATGTGGGAAGGTTGATGATTGGAGGAGATGGGGAGTAGGAGGGGTGGATAGCCAATAAAGAGGGAGTGTGATGAGGTAGAGTGCGAATAGTTACAAAGTAACAAGGAGACATTGTAAGGGGCTAATAGGGTTAGCGGAGGTTGAGGCCAGGCAGAGAGAAAGAGTCGAGAAGATGGATATGTGCTAGTTCCCAGTGTCGGAATATATATATATATATATATATATATATATATATATATATATATATATATATATATATATATATATATAACAACTTACGGAAAAGGAAAGGTAAAATGAATATATGGATGTCAACAAGGTGTTGGGATGAGGAAACCCAGTGAGAACTCACCAATCAGACGACTTCAGGTTGGTGAGGCCCCGGGGATGTCGAAGCGACATACGTAAAATAACACAAAAACACAGAAACATCACAAACGTAAAGCTTTCGGAACTACTCCTTCTTCAGCTACAGAGAGAGAACTCATATATATATATATATATATATATATATATATATATATATATATATATATATATATATATATATATGTTGTTGGTGCTTGTACACTGCAAGTTCTTAAAAAAATCACCATTCACCAAGATCTAAACTCGTTAATAAACCAAAGTGATCTCCTTAGCAAACTATTCATAATATGTATCACACTAAAAATAATAATAATATAGAAAATTGTTTTAATATATATTGGCACATATCTAATCTTGTTGCTTTATGCACCCTTCACATCCTCAGTAATTAAAGTTGCTAAGGCCCATTGTCCATTATGCTGAGAAATGTGTGCCAATAAATGTGCACTGAGAAATGTGTGAGCGAGGCAGCAGACCTTTGTCCATCCACTACAATGAGTTTCTCATTCTGAGCAGGAACCAAGTCAAACATGTTCAGTTGAGTTATTTCTCAGTGGTAAACTCAGACAGATACCTTCAATAACAGTTTGATGTTTCATATGATTGATTCGGAGTTGAATGACTCAGAGGAAAATGTGGTTTTGCTTTATTTAGCAACAAAGCATCCTTTCCCAGTTCCTTCCCAATTGATGCCCATATGCCTACTTTCAATTTTATGTTTTTATAAACTTCATCTCCTGTGTCGTAGAGACATGAATGACTCCTAACTAGCTCAATTAATTTCTCCATTGTCACAACCAATCCAAATGAAAAAATTGAAGAAACAGAGTTGTCAAATGCAGTGTACACAGCTAAGCTAGGTTAGAAACTGAATGATCCTGAAATGCATTGAGCCTGGCTGCTGGCAGATAGATAAGGGATGATGATTCACAATGGAATGGGAGGGGGTAAATGCGTAAAAGCGAATTGAGAGGTGTTTCTCAGATGCCTCATTCGACAAATTTCTTGTTCCTTGCTAGTGGATGGACCCTTACCTACTACTATTACCTAGTAAAGCAATGCATTCTATTTACACATTTCTCGGTGCACATTTCTTGGCACAGTGGACAACAGACCTAAGGCTAGCAAACCTATTCCACACATGCCATCAGTGACATATGAGGCAAATTTTGTTGGCATGCCGAGAAACAAAAAGTAATCAATAACATCCTCTTCTTAATTTAACACCATTTCAACAATAACAGAGCTTATTAAACTCATTGTCACTAACTATTTGAGGTATGTTGCCACTTTGTTTAATCTTATAAATACCCCAGATTTGCTGGTTTTGCTGTCAGTTTGTAGAGTAAGAACAGAATAACTGTAGCAACGTATTTGTTTTTCCATTGTAAATAATTTGGGAAGATGGGTCTAGTTGATGAGAAATGATGCATTTGGTTTTAAAACATATGCAGAGTGAGCTAAATTCTTAGACTTTGTTTCATTAGGGAACAGAAGGTATTTTTGTACATTCATATACCTCTACATGGACATGAAAACAATAAGACTGGTGTTGAGGATCTAATTAGAGAACTACGTACATGCAGTTTTATCAGTTTGAATTTAAGCAATATTTGCCTGTGTGAATAACTTGTTTATCCTGTAATGATGTAGTCATTTAATAATAGCAAAATTTTCTGGTGATAGGTGCGGTAGTAGTTTTCAAGATTGATGGACTGAAAGGTATGGTACAATAAAAAAATAATAATAAATCCTTGCACATTATATGTAGTGAAAGCATTCTATACAGAGCTTGGTGTGTGATTGACAGAATGAAAACAATCATAGGAGGCTCACAGAGAATATGGAGCACATAAATTTGTATTATCTTCTAAATGGGGAAGTAAACGAAGTTGACATAAATAACATTTTAAATTCTTTTTTCATTTTGGCATTTGAATTAGAAAAAGGTTCATCATCAATGCCCTGGACAACTCACTGAAAATGGCTTGGTGAATCAATTTCAGGTGGTGACCCATGGGTTTAAGAGCCTCTGCTTTATTTTAAGAGAATAATGAGAATGAGAGGAATAACATTGGAAATGATAAAAATAGCACATTCAATAATCTCCAAGATCACAACATCTACAGAATAACTAGCATCATAATTTTCATAAATACAGTAAAACCCCGTGTTTACGTTATCGGAATGTACGTTTTCCCACTATTTACAACATTTTATATGGCTCCCATCAATTTTCCTATGATTTCAATTTAAGTAAAATTCTGTATTTACGTTATTTCATTTTAAGTTTTCCCGCTATTCTGTCATTTTACGTTACAATTTCCAATTTTCTTTAAAACAATTTAGCATGCGATTCTCAACGTTTTTCGACAGCTTTGCAAAAAAAACCTCTCTTTTGGGCAAATATTTCGAAAACGGCGGCAGAGGAGGAACAGCGCCCCTAGAAGCAGAAATATGAACTTTCTTTTCAAAACAGCACTCGCTTTAGCAGATGTTAATGAGCAACAGCGTACTTAGATACGTAAATACGTAAGAATTCTTTTGGGTGAAACTTCAAAACCTCATAAGTAAATCACACTAGCCGAGCATAAACAGCGCACCTAGATACGGAAATACTATTTACTCTTTGAACCAAGTATGAATGCTATTAAAAAGATGTTCAAGTTTGGCGTTAGTATCATGTTTTAACCCTTTCCACTCACATTCTGCCCCTTGCCTCCCACAGTTAGTAATTCCATTGAAGTTAATTTGTAATAGTTTAAATTGCCGTAGTCCCGAATATAACGCTATGACATTTTAAAAGTAGCCTACGCGTACTAGACATTTTAAAATATCATAAAATCGTGTTTCGAAAAATCACCGTACATACCGCACGTCTGTTAAGTGACACAAGATACTTGTTACATTGTAGATACATTAGGCGTATATGTTACAATGTACTTGACAGCGTCTGATTGTGAGACGAGACTAGATCAAGTTTTGTCGGCGGCTGAAGCCCTCAGTCATTGAATTGAAGCTATCCGTGAGTCGGCGTATTCTTTGTACCTTCCTTGGCGAGTTTTTACCCATCCGTTATTTTAACAATGGGTGACAAAAAGTATGCTCATCATAAAAATAAAAAAGGTGAGCTTCGCTGGCAAGATAAAATGATATAAATAAAACTTTTTTTCTTCCTGAAGCCAGCAGGTTCGTTAAGGTAAAAACTTTTTCATCAACAGCTGGTCACAAGCGAAAGTGTTGGTGACAGCCGATGCTGAGGCAAACTTCCCACAATGCGGCCAAAAATCCTCCGACGAAACAAAGACCCCACAATGGGGAGGGAACCCAACAGCGACTGAACGAAAAGGAAAAAACCAACGATGTTCTAGGAAAATAAAGATGTGCCGGTGATGTCGATGAAACGTACTTCCTCAAAAGTTTTTTGGCCAATACGTATTTCGGTCGCTAAGCGACCATCTTCAGGGCCAAGTGGAGTGACTCAAAGTGAGCTCATGCTCAACATGTTGAGAAAAAAGTTCTTCCAAATCCATGGTTAACAGAGGAATCCGACGAAGTTATGATATGAATTTTAAAATAGTCATAGTTCAATAGGCGGAAAAACGAATATAAAGCTTCGAAAAAGTAGTTCCGGAAGTAAATAGTATACCTACGTCCATGTATTTTCCAGACAAATGTAATGGAAACCTAAGCATACCTACTATACATATTAGCATTTTAATTCGGCACATACTTTAATATTATTTAAAAAGTGTGCTGGTTAAGTAAATGAATAAATAGATACTCTTTATAAACTTAGCTCTTTAACACTGGTTTTACTGTAACAAATGAGCGAGTTTAAAAGTAAAATCAGTTGACCTAATTTTTTCTTTTCCCACAGTTTACCCTAGGTCCCCAGAAAATGGTAAATAAGGGGTTTCACTGTAATCCTATTCATCCCTGCAAGGAGTATATTTCAATTTGTTCACGTTTATCATTTCCTGATTGGAAGTTAAATAGCATTTTGGATAGTAATTGTTTCAATTTGTCAGTTTTTGGTGAATTTCAATAAGCGCTTACCTACTGCTTTTTCAAACATTTTATATAATATATATATATATATATATATATATATATATATAATAATATCACATTTCTTAGAAGAGCTATGAGAAGATACTGCATTTTAATTTGAAGTTTTAGAAGCAATATAGCAAATATTGTTGACATTTTGTATACCTGTTTATGCAATAGAAAGAATGCAGAATTCGGCAATACAATGAGCACATAAAAATGATAAAACAGCTGGAAACAGAGTACGCCATGCAACTTCTAGAATTAATAGTAAACAAATAAAAGACCAATAAAATGAAATTAAACAAAAACCAAACTGGTGAAAAAAGGTTTAGTATATATTATAATATGGATCAAGTAGTTTGACATCTGGTTTAAACAACGTTTTGCAAAATATTTTCATACCAAAAGTACACCAATGCATATCCTTAAATTTGTTGTTGCTGAACTTAATTCGTCATTTTCCAATATTTAGTAAATCTAAAGATATGAGTATATCCATATTGTGATATTTTTAGCAACTGACAATAAATCAGGAAACTATACCTTCATATGCATTGGATCAATGGGTTTCTTCACATGATTTCTAGCTATAGTTATAACATAAGCCTCAAAAAGAAATGGGTCTCCCAAAGTATGTTCAATGATATATGTCAAAGAAAGAATAGCTGCATCACCATGAGCCTTCAATAGCTTATTCTCTGAAAGATTTTCTCCCTTTTTAATTCCAAATATTGAATTATACGCAGGGTATGCTGTTAACAATCTAAAAAGAAAATTGAATCAAATAAATTAATGGTATTTACATTAAGACCCAAAAATATATAAAACTAAATACATTTAATGATCGTTTTATTCTAACTTGCCGCAGTAACATTTTCCGAGATTCCTATAGCTCAGTACTCCTGTCCCAAAATCACATTAATATTATTTGTTTTTGCTGCATTGCATATGCCAACACTTAACCATCTCACACTTCAATTCTATTTGCTAGATACTCTTTTCGTTAATAACAGTCGCTAGCACAATGTGTCTAAATGATCACACTGATTATAGAAAGATAAATCACTCCACCGAAATTTTAAACTTAAAAATCTACAAAACACGTGATTTGTTCAAAAGGTTGAGAAAACTAACGCGAGTTATATCTGAGAGAGAAACTGCAAGAGGGTAAGAGGTTGAATTTGATAAAATGACGAAATAGTATGAAGATACCTACTGGATAACTCGATTAGTACAGTTAACGCGTCCTATAAAACCGCCGTCCTAAATAACTAGCTTACCGAATAAACACTATCATCAAATAACAATTAACGAAATCCGAAAATTTTGCCTTTTAAAATGGGTTTATTCCTAACGAGGTACTTGATGATTGTATTAAAATATGAAATAAATCCGAGCAAATATGAATAAAAAGAAATCATAAATATGCAGATAGCGAAGAACGATTTGATGATAATAGCGCTACGTTCTGTGATTAAATTAGTATCCCTGACACTTGGTAGTTTCAACCGAGTACTTCCAACTGATAAGTTCGATCGCCTAGCTGAAGACGCCTTGTTTCATTTATACATTTTTTGTTTTCCACTGAACTGCACTCTTTGAAATTATTGCACTTTATAGAAGAGTACCCATGTAAAATGTAAGTAATGAATAAAATCAGCATTTAGCGCCATTTGTCAGAATAAAAATGTCTGACCATGTTACCAATAAAATACATAGCACGAAAATGAAGTATAAAACGCTCTATTCGACAGCCTAATGAGGAAAAGTTGGTACACACCGCAAGGAATATGCTGCTATTATTAAAATGGATACAATATAACCGACTATAAAATCACAATTAACCCTTTCAACCACTTAAAGTAACGATTTAATTAATTTACTTCCGGTGGAAGCTGCCCACATTCCTAACCTACATCCCTACATTAAATGTGATGTTTTGAATTATTTGCCTATAGATGGCTCCCAAAGTTCTTATCAAAGTAAATGACTTTTAAACTCAAATATTCATGAACATATTGAATTTTACTGGCGTTAAAGGCCAAAACCTTTAGCGACTCGTAGGTAGGCATTTAGGGCAATGTATTTTTTTTACTATCATTGGTGTACATTTTGTATATTTTAAAAATAATTTAGCTGTAGCTGTAACGCTGTAAACAGGAGAGAAGCGGCCATTTCCGCCACAACCAAAGAAACCAGATTTTTGGTAATTTTCCGTAATTTTGCTATATAGTATGTTTTTAATGCTGTAACTTTAGAAATCATGGGGTCTACTGTTATTTTGATCAAAAATCATATTATCAGAAAGTACCCAGTGCATTTTTGTGTGCCATAAACTGCAGTCAGAAATGTTTTTTTTCTGTTGACAATAAATATTTAATGTTTTAAGTAAGCAAAATTAGCAGTTAAGCTTATACTAATATGATACTTTTTAATAGTTATGTACATATGTAAAAATTTTCATAAATCAAAATTTGACGCAGATAAGGTGGTCGAAATAATTTTACAGGATTGAAGAGTACTACATAATTATAAATTAATTGATTTTATGCAGTGCATCAGTGCCTTTGCAAGGGGTGGGTCAGCAAAGGAGAACTATTGACCAAGTTGAAATGTTGTTATATTTCGTTTAATGTTATTTACTTCTAATTTTTGCCGATAAAGGAACCGATATTTACGTATTTAGAACACAAACTTATTATTTTCATTATTATTGAAGTTCGTGGTCGATGCTTTTCCATTTTGCCTTGGGCATTAAACGCCCTTGCTAGGGCACTTAATTTATTTGAAATCTAAAGAAGCATGTACTCACTCAACAAACAGGTTAAATGAATTGAGTTTCATTTCTCTTGTGATTAGTTTCCATGTATCTTGTATTATCTTTTGTTGTTTAGCATTAAGATCTGTACTATCGCAAATTATGTCCATTTTAAATGGCTATTTTAGATTTAAATTTATTATCAACTGTATTTTAGAGAGAATAATTCCAATTAGAAATTTAGTATAATCAAAAGGTATTGGTATTCAGATTGGTGTAATGCATTTAGTTTACTTTAAAGGTTGTATGTTACAAGGGAAAGAATCCTAGAAATAAACTTTTACCATATCACACTCAATCAGAGAATAACTCATAAATCATTTTTAATACCTATTCAAATGCCCATACCCGAAATAAAATATATAAAGTATTATATTGAGTAACAACTACAAATATACAGAAATTGTTTTTATGTAATATACTCAGTATTATTATTTGGATACTCACCTGTGCCAATCAGTAAATACAAAAATACTAATTTCCATCAAAGTACTAAATGAATGTGAAATCACAAATTTGTTATCAAAAAATTATAGTAGTGAAGGAGAGTATCATTGTTGAGCTACACAACATTAATCAAATAAACAATTAAAAAATACTGCATTAATTTGCTTAAATTCCAATTTTCTATTGACTTTTTTGCATGAGCAATTCATTTTTTAAATATAAGGAAAATTCCAATAAAAAGTTTTGTTAACGTTTCCTAAATTTATAGAAAAATAAAACTATGAAGACAAGTTTATATAATGGCTCAATGTTTTAATTTTCATGAAGTTTGTGTTAATGATTCCAAGGATACTCACCATTCATTATAAATCTAAGTCATAATACAGAGATACATTAGAACATCTTCAAATATTGTATTATGATGCTAAAAATAATACTTTTACCTTGTTGAAAACAATAGCATGTCCTATAACCTATTCCACAAATTTTCTTAAAAAAATTGGCTGTTTTGCAAGTATTGCTTAATTTTTCTGCGTTAGTCATCATTTTATCTATGAAAATAATTATTTTTTGGCACCCTAGACAACCCATGTCACCTCACTCTCATCTGTTCCATTGTAAATTTAATGTGGCTTGTGGGTAAGAAGGTGATAGTTTTACATGTACAGCAAATGATTTATCTACATCAGTGGATCCCAAACTGGGGAGCATGGCTCCCTGGGAGATTGAAAAATCTTTTTCAGGGAGGACACAAAGACAGTCTTTATGTAATGCAGCAGTAAAACCTCTTATTTACATTTTCCTAGGGACCTGGGAAAAAAAGTGTAAATTGTGGGAAAATGCAAATTGAGGGAAAAGGAAAAATAGATAAACAGATTTTACTTTTAAACTCGCTCATTTGTTACACTAAGACTAACAATAAAAGCAGTGTTAAAAGAGCTAATTGTAAGTTTATATATTAGATCTATTTATTCATTTACTTTAACAGCACACATTTTTAATAATGATAATATTAAAATGTATGCCAAATTAAAATGCTAGTATAGTATGCTTGGGTTTCCATTACATTTGTCTGAAAAATTGTTGTTGTTGCATCTCTGTGACTTGCCACTGGGTGAAGGAGAATCTAGCTTTGCCACTGGCCCAGCCTGTAAACACACTCATTCATCAATGGCTTTCGCATTTTTAATGTACTTCATACCAGAGGCTTCTATTAACCCTTGAGTGCTGGTCTATAAAGTACACCAATTTTACTAATTTCAATGTGGCAATACTGATTTTTGTCTGACATCATCTAGACTTTCTGTATTCCTTCAGTGTCATTCTGACTTCCAATTAAAAAAAGCACAATTCAAAGAGTTGTAGCAACATTTAAAATTGGAATGATAATAGTGGAAGTCATCTCTGTCACACAGAATACACTATGTGCCTGGTCGTGCAAGTCGTTGTTTGCTTTATTTTTGTTCTTCGAACAGACAGCTGTGTATACAAAAACCAATTTCATTAATTTGAATTGAGCAAAAGTACATGCCTAATCCCTGTTGATTTTCATTTATTCTTTAAATCTTATTACCAACTTTTATAGTAACTTAGCTTTATATATGTATGTGTGTGTATATATATATATATATATATATATATATATATATATATATATATATATGTGTGTGTGTGTGTGTGTGTGTGTGTGTGTGTGCGTGTTTTGGACCCCGTCTAATCTGAAAAAAATCATTCGAACCATCCCACCTCACATTGCTTAAGACGAGTGATTTAGTCTCCTTGGCCACCAGATCCTTGGGCTAGCGCTGTGATAAATGTGTATTTGAATTCGCATCGGAAGATAGACAAATGTCAATCATAGCAACAAGATTAAACAAACTATCATAACTGTTGGTGGTGTAACAGAACTTTATTTTAATGTGGATTTGTATTGATACTAGCGTTCCTACGTTTTTTGAAGTTATTTCTGCTAATAATTGTAGGTTTTTATTTATCGTAATTTTTATTGATAGTAAGTTTTTATTTATCTTAAAAACTTTTTATCTTGATTCATTTAAGATTATTCTAAAAACTGTTTCCTTATGAGTTTCATTACGAATTAGGTCTAGAAAAGCAAGTTACATGTAAGCTATTGATAAATTTTATTATTATTATTAAATTCTTATCGCTCCTCTTATAATATTGCCTTATACATGCATTTTATTATTATTACATTATAATCACATTCATATTGCTATACTATTAATAATCATTAATGTGATCTTCTTGGAATAGTTCACATTGAAAATTCATTTGAAAACTAATTCAGTATTACGTATATAAAAGTTGGTTATAAAAATTCATTTTTATATTTTTCACTTGTTTTGTTTTTTGATCAAGGTGTCATTTTTCAAAGTGCTGCTCTATTAGACACAACCGTTATATATGATTCTTGCAATCAATTTTTTGCTAGAAGCATGTCAAAGTGAAGTACCTATATTTGTGATACATGTAGTGGTAAAGACAATACTTCAGATTAATAATGGTAATTTTGTAATGGATACTAAGATTTGTTTGTTATAATATTAAATTATTTTTAATTGGAATTCAATTTATCTTTAATCAAGAATAATCATTGTGAGTAATAGTTATGAGAAATAAAACATCATTTTGATAAAAATAAACCAATAATTCCTTCAAACCAGTGCTTGAAAACGTTACACATAACAACGAAATAACGGAATTATTTTGGATTAACATAATGAAAAACGTTAACGAAATTTTTCAAATAGCTGTAACGGAAACCTGATGAAAACAAAAAATAATTTTGCTAAAAGATGGTAAAGGGTCATGTTCTAGCGGCATTTGACCCAGACGGCATGTCTTGAGCAAGGGAATGTGGCCTAAAATCCCTTGCCCCGTTCTTGCTTGTTCCCCGCTGGGCCAGTTTTGCCGGCTTGTCATGAAAGAAATGCTATCCTGACCACTACCGATTGTTCTTTGGGTTTTCCTTCCATTTGTGAAGGAATAGTGTTAATCCTTCTCCAGGAAGCATGAGATAAGGCATGTGAAGGATGAGGAAGTAAGCTTCAATAAATAGGCTGCTTGTAGTTAAGGACCCTTACCATTCCCTATCCTCCACTACAGTGCCTCGTACTTGGAAAACATTCTCTTAGATAGATCTGATGCTTTCCTGGCAAATCGATGAGGTGAAGAGTTCCCGGGTTTCCAGCCAGGTGAATATGTTGTCAACCGACGTTTCGGCACCTTCCTCAAGTGCCATCTTCAGGGGTCTCCTGAGTGCCGTACCATTATTTTGTCCTAGTATATATACTGACCGGGTATTGGAGGCACATTCCCCATTGGTTGTTGGGTCGGCCTATGGCATTCCGCGATTTTGGGGAGCATGGGATTCCACACCTTGCTGAGTGGGAATCCTGTATCCCTGTTAATGTTGTTTTTCTCAATTCTGATTTCAATGGCCTCTTTCACTAGCCTATCCCAAAAACCATTGGCCTTGGCAATCACTTTGGCCTCCGCAAAGTTATAGCGATGGGCTGTGGATATGCTGTGCTCTGCGACTGACGACTTTTCCGGCTGATTTAGGCGGATGCATCTTGAATGTTCTTTGATCCGTGTTTCTATTGTCCGTCCTGTTTGGCTGATGTGCTGCTTGCCACACGAGCAAGGGATTTTATAAACTCCGGCTGTTTTGAGGCCTGGTTGGTCTTTGTTCTGTGGTAGGAAGCTCTGGATTTTTGGCGGCGGTTTGTGTGCCACCCTGATGCCTTGCCTGCCTAGAATCCTCGAGATCCTCCCAGAAATGAAGACTAATGAACAATTTCAGTTTATTTCAAATTACCGAAGACGGTCTCAGGAAGATTTTTTGACAGCCGTAAGAGAAACAAAGTTCATTCAGTGTTGAAGAAGTAAGTCCTATTTTCATGCATATTTCAAATTTATATTTTGTTTAGTATTAGTTTAGGTCAAGTAATTTGTGTGGCGGCTTTCTTTGTCATTATATTAAAAATTCTGTTTTATATACCATTGGGTACTGGGTTCGATTCTGAAGACAGCAATGTCCACCATCTGCATAGGAAGGGAGTATCTGATTTTATAATGAATTAGGATCAACTCAACAGTGCCTAATAGAATGTTATTTTATTTTCTTATCACTTATTTGCAAACTAGTGCCCATAAATTTTAATAAAGTTTTTAATTTAATTCTATTTTATGAGACCTCATACAATGTCTAAACTTTTACACTTCTGCTAATTTCCCATTTCTCTGTAACCCACACGTCTTCCTCCTGCAGTCTTACTCCTCCCTTAGTTTACATCACACTTGTATGCTTCCCTTCCCATGCTCTCCCTTCCCCCCTCTCTTCTCTTATCCATTTCCTCTATCTTTCTTCCTATTCCTCCATCTCCTGTTTTTTATTTCAAACTTTTTCATATTTCTTGTTTTTGCTGTAAATAAGGACAACTTTGGTCATTATAGTTTTCAAAATAATGATCTGAAAAACATTGAATCGTGCATTTTATCATACTTTCCAGAATGGAAAATAGGCCTAGTGTTTCATCATTGTCTTTCTGTTCCCCTATTAACTTTTAAACTGATTGCTGATTTTCATGGTATTTGGTGGGTATCTTTGACCACTGGGGACGACCTGTCGAGGAAATTTTTTTCTGATATTTGAAGGCGAGAGTTCTATTCCAGAAATTTTCTTCTCATTCAATTTCCATAAGAAAAACGAAATCCACCATGCAATGCCGTTTTCTTTAAGTGTTAAAAGAAGGGAATCGTACTTTTGGCACGGGATTTGTACTATTTTCTGTGAAAAGGAATAAAGATTTTAATTTTTATCATAGAATTTTGCTTATCGAACGTATTTATTCAAATTCCACATAAGCAACCGCAAGTAGGAAATAAGAAAATGTTTCAATATTAACATGTATTTCTATTCAAATGCAAAATAAAAGAAATATTAAAAAATAATATATTATATAAAGTATATTACACGTGACATTGAGGTATGGCATTCGCAACATAATATTAAACGTCTTTTAGTTATAGTGGGAGTGAGAGACAGTTCCATTTCTTAAACGCAGTGAGTGATCAAGAGATCACAAGCGTGCTGGTGAAAGCGAAGAGAGATCACGTTGGGATTCACAATTTACGGTGAGGTTACGGCGGTATGTGACAATATCCATTATCCTCATTTTATTAAATATTATGTATTTTCCGATCCTAAAAATTTTTATTCATAACTATCGAGAATAAGTCATCAAAATGATAAACCCTTGAATCAACTGAAATTAAAGACTTTTTTAAATTGGTTCTTCATTTTGATCAACTGCGTTGGAAATAGACTACAAACTAAAAAATTCATAATAATAATAATAATTTTATTTCATCCCCAAGATTTGCACAAGAACAAATATAGGACAAGTCAAGTACAATAAAATTTCAGTCAGTCAATCAAGATACTAATTAATAGATTAATAGCACTTCTCAATTAAAAAAGACTTCAACTTTCTCTTAAATTTAGGTTGTAAAGACTCTTCTTTCACATAAGCCCGAAGTTTGTTGTACAAAATGCTACCCATATAACGAGGACTTTTACTGTACATTGCTAAATTATGTTGCGTTACAATTAGATCATTCTTATTCCTATTGTTGTAACTATGAACATTCATATTTAACTTAATATCAAGTAATTGCTGGTTATCTTTGACAAATAAAATACAATGATAAACAGTGGCGACTCGTAGCTAAAATTAGTGGGGGTGCTGCTCCAGAAAATTTTTAGCCTTTGTTTTAAAATTGTGTAAAAGGAAAAAAACATGTATAAAAAGAAAATTTATTCAGGAACTTGATAAAATCTTAACAAAAAAACCAAACATTTTTTACTTACTTTAACTTAAATTGTTACAGTTCAAGCTTGATCTATTCATTTAAAAATGAAATCCATTCTTCTTGTTTTAATTTGCGCAAAAAGTTCAATAATTTTCTCTTTGATCTCTGGATGACAATTGAGGAAATTTTTCTCCATTGAAAGTACTGCAAGCGCATTTAGTCTTTCCGAATTCATAGTGCTTCTTAAAAAAGTTTTTATTCTTTTCAATGTTGAAAAGCAGCGCTTTGCCTCTGATGTAGTCATGGGAATTGTCAAGAGGATTTTTATCAGTTTCGTAATTTCACTAAAAACATCATCTAGATTATTTTCCAAGATAAATTTCAGCAGCTCAATTAATTTGCAATATTCATGAATATCAGTCCTACAATAGAATACTTTTAGTTCAGTTTCAAGCTTTTCTTTGTCAATCATGGGATAAGCTTCAGTGGTCAGTACTATCTCTTTTGTGGGATGTTCATTCTTAAATCTAGTGAAGCCTTTCTTGTTGAACAATTTAGCAGCTACTAAGTGTTTAGTGGAAGAATATCTGTCCATTATATCAACACATATATAGTCACACACTTCCTTAGCTTCTGCCATGAGTGTCTTTGAAGGATTCTCACAGTACTTTGAGTTTCTCAATTCTAAAATAGCAGTTTTGAAATTTGTTATATATTCATTAACTTTAAACACACTAATTTCTCGAGATTGCATTTGGTTGTAAATTATTTCAACATGAGGCATAATCTGATGAAAAAGCTCTAACCAAAACTTGAAATTGTCATCATTCAGGTATTTTAAAATTCCTGTTGCTTCTGCAATGGTTTGATCTGCATTTGATGTTGACTGAATTTCAGTAAGGCAGTTTTTTAAAGGTTGCAAATTTTCATGAACTCTGTTTATGGTCCGTATGTTGAAATTCCACCTTGTAGAGGATGGACGTGGAATGCTGACGTCCATATGTTTCTTGAGAATGGACACACGTTGTGGTGATCTTGAGAAGAATGTTGGAATAGCCAGAATGTTAGAGAAAAATATTCTTGCGTTTCGTGTAATACTTGCTGCATTTCTCATTATTAAATTAAGTTGATGTGCATAACAGTGAATGAAATGTGCATTACTATCAACTGCTTTTATTTTTGCTTGAACTCCTGCTTTTTTGCCTTTCATGACATTTGCACCATCAAATGCCTGAGCAATCAGTTTTTGTCCATTTCCTTGAAGGATTATGTCCAATTGTTCTAAAATACGTTTTGATATGCCATCTGCAGTTTGATTTTCTGGAATAAAGAATCCCCAAAAACGCTCAAATATTTCTTCATTCAATACGTACCGTAGAACAAGGACCATTTGAGTGTGTTCCGAAACATCTGTTGTGTCATCAGCCATGACAGCTACAAAGGAATCTTTTCTAATTTCCGTCCTTATCTCCTCATGGTATATTTGTAGCAGGCAGTCAAGTATCTCATTCTGAATGGTCTTAGAAACACCTTTGAAGACTGCACTGGTTTCTAAGTGATTCTTCAAATCTGAATCAAATTTAGATGCAAAATTTACTAATCCTCTAAATACCCCTGGATTTACTGAATCGTCTTTTTCATCATGTCCATGTAAGGGAGTTTCAAAGTTTCCACAAAAGTAAATGCAGTCTATTATTTTGGACAAAATTTCACGGTTCTTTTTAACTTTTATATTATGCTCATTAATTGAAAGTCTGTATGCCTCACTAAGTTTCTCCTTAATACTTACGATTCCTAAAAGTGTCATGAAACAACATTATCAACGTGCTTCTTTGACTTCTCATGCTTTTCAGTTTTTTCTTTCATTTTGTTTATATTTCTAAAACCATCTTTTGTCCACGGTACATCACCTCCAAACAGCAAACACGGGAAGCAAAACAGTGCATTTTTTACTTCACAGCCGCAAAGCCAACTAGGAAGAGTGAGCAGTTTAAATTAACAAAAAAATCTCTGCAACTGTCACGCTTTTTTTGCATTAGATAGAATTCGTACAGCAAATTTTTGTAGTCTAAATAGTCGCAGGGAATAATGACAGTGGCCCCATGCGGCAATACCAAATTTTATCCTACTGTATATATACGCATAGTAGGTTGACAAAGCTGTTTCTTTGTTTGTTAACTTAATGATTCTTCTCAACATGAAACATACTACAGCCACCTTGGTGTCATGTGGTGGCCATATCAGATGTTTTTTTTTGCCCCACTGCTTCAAACACGTTATTTTGTAAAAAATACGCCGTGTACAAAGTATACTGCACACCAGGTCATGTAACAGAAAAGGGTGTGCCTGCTCTAGGGTTAAAGGATTTTTTTCAATTACTTCCTTTTAAGTGCATTGCACCAGAAATAAGATGTCCTCACAGCTTCCAGTCTGTTTTTTGTATGTACTATCAACCATTCATCTCTGCAAGAAATGAGGCACTTACACATAGCAGAACAATGTGATCTAAAAACATTATACTTGTATTTATTTGTTGTACTAAATGATTCGTAAGTCGAGAAACACACTCAAAAAATAACAATTTTGTAATCACCATTTCACCATTACGTAGGTTTGTCAGATTTCAGTTTTGAGAATACAGGACACCGAACAAAAAATAAACTGATGTGGGCAACACATGACTTTCTCCATATCTATATGGCAAATTACATGTTGTTAGCTCTGGGATCGTTGTCAATATTTACTTCCGGTTGACATTTAAGAAAATAAAAAGAAGCGTTACTAAGACGTAACTAAGCATCAATTGTTAACAATAGTCTTCGGTAGGTGGCGTGGTGGTGGCAGCTAAAAATATATGATATCTCTTAAACAATGCATTATATGGAAAAATGTATCAAACAAAGGTTGTAGAAAATAAAATTTCCTACAACTTTTATTCTAATACATTTATCAAATATTAAAGCAAATATTTCTAAATAACGGATACGTGACAAGAGTAAACACCCTCTTCCGGTCGACTGATTTTTACCAAAAACTAATCAGATCTTCTAACTTTTATAAAGATGTTAATTATAAAATTTTGCATTGACCTGATTAATAGTTTTTGAGTTAGAGCGCCCACAAAAATCTATCACATACAGACAGACACACATACATCATCGTGAAACTAGTCGGAACGTATTCAGGGAACCTTAAAACATGTATTTCCATTGAAATCTCGAGTTTGATTTTTTCATGAAAACAATACTTTCTCTATGTTTTGTATATGGAGAAAGTAATAAAATATATATGACATTGATAGTAATTGGTGATAGTGGTTGTTATTACAAGCCCCTTATAAGATTATGAAAAAAGGTAATTTAATTTCTAATTTTCTATTTGTCTGATGCCTTGGCATTCTTTTGCAATTGTTTATCTTGCAATGCATAATTTCTTTCATGCTTTTAACAGAAAACCGAATCCATACTTTTAACTATCTCTTTACATTGTTGTAGAAAGAGCTGTTAATTTGCTATAATGTAGATTTTTATGCTTGGACACTGAGTCTCTCAAATACAGGACATTTATGCATCCTGACAGAACTTTTACAGGATGGGAAAAAACAGTGAAATACAGAACAATCCTGTATATACAGGACATCTGGCAATCCTACCATTATGTAATCACTGTTTTCTCAGGGATTAAACCCTTAAGCTGTGGAAATATAAATCACCCTATGTGCTTAAAATACATTTTACCAATACTACTTCCTTCCCTTCTACCTCTGGTTTTTAATTATGCTCAGAATCACTCTGAATGTCTTTCATCATCCGAAATCTAATAACTCGTGTAGAAGAGATTTAAGGAGACAATGACTTGACTGGTTCTCATGTGAAATCGTGTTAAATTACAATGTAGAACGTTTTGCATGGTGTGTTGTTACCTGCCATATACATTGTAGCCTGAATCAACCTTGAAGCGCCAAACATCGTTTCGGCCAGGCCAGCAGGCTGAGTGTTGTAAGTGTGGAGCGGCACCTTAAGTCCAGAGCATATTCCTAAATTTGTAAATGTTTTAAGTTCCATACATCATAAGTCAAGGACTGACTGTATTTTCGTATCTAGGTGCACTGTTAATGCTCTGCTAGTGTGATTTATATACGAGGTTTTGAAGTTTTCACCCAAAAGAGTTCATATTTCCGTCTCTTAACCTGCGATAATGCGCACCTATCAGGAATTCCTGCGCTTTTTTGATTTCTTCAAATATTTTAATCCTGGTAGTAAGATTAGCTATTGGCATCATCTACCTTCCTGTTTATGTCTAAGGAATTAGTCGACATTGTGCTAGCACGTGTCTGTGTGAAACTTGTCTTTTTGCTTTCTTTGTGGTCGATTCCCCCATCATGCGTGTTACCACGTCATTGAATTTTGGTGAATTTCTACGAATGTATAAGTGATTTATTTGTTCTTTTTTGTTCTTGTTTACATGTTTATTACCCTTTAAAGATTTTAAATTCTATTATGCATAGTTTCAACATGGACGAAAATGAAAGGCAATATATTTTGGATATGTTTGAGAACATTACTAAGGAGGAAATGACATATCCAGAAGATAGTTATGATGATGATATTGCAGATTTATAAACATCTTCATTTCATTGTTAAATATATCATTACTAGTTTTTTCACAAACATATTTGTGCAAATACAATTTTTGCATTAATAAATTTTAATAAGCAAGCTTTTGGCAATTGGTCTTTTCCCTAACGTGTGTGCTATGATGTTAAAAAGGTAGTGCATGTTATCATGGGTTAAGTATGCTGTTCCTGAGTAGCATCTACGAGTGCTGTTTCAAAAAGAAAGAGTTCATATTTCTGCCTCTATGGGCATTGCTCCTACTCTGCCGCCATTTTAGAAATCTTCATCCAAAAGAGTTTGTATCTTTTTGCAATGCTAAACCAAAAAATGTTAAAAACTTAGTATCACATGCTAAATTGATTTTTTTTAAATTTGAGATTCTAACATAAAAAGATGCCAATAGCAGTGAGACAAACTGTCCCATTCACATTACTCTCTCATAATTCACAAGATACTTAAGATTTAAACGATACGACCCATTTAAACAACATTGGTGCTGGCCCAAGACAATCGAATTTAACCTAATTGTAATGTGACAGGAAAAATGCTTACAAATATATTGGAATCAAAATAATACGTAACAGAAATATACAAGAGAAATACTCAATAGAATTGTTCACTTTGGAGGGATAATAAACAATAGGAAAATTGCAATTGGATGCAGGTAGGAATCTTGTCAGCTGGTCATTGCCTTGTCTTGGCTTCCTTGCCAATCCACGCCATTCTCTGCTCGAGCCTCTGCTTCCACTCGTGACCATCTCTGTTCTCTCACTGCCTGCTCATCGACACTCCTAGAGTTCGAACACAAAACTTCTGGCAAACACGAAAAACTGGAAGAGGCTAAAATGCCGCAGCAGGAAAACTTAAAATAAAATAATGTAAATACAGGATTTTACTTACATTGTAATGATAAGAAAATTGATGGGACCCATATAAAATGTTGTAAATAGCAGGAAGACGTACATTCCGATAACGTAAATACAGGGTTTTGCTCGAGTTTCAATATTTTAATTTTTAAGTTCTGCTTTAATTTCCAATTTCATTACATTATAAATATTAATAAAAACACTGATTTTGTCTTAGTATTCCATTTACCTTTTATGTTTATTGGTAAATGAATTGAGTTACGGTGGTTGTGATTTGGTAGACTGCCTTAATAGAAGGTCACATGCATAAATACTACTGATCTAAATTTTTATTTTTATTATTTTGTATATTTGTCTTTTCCTTTGTATTATTTGAATATTGCACTTGTGTTGTCTGTAATTTGTATTATTTGGTAGATCACTTAATTATATTTGTGCCATTAACTTCTCTTTCTCTTGTAATGTGACTTGTCCTATACAGCTGTAGTGTTGTCATTGGATGAAAATAAATTATTATTATTGGTAGAGGGGTGGTTTTGCATGTCTATCTCCCAATACATGGGTCGCGGGTTCAAATCCTGCCGAGGGCATAGACGTATGCTTCTGTCAGAAATTTATTATAACACATGTATTTGGGGAAAACCTGTTTGTGTTAAATAAATTATTATTCTTATTTAATACCATAGGGGTACTAGTCTTTGTTTAATACTATATACTTTTTATTCAATATTTTTCTTTTGGACACAACTGCATTTGTTGTATGAGAATAGTAATTTGACTTGCCAGATTTGAGAAGTTTGTTTACTCATGTAATTGCTCCAGTTTTTTGCATGATTTTTTTACACTAAAACAAAGATGGAAGAAATATGCAGTTTTCCTCTATCATACAAAAGTGGTCATATCAGAAAAAATAATCTTTTATTTACTCCTGTTAATTCAGGTGCAGAAGTTACGCAAGTAAATATGGTAATTTAATCAAAATAAGAAGTCTTTCACTGTGTGGCATAGATTTGAAATATTTCTTTAATTTTCTGAAGTTGGTACATTTATTGTTTACTCATTGGATTGTAACAAATTATCTTAGTTCTTCAGTTCAGTTACCACCCTAAAATTTCAAATGGCTTTATACATATTAATAATTTAAAAATCGAAATTTATAAAAATAATCCTGGTCTAAAAACAAGCAAACTTTTAAAAAAAATACAAATACTTCATTTTCACAAAAATATAATATTTTTTACTGTATAAAACTATGTTTACAGCTAATAATAACAAGTTAGTTATGCAAGTCAATTGTCTTATAATAATAAAATCTCTGGGAAAACATGTAAATATTATTATGTAAATATCACAGACAAATTCTTTTGGCTAAGCATAATATTCTGACAAGTTTTTTTTTCATGATAGCATGGATCTTCTTCTGCATCCATGACCCATGGTGGGTTGAAATGCCAATAATGATGATGATGTCATGGACCTTCTTCAAGGACACTCCTGAGGAGATCAAATTTGACTTTTATAACAAAAATATAATTTGCTAATCATGGCCTGGTATGTATTGACATACCTTGTTTCCCATAAAAAAGAAATTAAATTAGCTCTTTTGGGATACATATCGCCAAATGACATAATTGTTTTTAAGATTCTCCCAGAACCATTCAGTGAGAATAATTTAAACAATCCTGTTGTCAGAATAAGTGCTTGAAACATTCTTTCAAATGTGCATGCACATTTAAGTGATTTTAGTAGAGATCCCATGCATACCTTTTAAAGTTTTTCTAAGGACAACTAAAGTACTGTTTGATTAGGAGTATGTTTTGATTCAATTTTTATTTTTTGAATTAAGATGTTGAGAAAAATTCTGCTGATTCATAGAATTTCTTTTTAGCAACTTTTGGACCAAAATTGTAAATGGAGTCACTTTGATATTCATGAATTATTTCATTCCATGTGGCATCATTCACCATTTCATGATTGCTACAAATCCTAGGAATTTTAAATTCAGAGTCCTTCTGGGTGGTAGGATTTTTTATATGTATTGAAATCATATTATACTAGGGGATCCACGGGATCTTCAGTCTCGCATAGCACACTTAGGGCTGGTGAGAAGGAATCACATATTCAATATTAATATTGTCTTCATAGTTATCCTGTACATCTTCCAGTGGGGAGGTAAATTTTGAATAGAATTGAAAGCGCTCAGTAGTAAAATATTTCTCATTTTCATCTTCAATCCTTCTATTTTATTCAATGTGTTTCATCTGTTAATGAAATTTCATTTGAGACAGCAGTTATAGTAAAATAGACAAAAAGACAAACAAATAAACAGGCAAAGTGCACAGGGACTCAAGAGGAGAGACCGCAAATTGGGTGCCTCTGGGAGGCTCCCTGTACATTTTAGAGGAATTTTTATTTTACGTTTTCTTCATCGGTAGATGTTTTCTGTATGCACAGGAAATTTTGTTTTGATTGGATAAGATTTGGAACTTAGCACAATGTGCTAATGCAAATTGCACAGGAACTATAAGGGACGTGTTCTAGAAAACTATAAGCAGTCGACTCTAAGGAATTTGTACATGCACACAATATTTGGTGAAAATCAGACAACTGAGACAGTAGCTATCATAGAACAGATAAAATGCACAGGGACTCAACAGGAGAGACCTTGCTTCGCTCGGCCAAAAAGGTTCACCAAAGAAAGCCTTTGATTACCCAAGAATTTCAGGGGCTTTAATTACATTCAGTGAAGACCATAAGACTGAACAGGCTAAGAGACTGTGATTTGAAAGGAGAAAATGCAAAGAAGAAGAAAGTTAGAGGTAATTCATCTTCAAGGTTGTAGCCATCTAGAATATTTGCCATGAAATCATATGATAACAAAAGTGTTTGCATTGCATCCTCGTTTGTTGGCTTAGGCCCAATAAAAAAATGATTTCAAAAAATTGCTTTTCAAACAATTAACCTCTATGTATTGACAGCTGTAAATGATGATAATTGAAACAAAAATCTCATATTGTGGTTTCAAGATTTCTTTCCTTTCCAGAATACAGTAAGTTCATGGGCTAAGTTGATTTGAAAAACTCACTAATTGAACTCTAAAGAATTCACATTTGAAAATGTTTCATATGAGATTTACTATTTTCTTGAAATCTCTGTTGCTAAATTATGGTTGGTATATCATCTCCATTTGAACCAGTATAAAGAAAATTTGAAGAAGAGTACCTTTTACTTCAAGAGTGAAATAGGTAATTATCCATTCTCTTATTGTGTGCCATCAATAAAAAACAGGAAAGAACAAGCTGAGACCATGAAGAATAAAGCACAAAAATGTCCAAATCTTCAATCAAGTCTTAAGATATGATGGCTTCAACCATTACCCCAAAAGGGAGAGACTAATGAAGTTATTGGGATGGTATCTTTTCCTCTTATTTTAAAGATTTAAGCCACTTTGTTCACGTTTTGAGTGTTCATTCTTGGCCAATTTTTTCCTAACAACATTTACATCTTTTTTCATATCATTTTTACTTAGAAATGTGAAAATTGATAAAAGAATGACTGATTTGCTTTTAGGAAGAAACTCAGATGCAGAAAAAAATAAATTAGAATAAAGTGTGCATGAGGGTGAAAACATAGGAAACTTCTAAAAACTTCATTTGTGCTCATGTCAATCAGTCAAGTACACATTGTCGTGGCACAATAAATTTGATGTTGCATAATTATTGCATTCACAAAAAAATAAATACTTTAAGTTATATAAAAGAGAAAACCTTTGCTTTTCACAATTAAAAAATCATTTGAAAATTGATGAAAAACTCTTCTCCCAAGAATAAATAAAACAACCGTAGCATGGGTAGGTACCCTGCACTGAGGTTGGTGCCATTTGAAGAAGTTGAGATTGGTATGGTGCACTGAAATTGGCGCTGAAGGGTGAAAGAGTTACTTCTAAATATTTAAAATCTTATTTAAAAATCAAGACTACACATTTAGTACCTACCTGATGCTGAATTAGTATTTTTGGCCAATGCACTTCTACGTTGAGCACTTTTTCTGTGATTTTTTGGGCACTGGAGGCGGTTGAACTTCCAGAGGCTCAGGAGGAAGAGGCTAATCCAATGATAACAAATATACAATTCTTATAAAAATAGAAAATCTTTTTTCAAAGCCAAGATGCATCATGCATCAATTATTAATATCATAGATGAAGAAATACAGTACAGTCATACACTCAAAATCCCACTACCTAGGGACTGGATCAGTGCTGTGTTTAAGAATTTTTTTGATTTTCGAAGCCTTCAGGTCATCTTTGTTATAAATGTGATTCTTACTTAAAAGGAATATATAGGGCGATATAAAACTATAGGTGTTTCTATAACTGCTACATGCCTGAAATTTGGCTTAATGATAAATGATTTGGTACAAATGACAAAAAATTCTGAAAAAGCTTCATTTTTAGGATTTTTTCTTCATAAGAAAAGTATGGAGATCGGTGCAGGGAATTATAAAGTTGCATTTCTATATTAGTTGAAACTGAGATATGAGGTTGGTACTTGAACAGTTCTATAGCTGAAAGAATGAGTTTATTTTTTTTAAGACAGAATTCAAATCCCTGCTCAATAATCATAAAAAGTCTCACAAAAAAGGGAATTTTTTGTGTTTTTAACTATGAAAAATATTAACTGCCATGAATGAAGTTTTATTTTCATAGCATCAAATTTCAAATATGAATCTGCCTTAATTTGTACTTTTAACAGCAAAATTAGAATTTTGTAGATTATTTTTTGTTGCCAATTATGGTCTCTACTCCCAGCAATAAGGAGTATGTGTTTGTATATTTTTGGCTAATCACCCTCTTGGATTATTATAGCCATAGCTCCTTCCACACTGAACACACAAGGGAGGAGGGAAATCCGGTGCCAGCATTTCTATTGCCTATGGAGGGAAGAGTGATTTCAGTAAACATGTGGTTTCCATGAAGCATAAAAATGCTTCTTCTAGTATGTAGCTCCAAAGTTAGCACCTATTTTGTAAAACCCAATGGTAAATCTGTATCTGTGACTGCTGCAGAAGGTACCTTTGCATATCATACAGTGAAACATCATATGTCTTACAACTCAACAACTTGCAGTGCAACATTATATTCCAAAACATTTACTGATTCCAATATAGCCAATATTACCAATAATACCAATACAAACTTTGGAGGCGTGAGCAGAAGGGATGGGAATAATGTATTTTCCTACCTAAAGAATGAATTAGAATGTGGACACAGTCTGATAGGAGTTGCTTGCCCAGCACACATACTACACAACACCCTTCATAAAGGATCTTATAGTTTAAGTATTGATGTTGAGGTCATTGTATTGAAAATATTTAGTTATTTTTCTATTTACACAGTAAGAGTGCAAAAGCTGAAAGAGTTTTGTGATTTTATAAACATTATGTATCAAGACCTTCTTGGTCACTCAAAGACCAGTTGGTTGAGTCTTTATCCAGCAGTCAACAGGATCCTCTCTTTATTTGAGGGTTTAAAATCATATTTTGTCAGTTGAAAACTGCCCAAAAATATTGAAACAATTTTTTGAAAACCCATTGGCAGAGGCATGTATGTGGTTCTTGCATTCTCAGTTGAACCTCTTTCAAAAAGCAATTTTGAAAATTGAAAAAGAAAGTATGTCTGTAAATGAAGTATGCAATACTGTATTGGGACTCCAAAAGAACATCCAAGAAAGGTATGGCAGCAATTTCCTTGGCATAAATTGTAAAATTGTTTTGAACAAAGTAGAAAATCAGATTCAGAACTATTTCAAAAGTGAAGTAAATGACTTTTACCACACTTGCATAGGCTATATTGATAAATGGTCATGTCATTTCAAAGAAATGTCTTCCTTTCAGTGGATGATTCTGGAGGAAATTCCACAGTGGCACCACATTGAAAAGTCAGTGGAGTTACTGATGGAAAAGGGTCTTAAGGTTGATGACACACTTCTCTTTGACCAGGCAATTTGTTTGAAGGATTTTGTGTCTAAAAAACTTAAATCTGAACAAGTAGAAACGTTTAGTACATTTCTTGCAACTGAGAGATGGGCGGAGTTTTTTAAAACGTGTAAGAGTTCAGAGCAGTACTCTGAACTATTAAAGCTGGCCCAATTTTATTTCAGTCTACCAGCTCACAATGGTGCTGTTGAGAGAGTATTTTCATTAATGAACAGTCAGTGGTCTGACGAAATAAACATTAAAAGTGTCCTCAGTGAAAGCTATTTTGCTAGTGCAATTTAATATGAAATCCATGAGCTGCATTGATTTCCATCAATATTTAATAAAAAATGATAGGTTAATGAAGACAATTACCTCGTCAAGAAAATATGACTGGTATACAGATTTAAAAAGTTTGAATTTGAGCATGTGAGGCAGTGTTGGCATATTTTAAAGAATGTGTATTTTTACAATTATTTCTTTGATTATGAGAATGAATGATGATGAACACAATTAGGCAATGTTCATGTATGCAAAACAGTGTGCCCAGTCTATGGCATGGAACAAATAATAGGTACTTAAGAGTAATATTGTATAAAACTGTCATTATTTTGGGGTTCATTTTTCTGGAAAAAAGTGTCTTATATGCCGAGAAATACAGTACTTATCTTTTTTCAATTTTGATAATTAATGGTTATTCAGGGATGGGTTCTCTTCTTTGGGTCATACTTTAAAGCTCTGTAAGAACTAGAAATTGTAATCATGTGTTAAAGTTTATGAAAACTTTTTCAGCATAAAAATTGAGATCTTTTCTTAACTAAACATATTTGATTTTTTTACGCATGATCAATTGTTTTATATGCATAAATTTCATTTATAAATCCTAAAACAATCAGTTTAACTTATGGAAATATGAACTGTGCACAAGTTAATTTTATAATCCTATACAATCTATATTCCTGAGATTTATGGACATTTCCAGTCATGGTTCTGGAAATGAAACATAGCTTACTGAGAAATACAATTTTTTTTAGTGAAAATCAAACATTCATATATTTCACCTTATTAGTGACAGGTTTTTCTTGCATTCCAATAGGCCAGCATTCTAACGAGTCCACACCTTCCACAAGATTAATGTAGTCTCTTTCCTTTGGAGGCAAGGGGGGAGGGATGTCATCTAATTCATTATCTTCAGTTTTCTCTGAAAATATAGGGTTCAAAAGTCATTGTAATTGTAAAATTAAATTGATATAAGAAGTATGGTCAAAATTGAAGTCACTGTCCCTCATGTAACAAAGTTGACATTTATACACTAATGATGGCAGTAATATAAAATATTGAATGTAAAGAGATTTTGATCAAAGAATAATGACTTAAATGGAATAAATAATTATAAAATCAGTTATAATATTTCTGAGGTGCCATATATGGCACAGTAAAAAAGTTCCTAGACTCCATTAGAGTGCGCTACTAGTGCTACATGACAGATCACATGTACATTATTATCAAGTGCTAACCTTGAGCTATTCAGAGAGACAAAGTCTTCTTATTGTATTGCTAGTTTCTTTGTTATAAGCTGTGGAATATTGTCAGTGTTTGTGCAATTCCAAAGTTAGACTGATGTGCTTAGCTAATTTATTATGGTGATAATTAATAAAATTAAGCGAATCCTTCTTCAAAATATTTTCCCTCTGTCACATTCCATTTCTGCCAGTGTTCGTAGAACTGCTGGAAGCAATCCTGGAATGCTTACTTTGAATTGGTATGAAGCCCTTGTGTTGCTGCAATGACTTCTCCCTTACTACCAAAGCTTACTTTGAAATTTCACAAGCATTGACAGTACTCCCCAGCTTATATCAAAGAAAATAGTCATACTATATGAATGGATTTTGTCCCTCAGTTTAGGTAAAGGGTAATACACATGATCTGTCGTGAAGTGGTTGTAACACACTCCGATGAACAGCGTGGGAACTTTTTGACTCTACCACATAGTATCAATATGAATACAAACCAAAAGAATTTTATTATGTAAAAAATATTTTTAGAAGTATACTCATCATATACTATCAGTTTTGTTCACAGTGTGATTAAAATTATTTTTTGCAATTGAATACAAGGATAAATATGAAATAAGAGGGCCTGGTGCAAAGTGCCGATCAATTAACTGGATTTAAGCAAAGGAATTCAGTATTAATGAGAAATTGGCAAAATATTGGAGAAAGAATGAATCCATCATTATGAAGATGGCTAAGACCAAATGTGACATGAGAATAGGCAACAGTCATTGTCCTATTATTACTTTTCTATATTTGGTGTATAAGTCAAAGCTATTGCTACGAAAAAATTTTCAATTTATTTATTTAATGTCTTATTCCTTAGTAAAATAAGTATAACTTAAATTGTATCTATTAAAATAACCAATAATCATTGTTTTAAATATAGTCAATTGGCAATTAAAGTAATTTCGTTATTAGTAAAATGAAATGACACCACTGTGTATGGACCTTTTCGATAAATGTATTCAGAGGAATACATTGTCCAAAGGAATTACAGATCTATGAAAAAATAATTAAACCAGCTGCTGCTTATTAGTAATAATCATTCTGTTAAGTTTATTCTTTATAAATATAACCCTTCATACCTTAAATATTTATTGCATATCTATTTATATCATAGAGAACTAAATAAACTTAGAATATTTTTTTTATTTGTTAATAATAATGAAAATGCAAAGTATTATAAATATGCAGCTATATATTGATCAGCATTATGTGATAGAAAAAATCAGTTTTATGTCACTTGTCTCTTTTCTTAAATGCTTACCAATTGATCTCTTGGTTGGCTTATGAAAACACAAAGTATTATAATTATGCAGCAATATATTGATCAGCATTATGTGGTAGGAAAAGTAATTTTTAAATCACCTGTCTCTTTACTTAAATGCTTACCAATTGATCTCTTGCTTGACTTATCGATTTTACCATCTAACACCAATGCAGACTGTGTCACATTGGGTAAGCCACTAATTTCATTGGCAACATCATCATAATCAAAAATTTTTGAGTTAAAATATAGCACACTGTCCACTTCATCCTCACTTTGTTCATCTTTTTTAAATATTTTCTTATCCACCTGTAAATCAAACAATTTCCTAATTTAATAATTTTCCATTCATATATATTTTGTTTTTCAGAATAATTATAATCTTGAATGTAGTCATTATGTTTCTATTTTATTTTGTATTATACTATTTACTATTATACTATCTTTAATCAGTCATAACCAGAGCCGGATTAAGAGTATGCGGGGCCCTAGGCCAGGGTTCAGTGCAGGACTCCAGTGAACCGAAAAATGTGGGATGTGATGAATTAGGTACTTTCTTATTTATGTAAAGCTAAAATGACTTTGTATAACACTTTTTTAATATTTTAAAAAATAGTAATAAAATAAAGAATAGAGTTCTTCTTGGTAAAACCAACTCCGCTATTGAAAGGTTTCTTTAATCCAGTAAATATATTACACAGTGTCATTTGTATTATAAAATCAGTCTTGTTTGTTGTATGGTTGTCTTCACTGTTAACAACTCAAATTATGACTGGACAGTGACTACATTTAAGCTTAATTAAATGATTTAATGTCTAATATATCTGTAAATATTAATTTCTGACAGGTGGGAGTATCATATTTGTTATAAGGACCTCCAAATATACCAAACTAGCTGAGACCTGCACAATTATTCCACGGTTTTCTCGATAAATTTATGAACAAGTGATTATATAAAAATTCATTTTTATAACCACTTCTATATAGTTAATGTTTTTATTTGCAGGAAAATTATAATTCTAAAATTTTGTGATATGAACCACCCAACTTATATGACAAAAATTTAACTTCCTTATATCACATCAAGTTGCAAAGTCTAAGTTCAATCTCAAAAGGTTAACCTTTGACATTAATTTTCAATCAATCCTTGTTCTTTGTGCATGTTTTTAGTGTAAGCTAAGTGTAAAAATGCACTGAAAACACAGAGGACAATAATGCTCCCTTTCAAATGTGCAAAAATCTTGAAAAATTCTATTACAATCTTACAATTCGGGTGAATTCAAATTAGATATGTAAATAGACAATAAGAATCTAAATTCTTTTCTGCATAAAATAGTGCAAATTCTGTGATGATATCTCAATTCTGAGGCATTACACATATAGTTTCTGCGATGTCTGATGTAACGCTACACCCACTCGCTATAATAATGCGAATCTTACATATATTTTTCCAGTTGTGTGTGTAACGCTGACATCATCAATGGCACTTTTTAACGCGCTTTTAACAAATTTTCCGATTAGGTGGAACGTTGACATTTCGCAGGAATGTTTGAGTCAGATATAAAAACAAAATACGAAAAAAGACCTAGGTTTGACTCTAGGGGAGCCCTTTCCATTTCCAGTAAGGTAACATGTAAAAATCGACTTTTTAAAGTGCAAGCTTTTATTCTTTTGAAAATTAAAATTAGAAAATATTGACATACGATCTTCGAATTAAAACTATGTTTTAGGAAAATTAATGAAGTTTCTTATTCGATTCATCTTTTTCCGCCTACCTTTCAAAATCTCACATATTAAACATTTAAATCACATATTTTGGGAAAAATATCGGCTTTTAAACGGGATGTTGCCTTGGCAACCACTTTATTGTTAAACTTCAAGAATCAATTGTTGTCTCAACTCGCATATGTGTAATATATACAAGTGCATAGATTGCCTTAAATTATCATAGGATTTTTCGCGAAATTATGTAATCCAAATGGGACTGGGATTTAGTTTGGATTCTTTTGCTTATATAAATGACTATATAGATGTAGCGCAAGAGAGAGGGTGATGTGGGGATGGAGATAGAAAGGAAGGGATATCGAATGGAAGGTACATAGAGAGTAAGGGAGGTATAGAATTTGAAAAGAATGGGAGGAAAGAGGGAGACGGAGAAAAAGAGAGTTATGGATTGAGACAGGAGGGAATGAGAGAGGAGGGAGGTCAGACAAAAGAGAGGGAAGGAAAGAGAGAGAAAGGGAGGGAGAGAGGGATGGTGCATGGGAGGAAGGGAATATTATTAATTATTTATTAATACTTCATTTTTGACAAGGAGCTCATCATTTAGCATATCTTACTGTTTTTTCATATCAAAATCAAATATATTTGGAATACTTTTATCATAATCCCGTCATATTTGATGGGCAATTACGCTAGTTACTCAATAAACGATCAAGATACATGTTCAAAATTTGGCAAGGATGCTCGATTCACATATTTTAAGGTAATGACAAAAAAATCTCAAAATAAATCCTGGGTTCAACTCAAGGGAAGACATTTCCATTTCCCATAAAATAAAACGTAAAAATCAACTTTTTGACGTGCAGACTTGATTCTTTTTGAGATTCAAATTAGAAAAGATTAACCTACAATCTTTGGGTCTAAACCATTTTAAAGAAAAAATTATAAAGTTTCATATTCTGTTTATCTTTTTAAAAACTTATTTAGGATAAACACTTGAAGAGAATTTAAAATTTCCATTTTTGATATATTATTTCAATCGGTCATATGACAGGCTATTACCTAGTTTAAAAATGTTTATGACTATAGGTCTACATGTTAATCAAATGGAACGCATCTGGAATGAAATCAACAAACTTGAGAAAAAAATTAACACCTGTTACACCCTCACGGAAGTCTGTGCTTTCGAACCATACCACATTTTACAGGGGATTGTAGGCATTCTTTATAAAAACTAAATAAAGAACATCTTATTGTCAGGTTGTGTCCATCCTCATGTTTCATCTGTGAATCTACTAAATGGATGTTCATGAAATTTGGTATTTAGAACATAAGGGCAAAGAAACTAATAAAATTATATAAATGGTTCATGTAGCCTAATCGGGAGTGCTACTTGACTTGTGTCAAAAAATGAGCTTTCCTTTATATCTTGTAAAATGTCATTTATAACAAAAAATCTTTAGACTAAATTTGTAGAACTTATTAAATAGCGTATTTTTGTTCAGTACATTTTTATCGAAGGAGTGGCTTATTTCAAGAAATTAAACTTTCAAGTCATAATTTACTTTTGACTTAGATATATTTTCCCGTGTTTTTTAATTGTTGTCAACGAAAACAGTCTTTATGACAACTAATGTAAACAATATCTGCTATAAATACCTAATTAATTTAATTTTCTTTCGTGTGCATGCAAAATTTGGAAAATGAAGGGCAATGGATAATTTACGATGAAGAAATGAATGTAAATACGTTTATTTTCTATACGTATACACAGCATTTGTAAGTGAAAAGAAATGGGTAATTTACGATGTAGGAATGAACATGAACATAAAGAGAATATTACTAATATTTGAGTAAAGTAAGTTTTAAATAATTGTTGGTTGTTTTATTAAGTACAACCAATTGGGAAATAAATCGGTTATTTTTGCCACAAATATGCGTGATCAATTTAGTTTTTCTTTTGAATGTATTTGTAATATTTTATAATGCTAAATTATTAAAATTGGAGAACACAAAGAGCAACATATCCATGGTTATTTTAAAGCTAGTATTAAAGCCAGTATAAGTATTAAATTAAATGATTCAATGGAAAGTGGTCATCATAAGTTCTGTTAGGATCATCTTATTTTACTGATATACTATCCCATAAATCAAGAAGCATTTAAAATTACTTATGCATGAAGCAAGGATGGAAAAAAATATTCCTTCACATACCTTAGCCTCAAAATTAACAGGACCATGGCTTTCAAGTGGTGGAACATCTAGCATTTTCTGAGATGAATTAAAAAACCCAGTGAAGCGGGAGTTAGTGGGGGAAACTGTGGATGTTGGGATGGAAAACAATGTATTATCTAACTCATTTGTGAAATTTAATGATGACAGTGTGGAGGTAGAAGCTGAAGTAATAGGTATGGGTGAAGGAATGTACCACTGTGAGTTACTGCGTTGTATCTCAGAAAATTCACAAGGCATTGGCTGTAATCTGTTTTTTTTTAATAATGAACTCTTTCGTTTCAAAGATTTTATCCTCTTCAATAAAGCTTTGGGAAATGATTCATCTCCCTTGCTTTCTTCTATTATTCTCTCGCAGACAACAGAATTGCGTTTATCAATGTTTACAGGCAATTCATTGGCACAATATTGAAGCTGTTCCATAAAAACTTGTAAAGAGCTAGGTGCTTGTGTTCCAAGTTGTTGAATAAACAACTCCATGAGGGCCATTTGCTCTACCAACAAACTTTTCAATTTGTTGAACAGGTCTTTATATTCATAATGATCTGCAACAAATGCCTGTTAATGAAAAATATAAAATTATTACGAGGAAAAACTTTTAGGGCAATATTAATAAAATTTGTTAATAAAAAGTGGAGATGAACTTACACATTAAATATTTAACATTTGAAAATTATGCTTATTCAATACATAACTTACATATATAGTAATTCTACTGTCTGGTAGGTTTTAAGCATCCCCGACCAAATCTGAGCTATTGAAAGATTTTCTCTTCAATTTCTCACCCAATTCCTTCTTTTAATGCACCTAATGTACCTTTCTTCTTCTGGCCTCTTTCATAACATTCTTCCTTCTTTGACTTCTTTCAATAGACTTTTTTTTTCAAATTTCATCCCACCCTTTTATTCTGTCTACCATATTACTCTAATTAACCTTTTCACTGCTAAGCGCTCGGCGATCGCTCATTCCGCGCAGCGCTAGATACTCCGCAGCGTGCTCTACCGCCCTGTGCTGAATACTTTTGGCGCGCAGCGCTTGATTACTCGTTTGTTGTTTTATATGGTTTGCTTTCATAATATAGTTGTTTCAAATATTTCCCATCGTTCTTTTTTTGATCCAGGCTTTGGACCGGCACTGGCGAAGTTAAAAATATATATATTTTTATTTTAAATTTTTACGTTTTTTTATATTTAATGATTTTTTAAATTTTTATTTGCTTTGCAATTTAATAATTTCTTTATGTATGGTACACCTCGAGACATGGAACGACGCATAGAGCAACTTGGCATTTCTTGCAATTGTACCTTGTCTCCCGTCTCTTATTGTTTTTCCGACAAACTACGCACTTTCTCATTGGGAATTTACTTTTTGCTGCCTCTGATGCAATGCTAGCCGGAAAATGCCTTTCCATCAGTTGCAGATGTGAATCCTCACTCGATCTTTTTCCTCCTCCTGATCGCTTTCTTTCTTTACTGAATTTTTCGAGAATTCCTCGGATTAGCGCCAAATAAAATTTTGCTATTGGAATATTATTTCCCGTCATCACTTGCTAAAGGATGTGCGCATTCAGCACGGAAAGGTCGAATAATATAATCACAGTAAAAGTAGGCAAACAGTAATCCAAGTGTATCCAAAAACAATGTCCAATATGAAAGCCAAGTTCCAGAAATAAAAGTTGAGCGAAGCAAAAGAATAAATCCACAAAGCCAAAAAGAATGTCCAAAAAAAATGCAAAGATCGAAAAATAGAAAATCGGTGAGAGGGAACACAGCGCGTAACTCTCGAGAAAGACAAGGAGAAACTGAACTCCGAAATGCGACGAAAGCATATCGAGAAGAAAAAAATAACGGTACTATAAGGGCATAGGGGCTGAGATAAAGTCAAGGGTCTCTTGAAGGCGCCTGAAACACGTTGCCAAGTCGGGAACCTAACTCTCCCAAACATTCACTAAAACGCATTGAATGACATCTACCGGCATTGAAAAACATTCCTAAATAAGGAAGAGACCGCTAGATATCGCTAGAAGCAAAAACGAGAAAACACGTCTCGAGCAGCGACGCGAAAAACCGGCGAACGAGATATGACGTCCTTAGCACTGAGGGGTCGGCATATCCCGGACGAGTTATCACGTCCATAGCACTGAGCGACCGCAACCCACCGGACGAGATATCGCGTCCATAGCAGCGAAAAGGTTAAGGTCCTCTCTTCCCCTACTGTTTTCAAAACTTACTGATTTGTTTTCTCCTCTGGCCAACTAATTTTCTCTACACCATACTCATATTTCAAATGCCTCTAATCTGCTCATCTTCTTTTCTCATTGTCCATGTCTTGCACCCATATAATTTTACACTCTATATCAGAGTTTTCATCAACCTCTTTTTAATATCTTTATTCAGACTGCCGGTCAACAACTCTCGCCATATCATAAATGCTTCCTTGGCTTTTGCTATCCTTGCCCTTATCTCTTTCGTACTTCTCCACCCTGTGACAAAATACTACCTAAACAAGCCTTTCCCTAACCACTATAACCCTGATTTTGGTATCCCCACTCTTGAAAAATCTCATGACTTTCATTTTCTTCTTATTAATTTTCATCCCAAATTCCTATGTCTTTTCATCCAAGGAACTAATTAGCATCTACAGGCCCTGTTCAGAATTCCTCACCATACTTTGTCATGTATGTATCTAACTGATTTAACCAGGTTCCCACCTACTTTTACTCCTATTTTTACATCTTTCCGTGCCTCATGTGGCCACCTCGATTACCCGGCCCATCGGACCACTCCTTTTCACAAATCCTTTCAGGTCATCAGATCCCAACTATGGAATTCAATTCCCAACCATGTGAAATGCTCCAGTTCCTTGAGTTGTTTTAAATAAAAAATGTATAGTTTATTAATTCTTGAGAGGAAATTATAAAGAACGTTCATGCATATTTCATATTTATGTATTGTGGGTATTTGTGTGTATTTATGTGTATATATACACATATGTCTGCCATGAATTTATGATTGTATGTAAGATTACAAGACTATTTTCGCATTGTTGTACTCCGAGTGCTCTTAGGGGACATGCCCCAGAGCAGAATAAACAAATAAAATTTCTTATCATTTCATCAGCATAAATATTAAACAATGCTGGTGATATTAGGCAACCATTTCTGACCTCTTCCTTGCATTGCCCAATCTGATTCTTCTTCTGCTACACTTGCCTGCATAATCTGGTTCATATACGTACAGATTTCTGATTAAATATCTATCTCTCCAATCCACCTCTGTTTTCCCTAACACCTCCTTCAGCATAGGCCATAAAACTCTATCAAAGGCCTATTCTAAATCTACAAAACGCATGAATACATCCTGGTTGTATTCAATGTTTCTTTCTACTAATTTCCTCATCATCCCTATGGCATTTCTAGTGCCACAACCTTTGCATAACAACTGGTCTACACCTATATACCATATTTACCCGAATCCAAGACGACCTCAAATCTTTTAGCAGACTGTCAAAACAGAAAAAAAGATTTTATGACCTAATTTCTCAATGAATGTACATATTTGGTGTATATTTTGAACACAATTTCAGTTTAAGTGTACTAGTTCATTCATTAATTTAACTGGTTTGCTTCAAATTTTTGTTTAAAAAAAAGAAATTATTAATTCATTTATAAAATTAAGGCTATTAATTGAATTCCAGATCGTAAGTTTGCAATGAAAAATTTCAGTAGATATACAATTATTTTATCGTGTTCCATTTGTTTGAAAAACACTCATAATCATACTTCCTACAGTTCTATGACACCTCGTCGCGATCAGTTCATCGCGGATCAATTCGTCACAAAAAAATCGTCATGCCTCAATACATTGCACGACAAACTCATCGTGTGTCAATTCATCTCTTGACAAATTCATCGCGATACACCATGAATGATGAGCTGCAGGGGGAGACTCTTTCACAAAATAATTTTTCTTTTTTCTTAATACCAGAATGACATGAGACATCCCCCTGCCATACACCAGTCATGGTGTCTCACCTTCCAATTTGTCTCGCGATGAATTTATCTTGCAATGAAATTGTCACACGATGAATTAGCCTAGCGATGTATTGACACGTGATGAGTTTGTCGTGTGATGTATTGATGTGTAACGAGTTTGTCATGGGACGAATTAATGCACCACAAACTGAAGCATGATGAATTGACACACGATCAATTGACCACGATGTATTGACAGTATATGATGTCGTACTTGAATTTAAGATAACCCCCGATTGTTGCAAGCTAAAATTTGAAGAAAAACCTCATCTTGGATTCAGGTAAATATGGAAGTTATTAGTTCTAGCTTCAAGCCTCCCATTCAAAATCCTGAGAGTAACTATAGCTGCATGTGAAATTAAACTGATTGTTCTGTAGAATAGAATAAAAATAAAATTTATTGTAGTGACCCCAACAGGAGTATACATTGTCATGAACACAAAAACACAAAATGATGGTAACACAACCAATATCATAATTGTCAATACATATGATTATAATTTTATGTTAGGTTTGTGGTAGGTAACATAACACAAACCTACATTGAATAATGCATATGTTTCATATTTTGTTACAACTTCTACAATATCACTTACACACTAACATACTTACATCAAAATTTACTGTTGCAGAATTCTTCTATACTATAATATGCCCCATGTGTCAGAATCAGATTAAATACTTTCCTAAAAATTTTTTGTCCAAAACCTTTAAGCCAGCTGGTAAAATATTATACAGTTTAAGTCCCATGTGTGCATAATTTTTGTGGCTTGCTTCCAGTTGGCAATAATGTAGGTTTAAATAATTTTTCAGTCTGGTGTCATGGTTATGGATGTCCTTATGGCGGTTTCGTTGGAATTTTTATGTACATGACAGACTGCTGTAGGCACTAGGGAGTGTAAGGATTCCATCCTCTATAAATGCATCTCTACAATGGTCACGTAGCTTAAGATTTGAAATAATTTTTATCTCTTTTTCCTGCATTATAAAATTCTTCCTGCTTGCTCCAGAGCAGAGGTGCACAATAGACGGCCTGCGGGCCAAATTTGGCCCGCCGACACATTATGTGTGGCCCAGCAGGATTGAACTCAACTGGTGCTTTCATTTTCCATAAAAAATGCAAGTAAAATTTGTTGTGGATATTTATCGCATGTGTGAACAAACATTCTCTCTTATGAAATTAAAGAAATCTCCATTACATTCAGCACTGAAAGCTAACAGTTTAAGAGATATTCTAAGAACAGCAACTACCAGCATTATTCCAGATATAAGTGGAATGGTGAGAGAAAACGATGCAACATTTCCCATTGAATAAGTAAATTATACTTGTTTGTCACCTCATTTTTGTCGCATAAAAATTGCATGTAAAAATTGTTAGGGTAATTACCGAATCTGCAATAGTATGCTTTTTTTTATGTACAAAACTTTCATAATGTAGCCCACCTACATCCAATCAAAGTCTATTTTTGCCTGTGTCAACTTTTAAGTTGTGCACCTCTGCTCTAGAGGCTCCCAAAAGGAGTATGCCGTATGTCATCACACTATGAAATATTGTTAAATAGGCAAACTTCAGATAATCCTGACATTCATTTGATTTATACTTTTTCTTCAAGGGTATCAAAATTGATGTAGTGTAGTCCTTTGGCCACTCTCCCTCTTCGTAAATCTTATGGCACAATATATAAAAACTCTTCCTAATTCCTTGAATATTTCTACAGGTATTTCATCAATTCCTACTGCTTTCTTTGACTTCATATCTCTGACAGCCTTTTCAATCTCGCTATTTAATATTCACTGCCCAACCGTATCGCAGTCTCAGTACTCGGAATGAGGTGAAATGCACCGGAACACCATTATAGTTCATCATACACATCAGTACTATCATTCTGTCTCATCAGACATTTACTAATACTGTTCCAGAAAATTAGCTAGTTTATAAGTGAACTACATATTATTCTATACTACCTACACAAGTATAAATAGTGCATGAAATATCACCATCACTTGAGACTGTTCAAGCAGAGCACACCATACACATCCTCTATTATGATTTTCAGCTATTTTGGTATGCAAATTTTGTGTCCACTGGCTTTGGTTGCACTACCAGAGCATGCATTCTCTTTTGTAGTATTTTCCATTTCGAGCACTGCGCAATCAACATCTTCCACCCTCTCTATCTCAATATATTCTGGTTTCAAATTGTTTGTGTATAACTCCTCAATATACTCTTTCCAACTATTCTTCACATCCTCTGACTCAAATAACAGTTTGCCATTTTTGTCTTTAATTGTAGCCAGTATATTTCCTTTTTGTTTCCCATTAACTCTTTCACTTTTCCATACAATAAGTCTGTTCTGCATTGTCTCTGCAGTTTCTCCATATCCTCGCATTGTCCTTTCCACCATAACCCTCTTGCTTTTGTAGTTTTTCTCCTAATCTTAATGTTTAACTATACATTCTTTGTTCTATATTCTGTATTAACCTGCTTCCACCTCCTCCTCTCTTCAGTCTTTTTAAATATCTTCTCTGTTACCCATGGTTTCCTTATCTTCTTTGGCATTATTTTTCCAATTGTTTTATTCTCCCTTTCTATAATATGCATTTTCATAGTCCTCCAGTTGTCCTCAATCATCGTTTGCCTACTTGCATATTCTAAAGCTTGCATAATAGCCTCCTGATAATCTTTCCTCTTTCTTCCCTTTATCCCATTTTACTATTTTTTTAATTTCAAACAACACTTCATGACTACTAAATCTAAAACTAAAGCGAAAATGTACATACAGTTTTTCCCGACCCTTATATGACTTTTGGAGAAAAATAATTTTTCAATATGATTTCAGCCATTTAGTGAGCTTGATAATTCTTTCCAGAGTTTCAGATTTAATATGCTATTTTAAAATTTTTTAATTTTATTTTATTCTCCATATCCTTATATGTATACTCAATCTCCAACTAACACGAATTCCACCAACACAATTTCGGTTTAACACGATTACTGGACGATCATGAAAAAGGTCTAGAAAGCTGAAACGAAAACAAACTTTAGCCCTGCTCTTCATTAATTGCAGATGGCAATGATCCCATTATCATAACAACTGATCTAGATGATGAATTTGACAATTTCTATGAGTCTGATGCAGAAGGCGAGGGATTTCAAACAAAAAACACAAAGCATTAACCTTCTTCTTCATCTAAAGGCTAAGCCTTGTTGCTGCAACCATGAACTCCTGTCCTCTGCCATTCTCTTCAACATCTCGTATTTCTCAACTCCCATCACTGACTCCACGTCATCTAGGTATTTCTTTCTTGGTCTGCCTCTTCCTTTCTTCCCTAACAGTTTCCCCTCCAAGATGTTCACAATTAATCCATTATGTCTAATCACATGGCCTAAAAATTTTGCCTTCCTTTCTTCCATTCCTTTGATCAGTTTCCTTTCTTCTTTTACTTCTTCCAAAACTTCAAGGTTTGTCTTTCTCTCTGTCCAACTTGTCTTTATCAATCTTCTCCAAATCCTCATTTCTGTCGCTTCCAGACGGGACCTCTCCCTCTTTCCAAACGTCCAACTTTCACTACCATAAAGTAAGGTACTCCAGATAAAAGCTTTTGCAAAGGATTTCCTTACTTCCAAGCTTCCAAGCATTAACCAGATAGTCATAATTAAGGAATAAAATTAAAAGTATGTCAATCAGGTTTAGCTTTATTTATTATGAGAAATTCGTTTCCGACTAACATGATTTCACCTTAAACAAAATTCTTTAAGAGTGCATCTATCATGTTAGTCAGGGACTGCATATATTATTATTATCATCAAGATGAGATTTTTAATGCTCACAAATTTTGCACATTTATGTGTTGCATTTTAGTACATTAACATTTATGCAAATACTTTATATTGTGTTAGACTTTTTGTCTGGCAAGCTTAAAACTTGAGTCTTACCAGAAAATTGGGATTTTCTAATTTTCGGTCCTTATACCCTGCATATATATACATATATAGCTTATAGGTCAGCTGAATCCATATATTAGTAGTTGGCCTTACATCTACTTAACACTCAAATGGCTGAAATTGGGTTAAAAATGATCCAGAAAAATGATTTTCTTGAATATTTGCTACAATTATTTTTTCTGCAAACTGAGCTTTTAGTTATTCTTCTATCAACTCGTTGTGAACCTTACTGGCTACTGGTCTAAGTGTGCCTTTTCTTCTACCTGCTTTGCCTTTCAGACCCTTTTTCTTTGTTCTCAGAATAGCCCACCTCTCCAGACTAACAGTACAGGTGGATTCCCTTGGGGGAATCCCCTTTTGGGTATTTCTATTCAATTTTGACCTGATTTTGGCTGCTTATGTTTTAAAAAGTATATCGGCTGTCCAAGTGTTAATTTATCAAAATTGACTGCAATAATGACCCTTTTGAGCCATAATGCAGCCATATATCTAGAAAAAATAATCTTCCTTGTCGACCACATATCAGTAAATGTTTAAACTAAATTCTTGTAAAAATATGGTGCAATTATTATTACTTTCTGATGGTAACTATATATAAGTATTTACATAATCTTTATCAACAATTTGACTTATTTCTTTATATGTGATGAAAATAACAAAATAATAACCTGTTAAACATTACTCACCCTCAATCCTTGGTTCACATCAACAATTGTTGATCCTTCCACAATTTCATTCAGCTTTAATGATACATGGTTCAAATTCAAAGATACACTCTTTCCAAAAGGTAGTATTGAGTACAGACTTCTATTATTTCTTTTTATTTCATCAATGATTGTCTGAATGGGACTAATTTTGTAACTATTTGATGAGATTACAGGAAATAGCTTCAAAACTCCAGGAAAAGACATGGATGACATAAGAATAGTTCTGATCTGCCAAGGTTTTGTTAACAAGCTTTCACCAGAGTTTGAAGGAGCAGTTTCAACAGTTTTAATAGGGACAGAAAAGCTAAACTTCTGAACATCATATTCAAGTAAGTGGTGCAATATTTCTCCACGTAGAGGCAAGTTTAATAACTTGTTATTTTCATTGAAGACAGGAAAAATTTTATGTATCTGTAAATCTATAAGCTCTGAGTCAAGAAATTACATTCAATCTGAGAAGTGAAATATCAATTATAATTAAATGGCACCTGCATTGTCATGAGGTAAAGCTCAAATGTATTTTCAAAAAATAGATGTGCTATTTGTGTATCTATGTATTGATTTAAGTTATAAAGTGCCTTAATGTTATGTTCACAAAATGCACTTACTGAAGCGCAATTCATTTAGGCAAAATATACATCCTTATCTTTAATATCCCAATTATTTTATATATTATAATAATTCCTGCAACTTAATATTAGTCACTATTCACATAGAAGAGAAAGGAAAAATATATGATAGTCTAGGACAGAGGTCCCCTAACTATGGCTCACGGACCATATCAGGCCTGTGCAGTGATTTCATCTGGCCTGTCATACCTCATCAATATCTTTAAGACATGCATATTTGTATATTTGTCTGCTGGAAGTATTATATCGTAATATATCATTTATGAAATATGATACAGTACATGATAAAAAAATTCTCATAAATAGTTCTTTGAAATTTACAAAATGCTCAATCAGTCATTTGAAAGGTCTTATGAGCTCACACAGTGGTATGTTAAGCTTCATATGGCTTTTTTATAAAAGATTTGGTGACACCTTTTTTAGAACAATCAGAAACTCAAATTCACCTATATTACAATATATATTCATTAGTTAACTACAATCTCTTCTCCCATCACTTCCCTTGGGTCAGTCCTCCGACTCCTTCTCAGTGGACAGCTAGTCATTGAAACCAATTCCACACTCACAATTTTCAATTAATTATTGGAAATAAGGCACTTAAATTTTAATTTTAAAATTAATACCTAAAAAGTTACACCTTGATATGTTCCTTAACACCCCATAAATGAGAGCATAATAATGAAGCAGCTATAGCTTTTCACTTAGGAAGACATTTATATAATCCTAAAATTGGTAATCTAATAATTTCTAAAGAATTTCAGAAAACGCTAAAGGCTCTGCCCCGATGCAATCAGCATCCAGTCCATGTCATGCTTTCCATGGCAAATTCACTACATGGGCTAACATAGTTGCTTTGGCCCTAGACCCTCCTTCCCTCAACAATTGTTTGATGAAGTCCCTTTTAACAGCTATCACTAAATAGTAATCAGTAGGTACACACATTTTCCACCCCTCTTAATATGCAATTCTCACCCCTTCCCCTGCATCCACTCCCCTCATCTCTCTTCCAACCAGGATGCTCATGTATTTACCTCCTCTCCATCACCCAGCATTAGGGAAGGAATAAACTTTTTAAGTAGATACAAATGAATCAATTATTAAAGATGAATGAAACTGTCTTTTACCTATCCAGAAAAGATTTTTAAAAATTTTTTAAAATCATAGAAAAACACTAAGCTACAAATTTATAAAATTTCCATATTTTTCAGTAAGGTAGAAGATAAAATAAACTATAAGTAAAAAAGTGTATTAGAAAAGGATACACTGAAAGGGTGATTCTCTGGCATCATCTCCAACAGGCTCGTAGAGTAATTTGGCTTTTGGGAACTGACTTTGTATACGAGAACAAAAATCAACCAGTTTTTCATATTTATTTCCTCGGTAAATGAACATCTGAAATGGTGCAGTGATTATCAGCCTTAGAAAATAATTTTGTCAGCATTAGAAACCGTAACTAAAAGTAAAACATGATAGGCATTTCACTAAAATTCAGTCTTGCAAAGATATTTTATTTAAAATGAAATCCAAGTTAAATTAGTTTTTATTAATGTAAATGCATTTTTAAAATTTTTGAAGATATTCCTATATTGAAAAAAATACAAAATAAGTACTGAAGTGCATTCATCATGAAAAACATTTTGTCATTTTTCATTCATTATAATTTCTTATTTTATTTGTTTAACAGAGTAAGATATTTATTTATTTATTTATTCACAAATAATCTGTATACAACTTGAGGGCAATTATATCTGATTGATTAACAAATACAGTAATGATAGAAAGGACCAAATATTATAATGAAAAACAATAACAGTAACAAAACAAGCAATACACAGGAGAGCCAATTTCCATTGAAACTGATAAAATAAGTAAATTCCTGTTAGTTTTTCGGAAAAAAAAAATACTTCAAATAAGGATAAACAAATATGCTAGAATCACGCAGGCACAGGAGAGATGAGGTTTCGTATTTGCTCACTCAACAAAAATAGACCAAAAAATATAGGTTTTTTCCTCTTAGTAATTTGAGCATGATCTTCAATCACTCTCTGAAGTGACACTTTCTTCCGAATCACTTTCAAGTAAGATTTCCGTCTACTTTTTCATCATACAGAGGTTTGGTTAGTCTCAGCATTGAATAGGGATTTTTAGAACCCACAATTTGCATAACAATGCGAAAATGTAATCACAAAATTTTACGTATAAAATTGGTAAAAAGAAAGTAAAAATTGCAAAATTAAGTTTAAGAAAATTTATTGCATCATAAAAATAAAGATATCTAACGATCTCCATGGCATACCCAGTATGACAGCATATGAAGTTTTCGTTCTGCTTGCCCAGTTATGTTTATTATGTTTGCCTTTTTAGTTTTCCCTTCTCTAAAACTGCATGCTACTCGAAGCTAGACTCCTACCCCTCCCTTCTGCCTGCATGACTCAATTCATGGATTTAAATCCCCTCGCCAGCAGTCCCCAAGGGAGAATGTGTTTAGTACATATTGCAGAAAAGAATTCATAAGTACATAATTGTAAAATCATCACCTGTCATAACAAATACGACCACGTTATTTTGAGAGAACGTATATTTTATTACAGCTGTGTAATATGGATGGAAATAAAATAAAAATGCAATATATGAAGTTGCCTAGAGCTAATAAATAATTAATTAATTATTTTTGACCATACCGATAGCATGGAAAGTTTGAATGAAACTGGAGAGAATTAATACGTGATGGTTCCTATCTATTATATATACAATATTTCACACAAGCATTTTCCCAATCTTTTTAGATGCATTTTCGTAATCTTTTGTCTGAGTACGTGCGGTTAAAAGTCTTTTCTTCTGAAATGTGGTGTAAAAGAGTAGCTTGAAATATACACTGGGAAAAAGTGTTCGTTCACTTGATCCTATTTTTCACACGTGGTGGTGTTCATGAATCATGAAGTAAGTGGTCACTTCAACTCTGTTCATGAATTCGCCATGTATACGAATTTGTAAGGTCAACAAGTTTTGTAGCAGAATGGGTAAATAAGACTATATTGCGATTTTACTGTCCAAGTAGCGGATGGTAAGAAATTTTGTTTTTTTTTTTAAAGTTCGTTTATTTCAAACTCGGATAACTCGAAGTCATATTTTTGTGGTCCCTGGAACTTCGAAATAATGAGGTTTTACTGTATATGCTTATGGGAATAAACTTGATGTTAATACAATTAAAGAAAAATGAAAAAAATATATTTCCATAACTCGAGTTTTCTATAACTCGAATAATTTTTGCTTCCCTTTGAGATTCGAGTTATAGAAGTTCCACTATATATATACAAATATTTAAAAATATATTTCCATTACTTGAATTTTCTATTACTCGAATAATTATTACTTTTCCATCTGAATCGAGTTATCGAAGTTCAGCTGTAATTTGTTATGACGGCATTCATTTCCAATAAAAGCATTTAATCACTGCAGTCGTAACCTATAATATCAGTTCCGTTTGAAAGCATTGATGTCATTGCCATAGTATTTAAAAGCTTCCATTGTTGAAAAGAAGAAAAATTCACACGTTACGATTAACAGCAGATATTTACGTTAATTCGGTATGTATTTGAATTTTGCCTTCAAAAATTAAGAACTCCGCTTTTTTCACATAGACAACTATTATTTTCGCGAATTCGTATCCCAATTTTAAATAATTTAAAAATGCATTTTTAGAAAGCCTTGCACTGAATCCCATGCTTTTCTTATGGGGTACTAAAATGGAACATTGGGGTTAAAAAAACCCCTTAAATATGAACTTTTTGTGATTTTTCTCATCGGTTGTGCCGCTCGACCTACCTGCATGCCAAATTTCAGAGTCATAGCCCTTCTAGAAGTACATAAGTGTTTTGTGTCAGTGAGTGAGGAACAAGTAGCCTTATTATTATAAATGACCAAAATGACATATTTGGACCGAATCGACTCAGCAAGAGTGCCACAATTGCAAAATAAAACTTTTTGGTAATTATGAATTTGGAAGAAAGTGGCAAAACTGATTTCAACGAAATTTTGTATGAAGAAGTTGTACAGCATAAAAAAATAAAATCAAGATGTTTAGTATAGATATACAAAGCAGGGCTGCCACAATACAGAAAATAATAAAATTTCTTTTGACATGTATTTGTGTTAAACTGTCTGCATCTATTTTAACCAAATTTAACCTTTTCGCTGCTATGGACTTGAAGCTTCTGCATCAGCTGTGTGCGCCGAGTTCAGTGAACTTGAAGCACCCCTGTGCTGAATACTTTCCCTAGGAGCTCCGCATCTACGTTCATTCATTCGTCTTTTAGTCTCTTTATATTTTACAAGTTATTTTGTCAATCATTTACATTCATATTGATTATTAACCATCTCGAAAAAATATTTTCAATTTTTTTGTTGATTCTTTTTATTAATAGCAAAAGAAAACGAAAGAATCTAAACACGACTAAAAAAACTTGGTTTGAGAACGGGATGTATTACGTATGAAAGTTCACACAGAACTGAAGATATTTCTGGCTTTTTTCTGTCTGTTTTAGGGCATAGGGGGTGAGAAAAGTGATGTCCAAGGGACGAAAAAGGTTTTGTGCGGGTGCAGAGAGCCCGGGGAAACGAAGTAGAAGCAGCCTTTTTCATTGTCCAAGGTTAGGCTAAAAACAGCTTGAAAATATGTCTATGCCATCTACAGAGTGCCTAAAACATCTGTTAGTACCACAAAAATCCACGGCACTTCATTAGCATCGATAGGACTGAATGCGTTTTGAGCACCGAACGAAAAAGCTTGAAATGCATATATGTGTCGTTAGCAGTCAAGGCACCGCTCTGCCCGCCCGCATATATGCGTCGATTGCAGCGAAAAGGTTAATACTTATAATTAGGCTTGGTAGGATTCGATTCAAATCGATGAACATCGATTTTTTTATATTTTCAAAATCAATGAAAATGAATATTTGTTGATAAACACTATTTTCCAACAAGATGGAAAAGTATATGTCTAAAAACCTATTTTATTCTGAATTATAATATTAAAGTCATTTCTGTTTAGTTTTTTTGTAGTATTATTTTCTACCTACGATTTCGTTCCTTTTCTGGGCTTGCATTAACAGTGGGTATTTCCTTGCACTCAAATATGCATCTTTTTGAAAAGCTCACGCTTCTACTCTGAACAATCAGGTAATAGCAAGGCCCTAGGATAGTTTTGAGAACACATGTTTCTTAGCCCTTTTGTGGTTTTTGAGATTATATTTGGCAACTTAATGGTGGGATATTCCTGTCTATACAGATAAGGTGATGGATATGTCCTGCTGAGAGTTTATCGAGGTTCGGTAGAAAGGAATTTTGGTGGTCGTTTAAAGACAGCCATTAACCGTTTTGCTATCCATTCCATGCATCTATCCCATGGAGTGTATTCCTGGAACAAATGTTTCTCAATTGCTTGCTGGGGTTTTTCCTAAAGATGGACATTGCTGTATGCACTTTTGTCCCTTTTCCATATGCACAACCCAATCTTTTGGCAGTCTTTCTCTAAAAGTTATCCAGGAAGGATTGTTCCACTCTCTTGCTTTTGGTTCCTTCATCCTTTGCTACAGGTTGGTAAATTTCAATTTATATATAATTGTTTAAAAAGGTGCACAAATTAGGAATCGTTACTTAAAATTGAAGAGGAATTAAGGATTAATATTTATTTTATTTATTGTAAAATATTTTGCCGATTGCAAAAACACATTTTAATCAGGATTTGAGGTAAGACTGTTGATCAAGTGCTGAATAATTAAGTTTAATTTTCCTCCCTATATATTTTATGTTAAATAAAGAGAATATTTAGTACAGTGATGAAATATATCAAATGATATAAATTAATGTATTAGATAGTTCTTTTTTTACTGCTAAAATATTATTGCAATAATTATATAATTAATGTTTTTTACATAATTAGTCCTTAATTGGCATCAACGAATGTCTAACAGCCTTTAAGCTATAAATTATTTTTTAAAAGAATGTTTCTCGGCAAATGCAACAGCATATTGTTCGGATTTCATAAGTTAAAGATCTTCTAGTTTTCATTTACTATCTGCAATCGCTATATAATATATTTGTCAATGATTCAATTGGAAGAATTATTTAAAATCAAAAATATCTAGATTTGGAAATGCCAGTTAGGATATTTGGGATTAAAAATATACTAAGTTTCGGTGTGGTAGAACAACAATAATATTCTCTTGACTGATATGCAAGGTGCTAATTTGTTTTAAATATCAAGAGTCTGTTAGTAATAGGAATGAATTAACTACTAATATAAGTTTTCTCATATAGTTTGGTTGTCGAAATGATCACATTTGGCAAAATTTGTTAGGAAAGGAGTGAAAATACAAGAACAAGAAATATCGTTTCATGTTCACACAATGAACTTTTATCTGCACTAACTACCATATATGCCAGTGTAAAAGTCTACCTGGCATATAAGTCAGCATCGATTTTTCAGATTGTAAATACATGACTAGACATATATTCTAGTAATGGGAAAGATCGTTCATTCCCGAGATCTGACTCACGAGTCGTGATTCATCTCCATGATGATTCGTTCATATGAACAGTCGCTGAGTGCAACTCATCCCTAGATGAATCTTTCATTAAATACTCGCAGCGAACGAATCTCGTGAACCGCTCTCGTACGGCGTGGACAAGTGGGATCTCCCACATCATTCAAGTTTCATCTTACCTCAAACTCATCAGAATGATTCCATGAAGGATTGTACTGCTTTCATTTCTATAGTCCTTTGTCCTTTATTCCTAGGAAGGGACCTTTTTTCCTTCAGCCCACTTTATAATGTTGGTCTGAATCTCTGTCTGTCCGCTTCATAACTCAGCTCCCGTAAGTGTTAGAGAGATCAAACTTCGTGTGAAAACTTCATTCACATATTAATTGGGAATGATGAATAACATTCCCAAAAGAAACCAGGGTTAGACTCCAGGGTATAATTTCTATTCCTCATAAGATAACGTTTAAAAATCGATTTCTTGACGCGCATGCTTTTACTCTTATGCAAATTTAAATTACTTAATATAAAGGTACGAAATCGGAATAAAACATGTAACTAGCTGAAAGAATCAACTTTATATTTTTAAAGACACAATCTGAATCCTAGCTGAATTAGAGTAAAATTAGGTTTCAACGATAAAAAATGCTAAATATCATGGTAACGAGGTAAAAATGTAAAAGCCTAGTTTGAAAGCTGGCATGCTGCAAAATTCTGTTCATCTTTGAAAGGGTGCTGTGCTTACAAAAAGGTTGGGAACCACTGCCCTAAACACTATGGTCCCTAGGCCTTTTTAATATGTATATACGTATGTACAGGTTGATGCATAATTGGGGAAACATATGGAGAAAATTTAATTAATTAAATTAAAAATTACATGGGTATTGTGGTGACCGAATATATACGTGTGTGTATATTTATATATTTTATTCAAAAGTGAATGAATATTGTGCTGTTAGAGTTTATGTGACTACATAGAATGATTTTTCATTTTAAATACTCGCCTGTGCATACAAGACAATTTCAATCTCACATGTAAAAAGATGACAGAAAATCGTTTTTATTAGGTAACCTAAATAACTTTCATCACCGACTGTGCTGTGAGAGCTAAAGTGAGCAAAAAAAGAACTAATTGTTAGTGAACAGCTGGTAAGCTGCAAGAGGGGAAATACAGTCCGCGAGAGCGGCGAGAGTCATCTTGAGAGAGAATGATTCATGAACGACTGGTATTCATAGCGTTGATGGCATGATGGCTGTGTGAATGATTCATTCGCGAAGTGAGAGTTACTTGTTCATGGATCTCGAAAGTGAGTCGTTCATCGTGAACAAATCGTTCATGAACGACCCATCACTAATATATTCGCCATATAAGTGGACCCCCCACATTTTTGCTAAAAAACTTCAAATGAAGAATACAAGGAATTTTTTTGCTTTTAAACCGTAAATGTAACCTTTTCCAAAAAATGCAGTGTCAATTTTTGAGTTATTAAATCATTTGTTTAATTTAAGAAAGATCAATCATCATATTGCCATCTATTGGCGGAATGTATTTCTACTTATCCTTCATTCCTGTAATTGCAAATAGATCATTTATATTTTCGAGATTCAGTAATAAAAACAATAGTTAAAATTTTAATTTTTATTAACTATTAAAAATAATTATCTTAAATCTTCTAAAATAAATAACAGAATATGTAAACAATGGAGCAGCTGATTCAAAATGGTGATCACCTATGCTTTAAGATCAAATGTTTTCATAAATATCAATGTTTCTGTTATTTAAGGGTCACATTTTTTATTCGGAGTATAAGTTGGCCTTAAGTTTTCAGAATTTTTTTTTAGCTTCAAAGGTCAACTTATATGCCGGCATATACAGTATTTTTGTTACTTAAAAAGGTAAGCTTGGTTGTACGCTGTGCACACGTCGCATTAACACATTATGTACTGGATTTAGATTCTCGTACTATACTCAGTTCCTGGACATTTTGTCATAATTCCAAAAAAACACGCGAAATCTCTTGGCCCGCTCAAATTTGGTGATTTCTTTGTTAAAAGTCACAATTTAATTAGTAAAAGATCAAATTAACGATTTAAATATAGGCACTTCTTAATTTTTATACTTTGTATTGTATACCTTTTACTGTAAGTTAAAAATAATAAATAAATAATATTTTAATAAATTTGTTATTGTTTTCTTTAATATTAACATTTAAAAAAGAAAAAGAGTAAATTCGCATAAATAAAAGAAAATTTATGAAGAAAATAATATATTAGTTCAATTAATTTTTACATAAATATTTAACTTCCTATAAAAATTTAATAAATAATGAAAGTATTGTAGAATGAACAAATTTTACGTAGAATTTTGAAATAAATAGTATATCTAAATCAGGGGTCGGCAACCTTTTCACCTACGAGGGCGCAATTTATATTACTGAGGACGTGAAGGGCGCTTAAGCAAGATCAGTTGATATCTCTCTGTATCAGTGGTCGGCAACCTCTTTATCTATGAGGGCGCAACTTTAATTATCGGGGGTGTGAAGTGAAGTAACAATAGTAGATGTGTACCAATAATTATTAAAATGTTATTTATATATATATAAGAGAAAAACTATTAAAGAATTTATTATAAAAACATGAAAAATAAATCAATGTGAAACTTGGGACTGCATATCTTCAACCAACTTGCTATAATTTGGCACATAACTCAAGATACCTGATCTTAGGCAGTTGTTTAAATTGTAATCGGTGAGTCTCGATCGGTACTTGGATTTCAAGTGTTTCATGCCTGAAAAATGGACTCGCAAGTGTATGTTGAAACACATTAAGAATATATTTTTAGGGCACATTTTCTTAATAATGGATAGCGATTTTCATCTACTAAATTCCAAAAGTTTTGATTATTTTTGTGTGACCTTAAAATAATATCATTCTGCATATTTATTATTTCCATTTCTAAGTCCTCGGTGTTAACGATATTAAAGTAAGTTCCAATATTAACAGACATCATTGTCCATAAAATTGAATGGATTAGCAAAGAATGTTATTATGGGTTCTACTTCAGAAAACTGACGAAACCTAAAATTAAATTCCTTCAGGAGATTTTCAATGTGTTGTGAAAATGGTTCAGTGGTAACATTTTCATCAGTCAGACTCTCAATAATATATTTTAAATTCGGGAAATGTGATAATGAATTTCTCTCTAGGTGAGACTTCAACAATACCAATTTACATTTGAATGCATCTACTGCACTTATCATTTTTGCAATGTGTTGATTTTTCCCTCGCATCTCCATATTCAGTTCGTTCTATTTTATAGTTATATCAACAAGAAATCCGAAATCCATCAACCAAGCTTTGTCATCCAACTGTGCATAATATTCATTTCTTGACATGAGAAATTCCTTAACCTCCTTTATAAGATTTATAAACCTCACAAATATTTTGCCTCTGCTGAGACATCTAACTTCGGTATGTAAAAGGAGAACATTGAATTCGGCATCTTCACCTTGTAAAAGCAGTTTAAACAATTGGTGTTGCATTGGTATGGCTCTTATGGAATTTATTATTTTTGTTACTGTTTTCATGACATGCTGAAAATGAAGAACTTTCGCACATAACATTTCTTGGTGTATAATGCAGTGATATGAAATAAATTTTGGAAAGATAGGGTCTTCTTTACATAGCGCAATAAATCCATTTTTACAACCTGCCATCGAAGTAATCTGTAGTAATTGCGGTCAACTTCATTAATGGTATATTTCTTTCTTGGACATATTTTTTAAAAGCTGAAAAAATGTCTTCACCTCTTGTTCGTCCCTTTAATGGAAGAATTTTGAGAAATTCTTCCTTTCCTGAAAAATCATTAAACACCATCTTTACAACCATAGCCAATTGAGAAGAGTCTGATATGTCTGTTGACTCATCCAGTTGCAATGAGAAGAAAATACATTTTTGTAAATCATTTGCCAACTCTTTCTCCATATTGGTTGGAATAACTTCAATTCTTCTTGTAACTGTTCTTGCTGATAACTGAATCGTGTTGATTGCTGAGGTAATTTCATTTTTATTTTTAAAATCTTCGAAAGGTGAGTAAGCAATTGCTAACATGGCTTCTTTTACAACCTCTCCATCTTCAAAAGGCTTTTTCCTCTTGGCCAACAAATGCGAAATTTTAAGTGATGCAATCGTTGCTCCTTTTGATTGCTGCACTGGTCTGATAAAAATTATCTGCTGTTAGGTAAAATAGATTTCATATCAGAAATTTTATTTTTCCTGTTCTCAGAGTTTAATGGATAACTAGTATTAAAATTTCCGTGGACCGTATTAAAATGTCTTTCAACATTACTTTTCTTTGAAAGTGCGACACAAGCATTGCACAATAAACAAACACAGTTTCCTTTCAAATCAATAAAACAGAATTGTTCTTCCCAATCAACATTGAAGTAATATGTCCTTTGCCTCTTATTACTCATAATGGGGATGAAATTTTCTACAAATGAATTAATAAACACAGCACCCTGAATATCGGGAAAATATCAGAAATATTGTGAACTGTTGGTCAATTTAAATTGATTTATGTTTAAGCAATGAAGAGGGAAATGAGCTGTTACTGACTGATATTGTAAGAGACGAAGAAAAATCTCCCAAACCCTGTACTTTGTATACTAAGCGAAGAACGGAACCCCGAAACAAACGACTCACAACAATAACTCGAGCAAAGTTATGCTACAAGATGGAGGACAGAACTCCAAAACCAACGACTCACAACAATAACTCGAGCAAAGTTATGCTAAAAGACGGAGGACAGAACTCCGAAACCTATGACTTTTGACAAGAACTTGGGAGTTTCATGCGACATAGGGAAATAGTTTTCCCGTATCGAGCGCCTACCTCCAAATAGCCTGGACCGGCTAACAGAGCTATAGTACACGACAGGTTGAGAACAAGGATCTCAGTTAGTCTTGCACCCGTAATAGCGATTGAAGGCGGCAGGACACCTTCACCTAGCATAAACTAGGGGCAGAGAATTCCCTGCTGTGAAGGATGTATTTATACTAGGGCAAGGTAGGGAGAAGGGAAAAGGACGTGGATAAACAAGAGAGGGGTAACGAAGGAGTCATTATGAAAAGAACTCTGTTAATGACAACAATGTTTTTATCCAACAATGTATGTCCCCATTCTGTTTGCTTATAAGTCCTGACCTTGACGATGTAATTTTGTAACAGACATACGATTCGGCTCGGTGTGATGTAAGATTAAGATGTTTGTTACAAAGTTCTATTCTTCATCTTGTTCCACAACTTATTGGTCTTCTTAGAGTTTTCTGCAATTGGTTAACTTGAGTTATCTTTTTGGCTGGCAGGCGACACACAAATGTCTTGCGGGTGCCATGGCACCCGCGGTCGCAGCGTTGCCGACCTCTGATCTAAATCATCGAATTGAAAGGCCAAAAACTGCCGGCCATATATGTAAGTAGTAATAATAATTTAAAGCGTCGATATTCGTCAAAAATCTCTCTGAAAATTAAACGTCAATTTTCAAAAAATAAACCAAATTCTACCAAGAAGTAATTTTAAGCATCGCTATTCGTTGAAAATCTCTCAGGAAAATTAATGTTGCTTTAAATCGTTGATTTTTTAAAAAATAACCACATTCTACCATGCCTACTTATAATGTATACATATCATCATCATCATCATGCTGCTGTCCGAAGACAGGTTTCAGCTGAATCGCTGCATCCATCCCTCTCTCTCTCTAGAAGCCTCTTTTATACCTCTATAAGTATTATATTCCTGCTTTATATACTCTAATATTCCTATTCTTTTTCTCCCTCTTCCTCTTCCACTAATTTTTCCTTCTAAGATTGTCCTTTGTAAACACTGTCTTCTCAGTATGTGCCCTATCCAATTTGCTTTTCTTTTCCTAATTGTTTTTATTAGCATCCTTTCTACTCCCACCATTTCTAATACTTCTTCATTTCTCTTCCTCTCTGTCCATTTCACTTTCATCATCCTCCTCCATACCCACATTTCAAAACTTTCTAAATATTTTTCCTCCTTTCTCCTTATCGTCCATGTCTCTGCACCATAAAGAGCTCCATCTGTAGCATTTTGCTAATTTCTTCCTTGTTTCTAAATTTATTTTCTTGCTTGTGAGAAGTTCCTTCTTCTCGTTAAATGCTGTTTTTGCCATTGCAATCCTACTTCTGATGTCCTATGTACTACTTCCATCCTGCACTAAAATACTACCAAGATATTTGAAACTACTTACTTGTTCCAATTTTTGGCCATTTACCATTATATTTCATTCTTTATGTTCCTTTGAAACCATCATGACTTTCGTTTTTTCTGCATTGATCTTCATTCCATATTGTTGGCCAACCTCCACTAGTCTGTCTGTTATCCTCTGAAGTTCTTTCTCGTCTTCTGCTATTAATCCCTGATCATCTGCATATTTAATGGTGGTAATACTTTCACCTCCTATCTTAAATTCTTTCTCTTCCATCAATGCTTCTTCTGTTATTGTTTCTGCATAAATATTAAATATCGCTGGTGAAATAGGAAATCCCTGCCTCACTCCCCTTCCTATTGAAGTACTTTCTGTTTCTTCTCCTTCAACCCTGACTCTAATCTTTTGATCAAAGTAAAGGTTTTTAAGCAGTCTTTTATCTTTCCAATCTATTCCTATTTTATTTAAAATACCCAACATTTTATCCTATTTCACTCAGTCAAAAGTTTTCTCCCAATCTGCAAAACAAAAATACATGACTTTATTGACTTCTGGCGCTCTTTCTATCATCATCCTCATACATCCCATAGCATTTCTAGTCCCTCTTCCTCTTCTGAAACCAAACTGTTTTTCTTGCAGCTCCTTTTCTATTTTCCCTTCAATTCTTCTGGTTATTATTCTGGTTAGAACTTTAGCTGTATGAGAAATTAAACTGATTGTTCTGTAATCCTTACAACTTTTTGCATTGTTCTTTTTCTCCAGTGGTACCATAACAACATCTAAAAAATCTTTAGGCCATATGCCAGTATCATATACTTGGTTAAAGAATTTTGTGAGTTACTTACTTTCAAAATTACTTTATTCAAAATGTTCTGCAAATGTGTCGCTCGAAGAAAAACAGAAGTTAAACTGACCAGCCTTCCTCCAACATCGGCAGCCTCATGCCAACACTTTTTATGTATTTACCATGAAATAAAGCTCTGGCAGGGAGGACACCTAAAACCGTAGCTTTGGGGATAGGAAGTAAAGGGAAATGGATTGCATCCTGTTACAACTGTTGAAGTAGCTGCTCCTGATAGCCTCTTGAAGACAATATCATGCACCTGCATACAGAGCTGTCATGCAGGATGTAGTTGTAAAAAGGCCAGTCTGTAATATGCAGGATGTAGCTGTAAAAAGACCAGTCTGAAATGCTCCAGAGTTTGTGTCAAGGCATTGGCTGTGACAATTCCGTTAATTCTGATACAATGACTGAATTCGAGAATGATGATTTGGATGAAGATGATGAATGTTTTGAGGGCTTATTCCAAACACAAGCAGATCCTCAATGAGTAATCCTTCCATTCCTTAATTTTGATGTTGCTGATGATGATTCTGATAAAAATCTATCATGTAATGAAACTGATGATGACGACGATGGTGAAGAAAATTTTAACCCTGATCATGAAAATCCTGATTTTGACCTTTTAAATGAACGCAACCCAGGTATTGGCTTATCACAAGAAGAAACAAAGGGAATAACAGAAAGAGTTTGCTATTCAGATGCTATGCCAAGCACTAGTCGAGGTGTCAAAAAACCCTGTTTTTAAATAATAAACGACAAAACAAAAATTGTGGATTAGGCTTACTGGGGATACCACATTTAAAAAATCTGATGTTGCCCCCACATGACTTTCTCCATATCTGTAATATTTCTAAAAATTTCAATTAGGTTACATAATAATAAATATTTTAAGAAACTGCGAGAAAATTTTCAACTTTACAAAGAACAGAAATAAACTCAAATCATAGCCTTCTGATATTGGATATAGCCACAAAGCTGCAACAATTAAGAAAAGAAAAAGGAACATCACTAAGATGTAACCAAGCGCCAATTGTTAACAATGGTAGGTGGCATGGTGGTGGCAGGTAAAAACATAAGATATCTCTTAAACAATGCATTATATGGAAAAATATTTCAAACAAAGGTTGTAGAAAATTAAATTTTCTATAACTTTTATTCCAGTGCATTTTTACATTTATGAAATATTAAAGCAAATATTTGAAAATAACGGATAAGTGACAAGAGTAAACACCCACTTTTGGTAGACCAATTTTTATCAAAAACTAATCAGCTCTTCTGACTTTTATAAAAATGTTAAATATAAAATTTCCAGTTGACCTGATTAACAGTTTTCAAGTTACAGCACCCACAAAAAAGCTATCACATACACACACATCATCGAGAAAATAGTCAAAATGTGTTCAGGGGACCTGAAAACATGTATTTCCGTTGAAATCTTGATGTCGATTTTTTTCATGAATACAATACTTTCCCCTATACTACGTATATGGAGAAAGTAAAAAACGAGCATTGTGTTCTACCACATGTGTGGTCTGGAAAAGAGTGCATTCTTTTAAACAACTTAGTACAAAACATTATGCTTGACAGTTACATTTCTATACATTTTCATTGTTGACGAGTAAACAATGAAACATCAGCCATGGAATGATGTCCGCAGCTAGCACCATAAAGATAAAATTATTATTTCTTGCGAAACCGTTGCACTAACACTGAAATCTCTAATAACCTTTGTTGTGCAGAATTTAATGCTCTATAAATTATTTCTTGTAAATCACTGTAGGAGCAGCGGTTACTGAATAAAAGGCAAAAAACCTATGCAGAATGGTATCGGCAGCCATTTTTTCAAGATGGTGGCAGAAGTTCCAATCAGATCAATGGGGAGTTTAGTATGTTAATTAGGATGACCAGTAGAACATCTGTACCAAAAATCATCTTTATTTGAATTAGTTCTGGTAAAAAACCTAATTTTCCTAGACATACATAGATATAGGAAAGTTAAAGCTAAGTTATGGATGTATGAAATTTGACAAAATAAGAAACCAGACTTACTTTATTTTGCAAGAAAGATGGAAATCCCTTTCCATAATATGCCACACAAAAATATTCCATCTCAGGGAGAATTTTGTTCATTATACTATCATAAAATTCAGACATTTTCATCAAAATTTTGCTTAATTTCAAATAATCATGGATTTCATTTTCATAGACTATACAGAGATCTTTACAAAATCCAAGAGCATAACTCCACATCTGCAACAAAAATCGAAATATATCAATGTTAAAAATATATTTTTATGTATTTTGTAAATGGTTAACAATTTAGACATTTAATTTTTTACTTTGAGATATAATCATCATAATAAATATTTCAATTTTTTGGAGTTGTAAATATAATAAAAATCAAGTTTAGCTCATAATTGGATTTTTACAAATAAAACTAAAAGCTATATGAATTATTATCCAAAAAATCTTATGCATTGTTCTTTACAATTGGCATATAAACTATTATAGGTTTTAATAGATTATCTAGGCTTGTACTGTAACTATGAAACAAATGAGTAAACAAAACTAACTCTCAATTAAAAATAAATGGATTACTCATTTTGCTGGTTACCCATGCATGAGAAATGACAAGATTGTATTTTTTACCTTTTCTGATAAAAGAATTATCATGTGCTGCTCTTGAATGGTGATTTATGAGTGAGTATAAGCAAAGTATATGCAATATTTCCTCCTAAATTTTTGTAGAAGTATATACTAATTTTATTCAACAAAATCTTTTGGAAAGTTGTGTACGTAATTCAGCATATTTTTATAAAATATGTAGAAGAGAAAGGATGGATAATATTTGGATATCATTTGACTGGATGGAGGTAAGAAAAATAGCTGTGGAAGTAGGTTAACAATTACTGATTTCAGGGCTACATTCTCGCTATTTGACTTTAATTTATCAACATGAGTTATAAGCAATGCCAGAGATTGAATCTATGTATATTGAAAAAATATTGAACATGATAATATTGTGTCAAGTGTGATAGAACTGGATAATCAACATTTTTAAAACTCCCTGGGGTTGTTCAAAAATTACCATCCATATTCCAATTTACGTCATCAATGATTCTAGCTATACCTTCCTGACTCGGCGCTGAAATAGTCCAAAAAAAAAATACTCTGCATCTGTTGCGCAGCACTTCTCCAGTTGTGGTGGATCACATTATTTGAGTGGGAAAGTGTTTTGAATTGACGTATTTATTAAATGTGCATTATTTTCATGGGGATATTTTGTAGCAATGACTCCAAAGAGAAATGGTAGTTATGGCCTTCTTCTTGAAGTGTCCCCAGCAGTCATTAAAATCTTATTAATCTGCTTTAATAGAAGTATTATAAGCTTTGTGAGTTGTGTAGAAAGGAAGATTCATAAAAACTTGAAACTATACTGTACTATTGGGATAACTTGAGTTTAAATTCTCCCGATTTTATTTTCATTTGTATCAGCTGTGGCTTATCCTTTTTTGGGCCTAATAAAACTTGCAGTTTAATGAAAACATTGAAACAAATGTTTTATTTACCTTTATTACGGTAGATTTTCCAATAATTATACAGTAACTGCTGCCAAGAAATAACTTGTTGCATTTTTTTTTCTAGCGATGTCAATTCATAAACGTGTTCACAGAAGTGTTTGTTGCTCTCTGTAAACTTTCTAATAAAAACTCATCATTCCCTATCATTCATACAACTACATTTTGTCAGATTGGTATTACGTAGTTCCTTTTTCTTGTCACTATAGGTACTTTTATGAAATGTAGACATTTCCGATATTATGCACTTTAAAATGAAGTCGTGTCATATTATTTGTTTATTTTATGGCAATTCTGTGTTAATGTATGGTTGATTTATTTGTGTTCTGATACCATTCATATCATATGTGGCACATAAAGCTCCCTAAAATACAGTATATAATGTCTTTCTGTGTTTCGAGAAGTTTTGAACCCAAGGTTTAGGAACTGATTATATTGTATAACATTGATTCATTTAACATTGTTTCATTCAACAAGATAATTTCAGGAACTAATTAATGACATTAATTGCAGATACAGCATACTCAGCATGAGTGATATGTTTTTGGATACACTCAAAATAAGAGCTTTTCCCTCTCTCTTTCAAATCCTTCAAAACTCTCCAAAATATGTGAACATTTGATATGACCCAAATGTTTCAAGAGGCATGTAATAAGTTGAGACTACCAAAGCTGGCTTTTCTCTTGTGGTTTTTGAATTTGGGACTCGTCCAGATTGATCAACTTAGGACCCATACAGATGGTATTTAAATAAATGACCTACAGTACAAGCACACAAATAATGGAAAGTAAATATCTTCCATAGTTAAAACATACCTTGCCTTTGTCCAAATAGTCTATGATATCATAATAAAGACATTCCTTTAGATCAAAATTTGTTTGGCACTGAGGATGCCGGTCAGATGCTAAAATAGGGGACAAAACATTGTCCGACCAATCAAGAAGATCACAATATAAATTCAAAGTGATAGCTGCTTCTGTGTAGTTGCCACATTCAAGATGCAACTCACAAAGTTGGTTCACATATCGAGCATATGTCACTTTTTGATTTATTTCGCCATAGAAGTCCTGTGAAATATATGAAAAAGATTATCCATTAATCAACAATCCCACAGGTATAATTACAGTTAAAAATATTCAGGCAATATTTTATTAAAATATTGGTGTATAAAAAGCAGCAAAACAATCAGTATAAATCTATTGCAGAATTTTATTCAAATAAAATTGAAAATACTTGCCAATAAATTATAAATGCAAATCATGGAATTCTCTTTGTTGTCATCATTGATATATATTCTATATATCAAAAGCCTCTCCAACTGCTTTTTTAACTTGGTAACAAACCGAATTCCCTACAATAAGCAATAAAATTGATTTACATAGAAAATGCTAATATAAATTGTTTGTAATAAAAATATTAATTAAATATGGATTCTTGTGTTAAAATTTTGTAAGCTTTATACACATCAAGTTTTAGATTTTAAATCTCAATTAAAACAATAAAACTAAAATCAAATAAAATTTTTCAGGAATAACCATTAAGTTTTCAAGAAATTAAATGCATATAAACTAGGAAAAAGCAAAGGCATATAAGTCATTATTCAATCATTTTATTAATGTGTCCATCTGCCTGTGATTGATCTTTAAAAATTTAGGTAATTATTTTTTACCTTCTGTAATGACATTTTTTCATTTATTAAACAAAAAATTAGGCCATGAATAATAATCAACTTGTAAACATGATGCATTCTTACCTCCTTTTTCATTAAAACATGTTTTTCAAAATGACTATACAAAATATTGCAGAATTGTTCCTTATAATACATATCTCCTCTTCCACCTTCAATCAATATGTCGATCTTGTTTATCAATTCTTTTTCAAACTGAAAAATGTAACACTAACATTACTTTCAATGTACTTAATATGCATAGGCATACATGCAACTTTGTGTAAAAACTCATAGAAAATCATAAATAAAGATAAGATTAATGTAATTCTACAAAATCATCTTTAATGTTCTTCGTTGTGAAGATAGAAGTAGAATTTAACAGAAAGATATACAAAATATTAAAATCTGGAACAGCGTTACTAATGTAATAATAATAATAATATTTATTTGCCTCAAAGATTTGCTTTACAAATATAAAGCACGTCAGTAGTATAATACAAACATAAAATAATTCAAAATATACATATACAGCTCATACGGCCTCTCTTAAAGTAAATAAGATCCCACACACGTCCAAACTCGTATATATGACTGCCTAAAGGCCAACTTACACTGAAAGCTAAGCCACACAAGCAAGCTTTCTACATGATGTGTCTTTGAATTGCCACAATAGATTTCCCGATGTAGCCTCAGACCGGACGCAAGTCATATAGCATGTATCTGATGTGGCGGACGCTATATCACCGATGATCGCCGGATAGGCGATTTCTCTTCACATAGCTGCGCTGCGCAGTTCAGATGGCTGTTCCATCATTGCCTTACCCTCTTCACCAAAGGAACAAGTGAGTGATCTCACAACGTCACATGGTCTAATAGTGGCACGTGGTCTCATAGCACAGTCGATATAGCGAACGCGCAGTCTGAGCTGACTCAATCTCGAGACTGTGCAAATTCAGCTGCTCCATCCTTCGGAAGGGATGTTCAGTCGTTGGCCTCCTTGGTGTTCTTCGTTAAGAGTAGGCTAATTTCAGCACTGGGTTTCTCTTCTCCCTTGCTATCTAGCTATTCATTGCACTAACTCTTAGATACCCATTGCGCATAGGCAAGAGGTGAATCAGCTGGGAACATACATTAGTTGCATTAGTGACTCAGTCTGCAGCCTACGCTTGAAGTGAACGCATCTCTTTTGCAAAGCTCTTTAATTTTTTGTAAGTTTTCTTCAAATTTAGTCATCAATTTGGGTATTTTGTGATATGAAATGTGATTCCAGGAATGAAACCTCAATTTATAACATTGCACCTATGGGAAATAAGGGTTCAACTTACGATGTCTTGACTTATGACCGTTGTACAGGAACCAATTAGGTCGTAAGTCTGCTGTACACATATAGATATAGATATCTAACATCAAGGGGGGTAGCAAATTATTAAAATAAAAAATTTAAAAACTCAGACACTGAATAGAAACAATTATTCGAAAGAAAATACCAGAGGAACTTTTTAAATGTCACCAAAATTTTTAGCCTACTTTCCAGAATGGAAATAGGCTTATAGTTTTGTCGTTGTGTCTGTTTGCCTATCCTCCCCTATTAACCTTTGAACCAATAGACCTATTTTCATGACACCTGGTGGAAATATCTTGCTACTAGGCCTGAGCTCCCGAGGAGTTTTTGTAGTAAAAATGAAAGTCCCAGATTCTATTCCTGGAACTATCCTTCTTTGATTTACATGGGAAATCTGAAATCCATTGTGCAGGGTAATTTTCTCTTATACATTAAAATATCTTAGAATTGTAATATCGGAGCAGGATTTGTACTATTCACTGAGGAAAGGAATGGAGATTGCAATTTTTATCGTAGAATTTTGCTGATCGATCATATTTTTTTGAATTTTGCAGTTTTTATTATTCATTACAAGTGTGTTGCCATTTCAATGACTATTGTTGGACTCGGATTTGGTATAGTCTAATACATATACACATGATCAATTTAATTTTCCGTTCCAATGTATTTATGTGTGTGTGTATTTTTGGCTAATCAATCTCTTGGATTATTATAGCCATAGCTGCTTCCACACCAAACACAATCACAAGGGAGGAGGGAAACCCGATGCTGGCATTAGCCTTTTCTTAATGAAGAGCACCAAGGGGGCCAAGGGCTTAACATCCCTTCCGTAGGATGGAACGCTGACTTTGCACAGTCTCCTCAAACCATAAAAACATTTGAATTGCTGATGCCAAAATTTCTCTTTACAAACCAATTGCTTTGAGTGCTACTCCAGATGGTCTTTACCCTGCCAAGGAGGCCGTCCATTGCTAGGTCATTCACCCTGAGAGGGTTTTTTCCATGCACTCTTTCTTTCCTCAATTCCTAGAAGGTCCTTTGCCTCACCTCCTGGAGATGCCCCAGGAGATATGTATTTACCCTTTGGAATCGGCCTTTTGAAGACATTTTCAGAACAGTTATTCATAGAGCTTTCGAGTGAATACATCTAGCAGTTTTCCTTGTTTGTGCTCCATAGCATTTTTATTATACTCTTGTTTTTGTTATGTTGTTATATTCTTATATTGTTATTTTTTATTGCATATTATTTTGTGATTTTATCACTATACTTATCCCTAATGGAGCATGAGTATTCCGACAGTGATATTGACACTGAAGAAATTTGCAATGAGGAATCTGGATCGGAATCAAGTGTGTCTGAAGAATATCTTAGTTCTGATGCTGAGTACACAGTGGATCCATCATAGGATAATCGATGGCATGAAGTGAACACATCAGGTCCTCTTCCTCCTGCTCCGGAAAGATTTCCTTTTGAAGATGAATCTTCATTGAATTTTGAAGTTGATCCAGGAGGAGGTATTTTAATTTTTTTAACTATTTGTTGATAAAGAGCTAGTTGTTTCTATTGCCAGTGAAAAAAACAGATGTGCGACTCAATCTCTCAATGCTAGGCCATCAAGTTCAAGTACCGCTGTACATCAGTGTCACCACACCACTGGAGCTGAAATTTGTGTTTTCCTTGCAATAGTGATGTTGCAAAGCATTGATCACAAACCTGACCAAGAGTTGTATTGGTCAACAAGACCTGTGTTTTTCCCCCATTCTTTGGACAGACAATGTCCTACAGAAGATTTGTGAAAATATGACAGTTTTTGCATTTCAGTGATAATGAGACCTAAGATTGCAGAAAATCACCCAAATCCTAAATTGAATAAAATATGGCCAGTCTTTCAGAGCTTACAGAAGAAGTTCTGAAAAGTTTACATGCCTGAGAGAGACATCACAATTGATGAAAGCCATTTGTTATTCAAAGGAAGACTGGGATGGCGACAGTATATTCCGCAAAAAAGGGCGAGATTTGGCATAAAAACTTTCATGCTTTGTGAGGCGAAAAGTGGGTATATGTGGTCAAATGTAATTTACATGGGGAAAGGGACTATTTTCTATAGGGAATTCCAAAATCTTCTGATGACATCACAGGTGGTTATGACTCTATTGAAGCCCTTGCTAGACAAATGTAACTAACAACAGACAATTTTTATACTTTGCAGCAATTGGCAGATTTATTGGTTTTGTGATCAACAGGCATTTATGGAACAGTGCACACAAATTGAAAAGAGATGCTCATTGGCCTAAGTGAGAAACCACTTAGAAAAGGAGAAATAGTGGTATATCATAGAGGGAAAGTGATTGTGCTTCGATGGAAGGATGTGGGAGATGTAACGGTTCTCTCTACCAAGAAATGGTGACAATGAAGGAAAGAGTGGCAATAGGCAAAAATACCAAAGACTGTTATTGATTATAATGACACAATGGGAGGGGTAGAGAGAGTGGACCAGCGCCATTCGGGTGCCCATCGCAGTGCCTCGAATTTGAAGGTAGTGACGACCATCGAAAGAGAAGTTGTTCAATTTGAGCACCATTGCTGCCAAGTCTAATAAGAAATGGGAGGAAGGTCTTGCGTCGGGTGGTCTTGAGTCCAGGAGTTTACTAAGGGCAGAGAGTCCATCATCGTAGGGGATGTTTGTGTAGAGGGAACAGACATCGATAGTGGCCAAAATGGTATTGGGTGGGAGAGGAAAGGGGAGGTGTTTGAGAAAGTGGTTAGTGTCTTGGATGAAGGAAGGGAATTGACGAATGAGAGGTTGTAGGTGGGAGTCAACGAAGGCGGAGATGCGTTCTGTAGGGGAATTAAAGCTGGCAACAATGGGGCAGCCGGGGATGTTGGGTTTATGGATTTTAGGGAGAAGGTAGAATGTGGGTGTGCGGGGTTTGTTGGGGATCATTAGAGCAATGGCGGAATCGGAAAGGCCTTCCTGTTTTCCTGAGGAATGAAGATAGGACGAAATTTGGTAGGAGTGGTGGTCTGTGGGGTTGGAAGTAAGGTGATGGTAAAAGGTTTCGTCAGAAAGTTGGCGCTCGGCTTCCTTATTATATTTGGCGTGATCCATCACAACCGTGGTGGTGCCCTTGTCAGCAGGGAGGATGATGATATGGTCAAGATGTTTGAGTGTAGAAATGGCATGCCTTTCACGTCTGGTAAGATTATCTGTATGGTCGATAAGATCAGAAAAGTTAGGTTGGGAGATTCTGGAAAGGATATAATTGAGGTATTGTTCGACCGGGTGTAGGGAAGGAAGGGTGGGTGGAATGTATTGGGAAGGAGGTTTGAAGATGGAAAAGGTAGGTGGGAGGCCGGGAGGGAGTTTTGGGTTGGCAGAGGTGAGAGAGTCTTCTTTGGGAGGGTTAGTTTTTAGACGTAGTGTGCGGGCAAAGGACTGGACGTCGGCAAGGAGGCGAAAATGATCAAATTTGGTGGTGGGACAAAAGGAAAGGCCGCGTGAGAGGAGTTCATTCTCGGCAGGAGTAAGTACGTGGGAGGAAAGGTTTAAGACTTCATCTAGTTGGCAAGATGAAGAGGTGGTGGCAGGAGTGTGCGAAAAATAGGAGCGCTTCAAAGGTTTGTGGGTTAGGAAAGTGTGGGTCTTTTTCAGGATATAAAGTGATGGTGGCATTGGGAATCCCAGGAGGTCCGCAAGACAGGGAGTTTGACCGATGAGTGGCGGGGAAGGAGGTGGTTTGTTGACCTCGCCAGCTGTTATGAATGGAAGGGGAAGACCAAGTTTGAGGTGACGGACGCAAAGCAGAGAGAGTTTACGGAGAAGTCTGTTGCGATGTGCAGTGATATCATTAGCCGCTTGAAGGAAAGCGGCACGAAGGTCGGATATGGATTGCGAAGAATGATGAAGATAAAGAACGAGAAATTTACAATTAGCGAATTGGGTGATAGAGAGGGTGGTATAATGGTGTATGGTGGAACGGATAATGTGGATAGAGGCGAGGTGATACGTGAGGGCTAGGGAAGCGCGGATAGGGGGAGGAAGGCCTGAAAGAGGAATTCTGATGGTGAGGCATTTGGGGGTGAGTCCAAGTGCAAGGCAGGAGTTGAGGAATTCAATCTGGCAGTTGAGGGTAATGTGTCTACGGAGATGATAACGGAGACGGGTCAGTTCCATGGTGGAAGAGAAAGATAAGAGGAAAAGACGACAGGAAAGAAACGTAAAGATATAGACAAAAAAGGAGAAAAAAGGATGGTATATATATTAACTAAAGGAAAAGAAAAGGTAGTGATGAGGTTGGCAACAAGGTGTTGAGGGAAGCCCAGCGGACACTTACCAAGTTGAGGACCAACCTGGCAGGCTGCTGGGGGCGTCGAAGAGACACGTGAAACACACGAACACAAAAAGACAAAAAACACGCAAGCTTATGGGGCCTATGCCCTTCTTCAGCAAAAGAGTAACGTAAAGTGACACACTGGGTGAGGAATGACAGGGTGATGTGGGAAGGTTGATGATTGGAGGAGGTGGGGAGTAGGAGGGGTGGATAGCCAATAAAGAGGGAGTGTGGTAAGGGAAAGTGCGAATAACTACAATGTAACAAGGAGACATTGTAAGGGGGCTAATAGGGTTAGCGGAGGTTGAGGCCAGGCGGAGAAAAAGAGTCGAGAAGATGGATATGTGCTAGTTCCCAGTGTCGGAGAAGGGGGGCAGGAGTGTCATAGGGTAAAGCGCGAATAATCCTAACATTGTAGCAACTATTGAAGGGAACATTGTGGGTATTGGCATGTAATGCAACTGGGAGGGGGCATCTGAGAGAAACGCTATTCCAGTGACCGTTCATTCGGATGTTTAACGGATTGCTGGTGAGGCCTATGTAAAACGCGGGACAAAGGGTGCAGGTAAGGAGGTAAATGACGTTACGGGTGGTGCAGTTGCTTCTGGAGGTGATGGGGTAGGTGATGTTGGTGGAGGGACTCGAGAAAGAAGATGATGGTAGGTGGATAGGGCAAGTGAGGCAGCGAGGTTTTCCGCAGGGGTGGGAGCCTATTGCAAGAAGCGTGGTAGAAGTGGGAAGTTCCTTCCTCCACAAGATATTTCCCAAATTTGGGGGCCGGCGGAAGGAGAGGAGCGGAGGATTGGCAAAAAGGTTGATAAAGAGGGACTGATGGGAGGAAGAGGTAAGAATTGGGTGGGCAGCATGAAGGATTGTTTTGAGAGCTTCGTGGATACCAGGAAGGAAAAGTGTCGTAAGAATGAGTGGAGGGGTAGATGCAGGAATAGTGGGTGTGTGAGGATGAGATCCATTGTGGGTAGGCGCCCTATGGATCTGTTCGCGGACCGAGACTGGAGGGTAACCACGTTTGAGAAGAGCATCCTCGAGGACAGAGTAATACTCTAGAAGGGATGCTCTATCAGAACAAAGCCTCCATCCTCGACGAGCAAGGGCATAGGGGATAAAGGTTTTGGTATGAAGGGGATGGCAACTATCAAAGTGGAGGTATTGGAGGCTGTTGGTGGGTTTGATGTGAACACAGGTGCGGATTTGGCTGTCTTGAAGGTAAAGATCGACATCCAGGAATTTGATGTGGGAGGTAGAGGATTGGTGGGTGAAGGACAGTGAAGGATGGGAGGAGAGACGCGAGAGAAAGGAAAGGAGAGAGTCAGGTCCATGCGTCCAAATGAGGAAAACATCGTCGATGTATCTCAGCCACAAAAGTATACATATATATATATATATATATGTGTGTGTGTGTGTGTGTGTGTGTGTTTATTGCATAAAAGTGTTTTATATTGTATATAGGTACATATTATACACAATTTTTTTTCAATTCTGTAGTTACCATGAAAGAAATGTTAGTTTTAAATATGAATCGATTTCAAATACTTTGTCTTTATCAATAATATGAAAATGTTAAAGTTCAATAAAATTTTTATTAAAATTTATTCTTAAAAAATTATTGCATTTCTTTAATTGTCTCACTGTGATTTTTCCAAATCTGTAATAAAAAATTACTTTTTTTAGACCCTATATTGTAAAAAAATCATCAGGGAAGCGGTTAATTTCTTTAGGTAGCTTATTAAAAAATATACATTCTGCATAAATGGGGTTATTGCTGAATAATTCTAAATTATAGGGAATTACAAATGTATTGAATTTGTTCCCAGTATTATAATTATGGATGTCCATATTAATTTTTATATTGAGTGATCTACTATTTTCCATTATAAATAGAATAACAAGTAGGGATGTGTACGAGTATTTTGTGGTACAGAAGTGCTTTTCATCTAAATATTGGCACAGAAAGTTCTATGCAAATACATGTATAATGAAAAATTATTTTTCTTTTTACTGTGGTAGTCCTGCTCTTTAGATTCGTTCTACACATTCATTTCATTCTACAATTCTATGCTCACCTTACACACGAAATTTATTTTTGAAATCAATTCAGCCAATACCTTCAAAATTCATAGTTACATAAAAATTCTATCCTTGATATTGTGGTAACCCTGTTTAGTAAACCCAGTTGAAATATGCTATTTTAATTATTTATTTATAGGAAGATTATATACGTATACCATATTGGATTATCCTTATGGTCATTACTCTAGAAATACATGTAAAAAAATATCATTTTACTTTTTATTGTGGTAGCCCTGCTATTTAGCTCTGCTTTAAGCATTGTGAATTCATTATGGTATGTTGTACAAATCTTTAATCCAAATTTAGTTGAAATTCGTTCAGCCAATCCCTTCCAAATCCATAATTACAGAAAGAGTTTAATTTGTAAGTGTGGCATCTCTGATTGGTTGATCTAGTTCAAATATGCAGTTATGGTTTCGTATATATATGTACATTATAAATATTATATTTGGTTAAAATTGATGGGGACAGTTCAACATAAATACTTGTAAAAAGAACATTTTTACTTGTATTGTGGCAGCTCTGCATTGTATATCTATACTAAAACATCTTGATTTTGTTATTTTATGTTGCATGCCTCCTTCATGCAAAATTTTGTTGAAATCTGTTCAGCCAATTCCTTCCAAATTCATTATTACCGAAAAGTTTAATTTTGTAATTTTGGCACCCCTTCAAAGTCGATCCGGTCAAAATATGTCATTTTGGTCATGAATTTATGTGAATATTCTATGCACCAAATTTGGTTGAAATCGGTTAAGCTAATTCTTCCATGATATATGCGTACGGATGGACATGACGAAGATAATAGTGCTTTACAGCATTGGCAAGAAGCACTAAAAAATATAAATACATGAAAAGAGAAAAATTTTAAGTTTTTTAAATAATGGTCTACAACTATCTTTTCTTTTAGTGCTTGAAAGTATCCTAACGTCCCACTTCTGGAGTTTAAATACATGTTCTGAGTGGTGAGAATGACCCCAGGCTGCCACTGCATATTTTAATCTACTTAATATGTATGAGTAATAAATCATAATTCCTATTGTGCAATCTGTTATATGGATTATCTTTCTTAGCAAGTAGCATCCAGAAGCAACTTGGGCAAATACTGAGTTAATATGAGGTCCCCAACTGAGGAATTCACTAATTTGCAATCTCAGAAATGTGACAACTGATGAGCTTTTCATTACTCCAAGAATTTTAGATATGGACTACATAATAGTCTGTTTTGGTGTGGATGGAAATGCACAAATGTAGATTTATCTTTATTAATAAATAGCTTACTCAACTGACACTAATTTTCCATTCTTAAAATGCCTGATTGAGTTAGTGAAGATATATCATTTGGACTTATAATCAAGTGATTGGTGTCATCTGCATACATATACAAATCACCCTCATTATACAAGGATAGGTCATTTATGTATAAGAGAAACAAAAAGGGTCCCAAAGTGGATTCTTGAGGGACACCTCTAGTTACTTTTAGATGACTAGATGAGAAACATATTCCATTAGAGGAATAGATAGAGACAGCCTCTTTCCTGTTTATGATAAGGGATTTAAATAGATTGTTTGTGATGCCACAGATCTCCTAGAATTCAATTTTTTGCAATAATATATTCATCATCATCATAGGCAGTCTGTCCATAGACAGGTCCATGATTATTCATGGTTAAACCTGGTTCTCCATATACTCCTATTTTCCACTGTCCTCTTAATATCTTGATAACTCTCTTTCCCTTTCAAATCGTCTATCAGCTGAAACCTTTTCCTACCTTTCTCTTTTTACATCTAGTTTTCCTTCTAACATGTCTTTAATCATACTCTCTCTCTCTCCTCAGGTAATGTCCAACCCAGTTTGCCTTCCTCTTTCTAATAGTCTGTATAATCATATGCTTCTCTCCTACTCTTCGTAGCACTTCATAATTTTTCATCCTACCTGTCCATTTTATCTTCAGCATTCTCCTTCAAGTCCACATTTCAAAGCTTTCCAAGTATTTGATATCATTTTTCCTTAGCATCCATGTTTCTGCCCCGTACAAAGCTATACTCCATGCATAGCATTTTATCAACTTCTTGCGGATATCTTCCCTTATAAGTAGGTGTTTCTTTCTTCTGAAAGCCGCTTTTGCTTTTCCTATTCTACTCCTGATCTCATCTGTACATTTTGCTTCTCTTGTTATGATGCTTCCAAGGTATTTGAAACTTGTTTTAAAGGCTTTCCTTCAATACTTATGTTCAGATTCTCTTCTCTGCCTGATATTCGAATGACCTTGGATTTTTATGTTTTTATTTCCACTATTTTCTACCTGTTATTACTAGCCTATTTATCATTTTCTGGAGTTCTTTTTCCTTTCTTGCTAGAAGTACTTGATCATTCACGTATTTTACTGTTCTTATAATCCTTCCTCCAATTTTGAAATCTCCTGTGCCTTCTAATGCTTCTTGCATTAGACTTTCTCCATATACAAGGGTCATTTTTAAAGTAAGAATCGTTTGCGCACCCTACCCGCGCAGGTCATTGACAGGAGACGTCTCAATGTTGAATGATCTCTCTAGGGCCCTGGCCACGTCCTCAGTGTGCGCTGAGCATTTGAGTGAGTTGGTTGATTTTTCACAGTGCTTTATAAAGAACCATGTCTATCACTAATCCCGCCGATTGTGAAGTGCGTTCGGTGATTAGATTTTTGAACGCGAAAAAAATTTGCCCTGCCGAAATCCATTGCCAACTTGTGGAAGTGTATGGGGAAGGTTTAATGAATGAAGGGAATGTGCGAAAGTGGTGTTGTCTGTTTAATGGTGAAAGGACAAATGTGCACGATGACGCACGATTTGAATGCTCGTCTGTCATGAGTGAGGACTTGAAAAACAAAGTCGATGCGCACTTTCGTGAAAGCAGGCGCTTCACTATTGATGAGCTTCATGAGGATTTTCCAAATGTTTCGCGATCTGTCCTCTATAAGATTGTCACAGTTCCCCTCCAATATGGAAAGATTTGTGCCAGGTAGGTTCCAAGAGTTCTCACAGATGCACACAAGCAGAAATGCATGGGTGCTGCTCTGTCGTTTTTGGAACGCTACCACAGAGATGGTGTTGAATTCGTAGACCATATCGTGATGGGAGATGAGACTTGGGTCTCACACTACACGCCAGAGAGTAAGCGGCAGTCTCTTGAATGGCATCACCCCCACACTCCAACAAAACCACGAAAATTCAAGCAGACACCTTCAACTCTGAAAATCATGGCCACCGTTTTTTGGGACATGAAAGGCATTCTTTTGGTTGACTTCTTGCCTTGCGGAGAAACCATCAATGCAAACGCATATTGTGAAACATTGACAAGGCTATGGCGCACTATCCAAAACTGCCGGCGGGGCCTACTCACTAGGGGAGTGTGTCTGCTTCATGACAACGCGCGACCACATGTTGCACAAAAAATGCAAGCGCTGTTGGAGAAATTTGATTGTGAAATCCTCGACCATCCTCCCTACACCTGGCACCTTCGGACTTCCATCTTTTCAGAAAAATGAAGGAATTTTTGGGTGGCAAACGGATGGAAACTGATGAAGAAGTGAAAGAAACAGTTGTGGGTTGGTTGGATGGACTGGCGGCCAACTTCTATGATGAGGGGATCATCAAGCTCATGCCACGTTTGAACAAATGCCTGGATCTCTATGGGGACTATGTAGAAAAATATAGAAATGTTTTACGTAGTAGTAGCAATAAAATTATTTGGATATATAAAGTTTTTATTTTTTTATGACAAAACTGTTCTTACTTTAAAAATGACCCTCGTATATTGAATAGGGTCAGCGATAAGCAGCAGCTCTGTCTTACTCCTCTACCAATATTTACTCCACAGGTGTCCGCATTCTCCAACCTGACCTTTACAACTTGATTCACATATAAATTCCTGATCAGTCTCCTGTCTTTCCAGTCTACACCTATGTCGTTTAATATACCCAATTTACTCTATCAAAGGCCTTCTGCCAGTCTACAAACCATATGCAGATATCTTGACTGTATTCTATTGCCCTTTCTGATATGATTCTAACTGCCCCTATAGCATCTCTACTTCCTCGTCCTTTTCTGAAACTGAATTGATCTTCCCCTAGCATTTCTTCTGCCTTTTTCTCCAGCCTTTTATTAAGAACCCTCTTGATGATCTTCAAAGTATGTTACAGAAGGCTAATCGTTCTGTAGTCTTTACACTGCATTACCTTTGGCTTCTTCTTTAGAGGGTTCATTGTTACTTCTAGGAAATCCCGAGGCCACTCTCCCATGTCATAAATCCTATTAATTAATTTCGTGATCGCTTTTAGTCCTGATCCCATGACTTTAAGTACCTCAGCCAGTATTCCATTGCTGCCTGTGGTTTTCCCTTTCTTTAGTTCCACAATCGCTTTTTCTACTTCGCTCTCCATAATACTTGGTCCTAAGTTATCTTTTTCATTATTTTCCTCATCTTCCAGTTATATTTTTGCCGATCCTGCCTGCTTGCTATATAGTTCCTTAATGTATTCTTCCCATACCTGTGCTACATCCTTTGCTTCTGAGACTATCTTCCCATCTGTATTCATAATTCCTTTACCATGAATTCCATTAGACTTCTTATCTTCTAATTCCAGTGTCCTAGCATGCATCATATCGTACTGTCCTAACTTCTCCATTTGTTGTAATTCATCACATTTTTCTTTTATTCAATTTTCTCTAGCTTTATCTGTTACCCTTCTCAACTCATTATTTATACATCTATAGTTGGCTCTACCTTCTTCACTGTTAACATTTTTCCATTTTCGTCTCTCATCCATTTTCTCCAGCATTTTCTTAGTGATCCATGGTTTTCTGATTTTCTTCTCTTGTTTTCCAATCTCTTTATCCAAGGTATCCTTGATACTGGTTTTAATTTCTTCCATTCTATATCCATGGTCTTTGGTTTGTTTTCCAAATTTCTTAGGCGATCTTCCAACTTCATGCTGACTACATCCTGCCTTTCTTTTAGTTTTTCTAGGTCCCAAGTCTCTTTCTCTTCTCATTTTTCTCATTTGTTTAACCTTTGTACTTACATCAACTATTAGAAGGTTGTGATCTGAATCAATGTCTGCTCCTGGTAATGACTTGGCGGTCTTTATGCTGTTCCTGAATCTTTGTTTTACTAGGATGTAATCTTATTATTATGTAATATAATATTATTATTATTAGGATGTAATCTGTTTGGCATCTCATTCTATCTCCTGGGGTTTTCCATGTATATAACCTTCGTTTATGGTTTTTGAACCATGTATTAGTCACTACAAGGTCATTATTGATGCAGAATTCTACCAGTTTTTCCCATCCTCGGTTTCTCTTCCCAAGACCGTATTGCCCGACAACATTTTCTTCCTTTCCTCCGACTATACTGTTCCAATCTCCCATTATTATGCAGTTTACCTTTCCTCTTCCATCTTCTTTGTAAATGTCATTAATTTGCTCATAAATCTCCTCGATTTCTTCATCTTCATGAGCTGGTGTTGGCATATATACCTGGATTATCATCATGTCCACTGGGACTGCTTTTAGTTTTATTGCCATCAGTCTATCGTTTGTTGCTATTATCTTTGCCATGCTTTTCATCATATCTTTCCTAAGTACCAGAGCTACTCCCCTTTCCCCACTATTTCCTCCAGAGTAAACTACAGTGAACTCTTCGAAATCAAACTGTCCTCCTTCCCATCTAGTTTTGCTCAGTCCTATAATGTCAACCTTATTTCTTCTCATTTCTTCTTTCAAGTTCTCTAGCTTTCCTGCCTTTCTCATAGTTTTTATGTTCCAAGTGCCTATTCGTAAATTACTTTTGACAAATCTTTTCCTCAAGGCAATCCCCGCCCAAAGATCCAATTGGGGGACTATTTTACCTCCAGATTGTTTTACCTCGTGAGAACTCATATTGTCCAACCATATAATCATTACTAGGGATTGTAATGTGGTAGTTTCCCTCTTGCTTTCCACATTGCAGTACTGTAGCTGTTCAAATCATCCCGATCATGCCTATAGCTGTACTGGATATAGACCCAGGCAACATCATTTGTTCTCAGGTCTATACCACACTGACAGTACTGATGCCTACTGCCAGGCACTAATGATAGTTTTTTTTTATAAAACCTCCATTCGTGGGGTTTGAACCCTGGAACTTTGTAATGAGAATAATATATATTATGATCATCCAAATTAAATGCTTTGGTAAGATAAAAAAAATACCAATGGTGTATTCATGATGGTCAAGGCCTTCAAGAACCGAGTTGATAAATCTGTATATAGCAGTTTCAATTGACAAACGCTTAATGAGAAGGTTGGTGGCTTTGTTGACTTATGGCTCAATTCTAATCAGTGTGACAAACTCACACTGATTAAAACCCTTAATGAATCCAAATTGGCATTTTGATAGAATATTAAATTTTTTCAAAGATGATACAAATCAAAAATTTAGAAAAAATGGATAATATTGAAATTGGTCTACAATCATCTCTGACATCTTTCTTGCCTTTTTTTAAGATAAGAACAACTTATGAGATTTTTAAGAGATCAGGCAAGATGCCTGATGAGAATGACAAATTTACAAGATCAGTGATTGGAGATAGAAGCTGATACTTTATATCACCCATGATAAGTGAGCAGGGAATTTCATCCCATCCAGATGAATGCTTAGTAAATATTTATTGTATCAATTACAGAATTGACTTAAGCTTCACAAGTGGGATGTAGGGAAATGGTATGATTGCAAGTGATAGAGGATTGTCTCCTAAGAAAATCTTTTGGAGAAACTTGATTAATTAAGACTTTGTTAATGGAGTTAATCAAATGTAAATTAAATTTATCAGCAATTTCAATAGGATCAGTGAAAGAAACATTATTTAACACAATTTGGTCAAAAGTTGTGTTATTTGTTATACCAAATGATTTCTTAATGATTTTCCAGGCATTCTTAGATAATACCTCCATCAATGAAGCCTCTGGCAATGAAGCTTTTTTTTACGAAGTCAGCACTTTACTCCAAAATCTCTCCCGAAATGTATTTAAAATACTTAGATGCAAGAGAAAACAAAGAGTTTTTTGCTATTACAAACTTTAAGTGATTTTCTTGCAGCTTAAAGTTGTGAATCTTATGCAGGATTATAAATCAACAATTTTTTAACGAAATACAAAAAATAATCTAAAAACAAAAACGGAGAAAAAATGGTATTTTAATGTGATTTTTATGCTGTTTTGGGCAATGTAAGTATGGAGGTTACTTTGGTGAGAGAGTTTTTCGGGAATGAAGGAGAAAATATGCCCCATTGGAGCCCCTACTCTACGGACGTGGTGAGACACATCATACCTCGCTGTATGTCTGTCTGTCTGTCTTCAAATGTTCTATTCGCCGTAAACAGTTTCAAGGGTCTCAAGTGTGTTGGGATTATATTAAGTATTTCTTCCTTCAAAGAAGTCCCTGATATCCAAGGAAAATATCGTTCTCTTTTAGTTCTAAGTCATCAGTCGCGCAGTGAGCATTGCTTTCGTACTTTCTCAGATGCCTTTTACGAAATGTTTCATAAAAAACACTTCCTCAAAAGCTATACTTGGAATTTTAATCCATATTTTAGGGTTTAATTAACTGAATTTAACAGCAACCCTAATGTCAGCCAAACAACCATTGAGTGGTAGTAATCCTAGTGCACCTAAGAAGAAACGAAAATCCATCTCACTTGCTGAGAAGATGCAAGCAATACAATGAGTAGAGTCAGGCAGGCTATTGTGAGATGCATCAAGAAATGAAGAACAAATCAGGACAATCTACCCTTGATGCATTCCTTAAGAATAAATCGTCTACTCCACAGTCCAACCAGGTCCATCAACCCGAGATCCCAGCATTACTAACCCCCAGTAAGGTCTGCAATCCACCGTTGCCAAGTTATGGCGATGATGTTGGTAATTATAACGATTAAAGTTCCATGTAAAGTCTCTGGCAAGAGATTTTAAAAGCTTTTTTGCCTTTTCATTTGTTTTACATACATGTTTTTATTATTTTAAATCATATACGTACATCTTCTATGATATGGTTTACGAAGTACTGGAACCTATCCCAATTTACTACATGTTAAATCTACCTCTGGCAATGAAGTTTCCAAGAACGAAGTGGATGCTAGGAACGCATCTATTTCATTATGGGAGGTATGCCTGTATATTGTAAAAAAAATATGCAAGCTGCCTTTGGTTTGAAGTTAACCTTTTCGCTGCTATGGACTTGGAGCTTCTGCATCAGCCGTGTGCGCCGAGTTCAGTGACCTTGAAGCACCCCTGTGCTGAATACTTTATATTTTAAAAGTTATTTTGTCAATCATTTACATTCATATTGATTATTAACCATCTTGAAAAAATATTTTCATCTTTCTTATTGATTCTTTTTATTAATAGCAAAAGAAAACGAGAGAATCCAAACGCAACTAAAAAAACTTGGTTTGAGAACGGGATGTATTACATATGAAAGTTGACACAGAACTGAAGATATTTCTGGCTTTTTTCTGTCTGTTTTAGGGCATAGGGTGTGAGAAAAGTGATGGCCAAGGGATGAAAAAGGTTCTATGCGGGTGCAAAAAGCCCGGGGAAACGAAGTAGAAGCAGCCTTTCTCATCATCCAAGGTTAGACTAAAAACAGCTTGAAAATATATGTCTACGCCATCTACAGAGTGTCTAAAACATCTGTTTGTACCACAAAAATCCATGGCACTTCGTTAGCATCGATACGACTGAACGCGTTTTGAGCAGCGAATGGAAAAGTTTGAAACGCATATATGCGTTGTTAGCAGTCAAGGCACCGTTCTGCCCGCCCACATATATGCGTCGATAGCAGTAGCAGCTGTGCGGTACCTCAACGCATATATGCGTCGATAGCAGCGAAAGGGTTAAATGAAAAATTTAAATACCTTATACACCAAAAAAATATTAATAAGTAAATACTGGTGAAAGTACACACATACAGACACACCTACCTGGTTTATGGAAAACTAATTCTCTCCAGGGACTGAAGTATTATGTGTGAAAGTTTGCAGGAAAATGATTCTGAGCCAGGCACACACATGCAATCATGAACACACACATAGAAAATCAAAACTACACCAGTATTTATTTATAATCCTAAATGCATATTTCAACATCAACAATGTCATCATCAGTAGGAAAATTAGGGAAAGAACGTTGACTGAAAGTGGAATTTATATAGGTGCAGGGGATGTGTTGTGATTGGTGGGATGAGTTGACAGTTGATTTTGAGAACAAAGGGAAAGGAACATGTCATTGGTGATCGGACCAGAGTCAGTTCATTATTTTATTTTAGTGTCAGTATATGTATATACTTCCATATACATCTAGTTTCTTTGTGCTTACAATGTATCTAAGTAGTGTAAGGTCCTTAATGTAGATAGAGTGGACTGTGTCTACATATTTTGTCTCCATAACTAAACGATTATATTTTTTTGCATTCAATGTAAAGCCATTTATCATTTGCATTATTAATAGATTTATATTTGATAAAAAGATCTTTTAGTTCCTGCGACAAAACAATAATTTCAGGGGTAATCAAAAACAGATCCTCAATCAGTAGCTTGGATACAAGAGAAGAATCTGAAGCATGCAATTGTGGACAATTTTCTTGTTTGTGATGGTTGTATTTATAGACTGGATTGGATAAATAGACTGAAGTAAGCTGTGCCATATGGTCAGAAAGATGTGTATCCAAGGTAGATGATTTAAAGGCCACAAGATTGGTGAAAATATTGTCATTACTGGAGGAGGAATTATGTGTTACTTGAGTTGGGCTGAATAATGTTTGTCTTAAGTTGTGTCCTGCAAATATATCCAATAATTCATTTTTCATATTGTATTTAGAGACAAAATCTTCACACAGAATGAGGTACTTACCCTGTCTAGAGCAAAATTCAAGGATATTGCTAATATTATCTTTAAAATTAGAAGAAATACCATTTGGTGACCTATAAACACACAAGATTAAAATATGAGAGTTGTCAATTTTTAAATTAACTAAGCAGTACAACTTTCACTTCACAAGCAAGGATTCTGTTTTTCACTAGAATTAAAGCCACCACATTTATGAGTATCTCTACAATAGTCACTAGCAGTCATATAGTTATTGATTTTCAAGCTAACTAATTCTTCAGAAGATAGCCAGTAGTACACTTATTCCAAATAGAAGCATTAACATGTAAACATTGTCTGAACTGTTATAATTAATTTATCATAGTCTCAATACACAGCATAATGTATTTAATAACTTGAAAAGAATAGTACAAGTGTTGATTAGAGATGAAAATTTTAATAATCATTTATCTGGGAATATTCTAAGTTATTCAACTAGAAAATGTCACATTTTTCATATTTACCATAAAATAACCATCTGTTTTCATATCATTAAGAGCATTGAATAATGTCAAGGAAATATATATTTATAAGTAGTAAGGCTATTTTACCTTAGAGAAGTTGGAATTGCCAGGGCCTTTTGATTGGGAAATATCTTTTTGAATATGTGTGCTATTGAAGAATTCACATTGTGCCATATCAAACAAGATATGAAATGTAGCTTTTCGAAGTTCAGTATCAGAAATAACACTCATATCAAGGAAAGGTCCCACAAGATCAGGAATGAACTGCATTTTGTAATGTCCTTATTAAGTAATTTAAAGAAAAAATATAAAAACAATTTACTCAAACATTTTTATAAAGTCTCAGCATAAAGTATAACTTAGAAGCTTTAGTTTCTCATTCAAATGCCAATTAAGTGAACATCAAAATAGGAGTTTATGTATAACTGCTTTCTGCATTGAAGGAGTGTAAAAACATTAAAATTGTAAATAGTATATCTACCTAAGGCAAACCACATGCTTTTGATGTCACATCCAATTTCCCTTCTCATATCATTGTAATTCATGATGATGTGCGAACGTTTCTTCTCAGAAAAATTTTCCAGCTGTAGAAATGGCTGTGTTATGAATGCAATGGCACTATGAAAATAATTATTCCAAATCTGCCACTCAAATGAGTGAAGAAATTGACTCTTAATGATGATAGAAATCCCTTTGATGGTCTTTAGAACAACACTGAAAGAAATTGAGTAAATAAGGTATTAATCACTAAAATTTTCCATTCATTAAAAATAGCAAAGATAAATGACCTATGATGACAAGACATTTTTGCTTCCTAGGTAAGGTTTGAAAATTAAGCCTCCCTCCTAAAGAAAGTATACAGTACACAATTTTACCTCTCAAAACAGTAGTTTATTTACAATGTAGAGATAAAGTAAAATACTGTATTAACCCAAAAGGAAGGTGACATTGAATTTAAGACTACCACAATAAAAAACAAGGTCTATTCAGGAAAAAACTTTGTAACACAAATTTAAAAAATATACAGTGGTAACATTATTACATATGCTTACACTGTCAGCATTATAGTTATGCACATTTTTTTGTTCCCCGAAGTTTTTATAATAATCTTTTTTGCACCTTTTCTGTTAACTGTGTAATTGGATGGCATGTTGAAAAAAATAGGTGACTTGTCTGCATTACCTATTTAGCTCAGAAGGTAATCATGAATTTTCTGCAACCCAATTATCATATTTTCCCATCAGTAATGCGCTCCTAGTAGATACCGTGCACCTTGAAATTTTAAATCCTGGTAAAAATGTATAGATAATGTGAAGTCAAAATTTTTTCTCCTGACTTGAAAACAAAATAATCTTATTTGCTATGACTGTGTCTATAACAAATGAATAGCAGAATAAACTAGGATTGTTTTCTATTTTTACGCAGGTGCTTAGTTTGCCTATTGAGATTTGCTCTTGAGAAAATTGTCCATGGAGAACAAAAAGAAATTACAGTGAAAATCTTTTACAGCGAAGTTTACGTTAGAAGTCGTTAATCTAGCCAAAGAGAAGGGGAATCATCAGGGCTGTAGCCAGGATTTGGAGGGGGTTATGTCTGTCAGATTTTTAGAGCTGCGAAATATGCGATGTTTTGCTCAGGATTTTCTCTGATGTTTTCTCCAAAACTATAACTGGTAATTATGTGGTCTTGTGAGCTTCTTTGTGGTAAATCAAGTCTGATCAGCATTTATGCCCTTGGACGAATGAGCTTTCAGGGGGAGGGGGGGAGATTTAACCCCCTCCCCTGTTTACAGCCCTGGGATTTGTGAAGCTGCCAGAAAATTTAATGTTGGAGAGTCCAGTGTATGGAAATGGAGGAAAGAAGAGGCAGTTCTGAAAAGCTTATACCAGAGGAAACATGCAATGCGTTACAAAAGATGCTTCTGTCCAGAGCTGGAAAAAAACTTCTCGAGTGGATTATTTTAGAAAGAACGAAAGGGCATCAACAGCTAGTGTTTTACTGAAGGCGAATGAAATTGCAGGAGAGGAGAACATCAGCGATTTTAAGGCTTACCCATCTTGAGGATTTAGGTTTATGAAGAGAAACTATTTGAGTATTCGTTCATCCTCAAGTGATGACTGGGAAGCTAAAATAGAGAAATTTAAAATCAATGTGAAAGAAAACTTGCATGGAGTGAATCCTGTGCATCTTGGTAATATGGACAAGGTTCCTGTTAATTTCAACCTCCTTGGAGCAAGGAGTGTAAATTTTAAGGGAGCAAAAAGTGTCTGTAATATGACCAGGCATAAGAAATCAAATTTTACTATTGTATTATGTGCAACTTCTGGTGGGCTGAAGCTTCCACCAATGGTCATTTTTAAGAGGAAGACATTGCCCAAAGGAAACTTTCTGAGGGACATTTTTGTTACTGCAAATGAGAAGGGATGGATGAATCAAGAAATGATGAAAATGTGGCTTGAAAATGTTTGGAGGAAAAGAAAACTTGCATTTTTCAATACAAAATCAATGTTAATTATGAACTTGTGTCATGCACATACAACTCCTGAATTGAAACAGTTAGTTAGCAAATGTTCCAAATCAGCAATTATTCTGGGCGGGTTAACAAAAAAGATTCAACTGCTTGATTTAGTTCTGTAAATAAGTCTTTCAAGTCAAAGTTGTGCTCTAGATGGGAGAAGTGGATGATGAGTGGTATTAAAGAATACAGCAAATCGAGAAAGATTGAAAGTCTGTCTTATGAAGAAATGTGCAGGTAGATCATTGAAAGTTGGCAAGGTGTTACCGTGTCTTGTGTAAAAAATGGATTCATAAAATCATTAGGTGACCTACTGGATACTACAATTCCAGAAATAGCTGACGATGAGGAATTGGCTTCGGAAACTGAACTGTATGATGTTCTGAATGAAATAATTCATGTCTTTGATTCATTTGATGTTGATTCAGATGACAATTTTTATGGTTTTGAGTAATTTGATCTTAATATGTGCAATAAATGTTTATTATTTTACACTTTCTGGTCAATTTTATCTCATTTTACTATAGTAGCCCTTATTTTCATAAAAGATTGCAATAACTGAAATATAAAGATATCAAAATGAAAATTAAACCAGTTGAAATGAATATAAAGACAAACAATGGAATCTACTCCGTAGAAATCCTGGTAGGTGAACGTGGCTTTCACATTGAGTAATTTCTAATATTGTTGAGATAAAGATAACTGGATGACTTAGATGTTTGTTGATGCCGTGTTTTCTCATTTGTTTATTTTAAAATAAAATTTTTGTTAATATAAGTTTCACTCGTCATAATAACTCCACATTGCTGTTTTATTGCCCCTTTGAGTATAGTCTAGATCTGCCACATGATCTACTTGTAGTACGTGGTTTAGGACTTTAATAGCTCTATTCTAGTGATATTTTCTTTATGGTATTAGTCTAGACTTGAATAAATTGCAGTAATTTGTAATTATTTCCTCATTTTCCATTGTATAACGCACCATTGTTTGTCAACACTCCCCTTCCACCAGTACCTATGAGGTGGAAACTTTATGAATATGAATAACAGCATTGTATTAATAAATTAAATGTAATGTATTGTGTATGTATAAATTAATGCGTTTTTGTGGAAATAGAATCAGCATTGGGATGTTCCATGCAGGGTTTAAAACATTTTTCTCGATTTTAAGACGATCTCTATCTTTTTTGCCAAAATTTTTGACAAAAAAAGTCTTCCTTTTGGGTTAATATAGTATATAAAATATATTTTATAATACAAAACATTACACTTAAAAAGTTCAAATTTTCATTTGTCGTGCCCTTAAATGTGTGCCTCACTCACCTAGGCCTAGCACTGCCTATGATTATTATGTGAAATTAAAGACTTATGAAACAAAGCCTATTACACATGTTAAAAGTATTACAGATAATTCACCATTAACCTTTTAACTGCTGATAACATGTTTATGCATTAAATATTTTCGTGCCTTCAGTGCTACTCACGCATTATACCATAACAAAAATCATTTTTACTTTCTCCATATATTAAGACAAAGTATTAATTTCATGAAAAAAATCGAATTCGAGATTTCAATGAAAATACATGTTTTAAGGTTCCCTGACTATTTTCTCGATGATGTCTGTGGGTGTGTGCCTGTGTGTGTGTGTTTGTATGTGTATCTGTGGCTGTGATTTTGTGGGTACTCTAACTCAAAAACTATTAATCAGATCAGCGTAAAATTTTATATTTGACATTAATGTTAAAGGAAAATGTGCTGATTAGTTTTGGTAAAAATCGGTCAACCAGAAGTACTCTTGTCACTTATCCATTTTTTTAATATTTGATAAATGTAAAAAAAGTACCGGAATAAAAGTTGTAGGACATTTAATTTTCTACAACCTTTGTTTAAAACAATTTCCCATATAATACATTGTTGAAGAGATATTTTTAAAACTAAATTTTTTAGCTGCCACCACCACACCACCTACCGGCGACTATTGTAAACACATTACGCTCCTTTTTATTTTCTTAATTGTTGGAGCTTCGGGGCTATATCCAATATCAGAAGGCTACAGTTTGGGTTTATTTCAGTTATTTGTAAAGTCTTTAAATTTTTCTCACAGTTCCTTAAAATATTTATTATCTTTTAACCTACTTGGAATTATTAAAAATATTACAGGTATGGAGAAAGTCATGTGTTGGCCACATCAGATTTTTTAATATTACTAACAATGAAAAATATACCATTTTGCATTATATAAAGTTAAATATATTGTTAAAATGCAATATTATTAAATTTGAATGTTCTATAAAAACAGCATATCCCCAACTCTCCCATTTCCTAAACTTAGCAGTTAAAGCCTTAATGTTTAAGGATTTACAGTATGGCAATTCAGAAATGAGAAATTATTTTCTAAGGAATGTAATATGAAAATCCAATCATATTTTAAAAATCAATGATCAACATGAATACAGTTGTACACTAAAGTTTTAAAAACAAATGACTAATAAAGGAGCAAACTTAAGTTCAAAATAAATACTTAGCCTTTATAATGAATCTTCAATCTGAAGAAGAAAAAATAATGCTCTCAGCAATTCCTTCCGTCTAAAAAAATGAAATTGTTTGGCACAAGACAAATTATATTTATTCAAGTGCAACAGAGTAAGATGGGAAAAAAATATATTCACCAGATTTTCCATTGTATAATATTTACCCTTAAAAATAAGTCTCATCATGCAGTGGAACTAAATTGTACCTATTATTAATAGGTATAATTTTATGTTATTCTAATACTAGAAGCCTAGATGTGTTTGTTTGTGTGTAACGCTGACCTCATCAATGGCAATACACTACTTTAAAATAAAATAGTAATGGTGGATAGCTTGGTACTTTTTCCACAAAACCAAAAATACATTGCCAGTTTCAACAAATGCTCATCAAACAGCAAGTATTCATGTGACAATGTGACATGTGCTTAAATTAAAGTCAAGAAGAAGGCAAGATTAACTGGGGAAGGGTGATTTAGGTGTGGACAATTTATTAACAATAGTTATACTAAAATAATGGGTATTGAGAAGGTAGTCATCAGTACTAAAAGGGGTGAAACTTAGGTCACTTCCCATTCTTCCTGACTTATATTTACCCCTTAACCCGAAGTATGGGTGCCAGAGACCTATACGATATTTTCTAACACTCAATATACAATCCTCTTCTGCTCAGTATCTTCATAGCAGTTAGTCTTGATGACACAAAATTTATGTTTAAATGGCACTACTTGATTATATAGTCTTGGGAACCCATACTTCTAACATAAATGTTCAAATTCATACTTCAGTTTAACACTAGAAGGGCCAGATCCACCTGCATACCTAGAATGGCCATGAACGGTCATTTTGACCACTACCACCAAATAGCTGTTTAGCATACTTCTGAGAGGAAGATATCCACTGGAAGAAGTTCTTATATGTTCATGGATGCATAGAGGTTTTTTTAGAGATGCACAAACAATGGTAATATTGTTAATCTTTATTATTTTGACCAAAAAAACATCGTTAAAATATTTTTTTTAATTGTACATTAGAAATGAAAGGGGAGTGATTTTCAAATCAGATGAAATTCTTGCAGATGTCAGTTTTCTTCATAGGAACAGAACACTGTTACATGTCATAAGAAGAAAAATATTTATATAAAATCTGTGAAAATATAAGGCATAGTCCTAACCTTCAATTATTTGGCAAGCAGTTAATACAAGTGATTTCTTTGGCAATCTTGTCTAAACATTTGCCACAAACAGCCTTGTTGCAAACAGAACAAGTCTCAATGGTTTTGTTCCTCTTCCACTTAGATAGCACTTGATATTGGCATCGCTTGCAGTCACCTTTGAGCTGAGGTTCATTTTCAGAGGGTACGTAGCCTTGGGGTCTTGTCTTCATGTACTTAGCTCTTCTACTAGTTGGAGAATGAACTTATGTCAAGAGATCCTTTTTCCAGTGACCTCTTTGTAGATGACCCAGGCATTGATTGTTGCCAGGCCAAGCACGTTGTAAAAAAACGTGTACAGACCACCTTCGAAATGCAGCCCTCATAGAGTATTTATGAGCCATTTGGTCAACAATGTCCACATCAAACTTAGTAGCGTTGTAGAATTCTATGGTTTTGGAAAGCTTCTTCTCACCTCCACTTATTTGGACACTAAGGTGCAGAGTGCTTTCTACCAAAACATTCTTACTCTTCTTTCCATGGTATACAGTGAGTGTAGTATCATTTGCATTCTTCAATATGGTAGTCTTGTAGAGCTGTGCCTGTGATGTCCATATAGACTCTGGGATTTCCTTCCTCACACAATTCATTGTTCCAACAATGCTAGTTTGTTGCTCTTTCAGCCTCTCAGCCAGCTTCATCGATGTGAAGAAGCTATCAGTGGTGATGTTGCACCCTTTCTTGAGGTAAGGGTCCATGAGTTCCATGATAAAGTTTTCAGGCAGTGATTCATTGGCAGGATGCATCTCATTTCTCCCAAGGTAAGGGAATCCATTGCAGACATACTTCGACACAACATCAACCAAAAGCCAGAATTTTATTCCAAATTTATCTGGCTTGTTGGCTATGTACTACGTGAACCTGCAGCAAGCTTTGCTGGAAAAGAGTTGTTCAGTGACGTTCTGTCCAGGTTTATAGCACAGAGTACAATTCTTGATGAATTTGTTCCACACAGCAGAGGCCACAATGCCAACTAATCTTATTAGATCGTAAGTGCGGGGGTCTCCTGTACATGGTTTATGCAAAACACTAACTGGCCAAAATGACCACTAATGGCCCTTCTAGGTGTGGCTCTCTGTACAGGTGTTCCTGTTGCAGGTACAAGCCCAAATTTTCATGTGAAAGTGTAAATTCCTAAATGATGAAAAGTCATAAAGCCGCAACTTCGCACTTCAAAAACTAGGAGCATGGCATTCCTTTTAAATTCGCTAAAGATCAAAATGACCATTGCGGCCCTTCTAGTGTTAAGGATTAAGCCTGTGATATGAGTACTTGTTACCCAATGATGGTGATCACTCATTGAAACTGGTTGTGCATTTTTGTTTTTGTAAAAATTAAATCAAGTTGCTGACCATTATTGTTTTATTTTATTTAACGTAAAATTATACCTAATCTTGTTATTACTTGAAATATGAGTGGCTCTTTTAAGCACAATACCTCATCGGCCTTTGAACTAACGTTGTATAAGGTACAGTATGATTTTCAGAACGTTTTATGACAAAAAAGTCTTAGGCAATAGAATAGCCTTTATGTAGTTAAAGGTATTTGCATACATATTGCATTTAAAATAACACTACACATCCATCTTAGTTGCTCAAAGCCATGTTACAAAGAGAAAGAACATGAATAAATTTAGCAAATGATGTGAAACAATGTAAATGTTTGAGGTTTTTCTTCACCCACAGTACCTGTTTTGAAGTAATATCATTTCACACCAATCACTGGGATATACAGGTCTGCATACCAATTCTTCAAAAACTATTAACATTTCCATAAGGAAATCTAACAGTTGGTTATTATCAGTAAAATGATTTATGTATTGTTTGAAATAATCGAGTTTCATTGTCATGAGTATAGAAATCATTAGAGCCACAAGTTTACCCTGGAATCAAAGAGAAAATAAAAAATTATAGGTATCAACATATGTATCACTTGTAAAATCTAAAGATATTCTACAATTGGTCAGCCGAATTCAGAGGAAGATAAGCTGAGATAATACATGATTTATTAGTTTTTGTTATGTAATCTTAACCTTAAAATAAATAAATTCAGCACAATATTATTTCATTAAACAAGTAGCAAAAAATTTCATAACTTTACATTCAGCATTGAATTCCCAACATCATCACTCATGGCAGGATTTCTGAATTTTTTCAAGTACTCTGAAGGAAAGCTCTTTCAGTGATTTCTGAAGCTTTGTGATAAGATCCAGCATCATGCATCAGCAAATAGAGGTGAAAATACTTTGTCTCATTGTGAACCCATATGAGGTCGCATGACCATAATTGGTATTACTGACTGACCCCATGTTGGTATGCCCAGGCGATAAAGGTTAATATGACCAACCAGATTACTTACCAGAACTACCTGCCAAAATCTGAGATGTACTACCAAAATGCTGGACCATCATTGTAAAACCAGTCACCCTATTCTACAATAAAATATATACTTATGAACTATGCTATGATTTTTTCTATATTAAGATGCATAGTTAACCATTCAATAACGAGTAAATATTAGCATCTACTTTTATCTCATTTGGTTTTCCCTTACTTATTACAATGAATTAGTGAAATATTTAACAGCATTATATAAAAATTCATTGTTTTGGCTTTAACTTTAATTTTTTAAATCATTATAAATGTAAATACATACAACATTCCTCTTTCAAATAGATCCCTTCAACAATATAAATATGTTTACAAACAGAGCAGGTTTCATCAACTGAGGCAGTTTCCCAACTCGGATCATTACAATAATATCACAGGTCACCTAATCTTTATATTTAAACCTAACTTTAAAATACAATGTTAATTTAACTGTGATCAAGACCAGGTCTTTACACCTTTTTTTGGTAACATTTTATAAGATATAATTCAGCATTACTTACTGTTAAATTCAGGTTTCTGTCTACACGAACTATTGTTTGGATTATACTTTTTAAAACTTGAAGCATAATTTCGGAATCATCATACATTGAAGGTTCGAGACCTAGCTCGAATATAAGCTCTAATACATCACTCAAACAGTTCAGACAGAGCTCCACCTGTTAATATGCAATTATTCTATTACAATAAATATAGTATAAAATCTACAATCTACATTAATAATGCATTAATCTACTTTCTGAGGTCTACGTCAAAACAAAATGTTTCAAATTGTAGACAGTGTGCCAAACAAACACAAAATCTGTTTTTTTATTATATATTATAAAATGCATCTATATTAATCTACTTTCTGAGGTTTAAATCAAAACAAAATGATTTAAATTGTAGATAGCATCACCAACAAACACACAAAATCACTTTTTTATTTAAGAACTAAATTTATTTGTTTGTAATTTGCTGAGAAAATCATCAAGCTCTGTCAATGAAAGAGTCAATGTAGCAATAGATAATAATATAATAATAATTAGGTGATAATTTGTTGAAAAACATTTACCTCTTCCAAGTTTTCAAGATGTTCAATGATTTTTTCAATTATGACTGGAATAATAACATTTCTGCAGTCAGGCAAAAGAAAAATCTTGCTATGAACTATATCATGCATCATTAATATATTTGCTTTTATGCAATTAGAGTCATGTTTTTTTATTAAAGCTGTGAGCATAATACTAAAAAAAAAATTTAATGTTAGCCAGAACTGAAAAATAGATTTCATTAATAAATATATTTAAAGCATGATTTTAATCTACTGTAGAAACAAGTATGATTTAAGATGAAATCAGACTTTTTCTATGCAACTGTTCAAATATATATTTTGGTTAATTCAGTTATATAAAATGATTTTGTAAATACATTTAAAATACATTATACAATATAGACGTAGAAAAATAAAAGTTTAAAACAAATAATATCAAAATCCAAATTAATTTTTGGAATCAAATTAACAAGTAAAAACTGACCATGTATCACATAGTGATCTGTTATCTATACCAGGCAATTATTAAGTAATGTAATAGCATTAAACCTACTATTCATCCTAAATTATTTGTCAAAGATAACCAGCAATTACTAGATATTAAGTTAAATATGAATGTTCATAGTTACAACACTAGGACTAAGAATGATCTAATTGTAACGCAACATAATTTAGCATTGTACAGTAAAAGTCCTCACTATATGGGTAGCATTTTGTACAACAAACTTCCGGCTTATGTGAAAGAAGTCTGTACTACCTAAATTTAAAAGGAAGCTGAAGTCTTTTTTAATTGAGAAATGCTATTATTCTATTAATGAGTATCTTGATTGACTGAAATTTTATTGTACTTGACTTGTCCTATATTTGTTCTTGTGCAAATCTTGGGGATGAAATAAAATTATTATTATTATTGAACTATCAGTTCTAAAATTAAGTAATTTTCAGCTGATAATAAAAACTACTAAGTTTTAAAGAAATATTGTTTGCAGCTGTGATATATACTGAAGTCATTTGTACTGCAATGTTTAAGATTTAATAAATAAAGACATTAAAATTTAAGCCATCTAGTTATTTCATGGGGTTAGGAAACCTCCACAAAAGACTACCAAATCATCAAAAAATATTAGTGCATAAATATTGGCTTGCCATAAAATTTGTGTATTTTTCAATAAAACAAAATGTTTCATATTTATATGTTAAATATTTTCTATTTAATTATATAGTTTCCCTCCCATTTTATAACCTCTTTCCATCTACTAGGTAGTTTTATATGTTACCTTGAGGTTTTGAGTGAAAAATTCCTGAAACTACTGGAAAACACTGTGATCACCTACAGAGTCATTCTGCTGTGAATGGATACATTTTATGACCCTATATGGAGTAGCGATATGAAATTAATCACAAAATTAAATGCAATTGCATTAATAATAATGAACATGAAATATCTAAAAAATATGATGTGTCCACCACATGACTTTCTCAATGCCTGTAATATTTCTAAAAATTCTAAGTAGGTTAAATGATATAGAATTTAAAACAAACTCCTAAACTACATGCATGCAATAAAAAGTTGTAGAATTTAATTTAAATAACAAATAATATTTAAAACATATGGAAGGGCTTTTGCACTAGTAGAAATGAACAGGAAGGACAATCCCACAGAAGTAGGTGAATAGGGCAAATGTGTCCTTGATGTCCGTAAATATATATAAAAGTCCCAGAAGAGATATAGCTTTGCTCTTTATTTTAGACAAGTGGAGAGAGAAAGTGAGCTTACTATGGTAATCGAATAAAATAAACAATAAAAGATAGTATTTTTTTATTAAATACTATCTTGTATTGTTTATTTTATTCAACTATGGAATTCTACCAAGTCTCTGCCTCATAATAAAAGGTGTAGGTAATTTAATTTTCTAGAACCTTTGTTCAAAATATTTGCCTATATAATGCATTTTTTAAGAGATATTTTAAAAATTATATTTTTTTAGCTGCTACCACCATACCACCTGGAGGCAACTTTTGTAAACACTTGATGCTTATTTACATCTTATATTAGTAATGCTCCTTTTTATGCTTAATTGTTGGAGCTTTGGCTATATCCAGGGCTAGCCCAAGGTACAGACAAGTCTGGAGGCTGACCTGGGCACCAAAATCTCGGGGGCACTATCTTGATCATCAATCTATGCATTGCTTGCAAGTGAATAAATGTTGTATATCATGGAGCAGACTGGAATATTGGTGATATTTCCTTTATTTTATCGTTATCAATACTTTTTACAGAGCGATGAATAAATTAACATGTACATTGAAAATATCTCAACAAAAGTTTATGGAAAGGGGTGCTGGAGTGTTATCTCATCTGGGGTGTCAAAATTCCTCAGGCCATCCCTTGCTATATTCAGTGAGTTTGTCTGTTCTTTGTAGTCTTTGAATTTTTCTCACAGTTCCTTCAATTATTTATTATCATTTAACATATTTGGAATTTTTATAAATAATACAGGTATGGAGAAAGACATGTGGTGGCCACATCAGATTTTTACATTGATACTTTCACAATTTTAAACTGACAAATTTTTATAGAACTTCTAAATGATTTCAATGTTAAATGATTGTTTATTGACATCAAAAATTCAACATAATTGATGCACACAAGTTGCACTTGCAGTAACACCTGTTGCTTAAATGTTATTAAAGAAAAAATTACACCAAAATATGACTAATTTCTCAGAAAAATCCACCGAAAAGCAAGAATGTAGCAGCATGAGAGAATATCATTCAGATAAATACATAATAAGGGTATTTAAAAGACACACGTTTGAACAGGCCAGCTAAATCATGACACCTTTTGCGATGCCAAATTGTATCACCATTTGAGGATTAAAAGTGGTTCGCTTTAATCAGTTTCAATATAAACGACATTTTCTAGAATTGCATCTCAGTTTTCATATAATTTTCATTAAATCCTGGATTTTAGCTATGTATTTTCAAATGGAGAATTGAAATTTTGCCATAAATTATCAATACATACCATTGATCTAGGCATGCTGAACAGAGTGCTTCGGAATTAAAAACCTCCAAGATTTCAGGAAATATTGGGTAAAGATGAATGAGAAGTATCCTTTGTTTTTCTCTATCCAATTCAGTTTTACAACATAGTAATTCAGCAATATTAATAAGAATACTTCTTAAAGAAATTTCAACGTCTTCATCATCAATTCTTTGGTTCAACCTGTATACATTGCAATTAGAAAAAAATCATATAATAATAGTTGGAAATTGAATTTTCTCACAAAATAATAATAGTTAAAGGCCATAAAACTTTCTTTGAATTAACAAACATCAGAATGGACACTCTTTAAGAGTGATTATGTACAAATCAATCAAACAGTTGATCCATGTATTTTTGTGAGTGCAGAGACACTAAAGCTTTTTATCATTTGAAAACTGAAGTAAATTAACCATATTACCTCAAACAAGAAAGCCATTATTTTGTGAAAATATTACATAATTTTATGCTAATCATAACTAAATTGGGAAACAGGTAACTACAAACAAATAAATACAGTCATTTTATTGTTAACTACAATCCTTTTCATGCAAACGAGCAACTTTAGGTTATTTCATATCATAGGAATTCAACTGCTTGGCTTGCCAACTTATAAAATTATAGACCATTCAAAGAAATTCTGCATTCACAAACATGGTACATAAAATCAGTGGTACAGAGTACTGGGACCATTTTTCATTAAATAAAAAATCCATTATAAAAACATTTCATCATTCTTGGAGAATGATCACATATTGATCGAAAAATTTAATGTTTGAAGTAAGGAGCATAAAATATAGTAAAGAGCATCATATCCTCCCTTAAAAACAAACAATTTTTTTTAAATATTTCACTAAAAAAGAAAATGAAAATATAATAGATACATGGAATCTCTTTTGGAATTTGCAGCTTTGACATGTTTATTTTTATAATATTCCTCCTATTGTTATTTTCCTAAAAACATTGCAATAGAATTTTTAAAAATTAGTCAGTTTGGCATTTTAAAGCATTTTTTTTAATTTCTCTCCTCCCCATGAGAGTCTGTCAAATCTGAATATCAGTTATTGAAAAAAGTGCTGCATAAAATATACATATTTCAGCAAGAATGCATTTACCAATGGACAATATGTGTTTGAGAAAAAGGTCTCTTAGCTTTAGGGGCCACAGTTTGCCAAGTTTTGGATACTGGGCTTGGCCAAATGATTGAGAAACACTACATCAAATTTTAAATTTTATTAAATATGCTAGTAGAGAGCCTGCAGTGCTACTGTGGGAAATTTTGAGAAATGTCAAAAATATATAATAAATGAAGAACAAACAGAAGAGAAGAATCAAACGTTGGGAGAAACTGGGAAAATGAGGAGCAAACAAATAAAGAACCAAGAAGATGAACAAAAATGATAAAGCAATAACAAACGAAGAGCAAAAAGATAAGGAATAGTCAAACATCAATTGAGTGTGACCAAGTGTTTAATTACAATGCCTTACAGCAACTAAATACATTTTCCACCTCTCCTTATTTTCTCCTGCAATTTCTCTATATTGCTGTATTCCCCAACCCTCCATTTTCCAGCTTCCCTTTACTCTTCTTCCACTCTCACAACAATGTGCTGTCTGTGCATGCAGCTAAATCCTCTTGCCCCTCCTTATCCCCTGGGAGTAGAGAATGTATTCAACAACAATTGGGTCAATATGACGACAAAAATTTTGTTTCAAAAATCTTGTTTATTTGTTGTTAAAAAGCACAATTTTGGACGGATTTGGCCTGTATTAAATTTGGTAGTATGAAAATAAAACTTCATTCAATTCTTCGAACTTGGGCTAAAGTCCTGATTTCATATCTTGATTTTAAGTGCAAATAAAAAATATGGTACACCCATTCCCATGTTATCAAATAATAAAAAATAACTTGCTTATTTATCTTATCGGAGTGGTTGGAATTAATGATCCCATTAGAACACAATGCAGATCATTCTGAATAAACAGCGAAAGTTTGGTCAAAATCACATCATTCGTTCCGTAGAAATTCGCCATTTACCTTTGCCTTTTGGACACCTGAACAGACACTGGATTATTTTTATAGTATGATAAAAGTTTTTTGTTATATTTGTGGCCATCTATCATTGCCCCATATGAATCATAGTTATTGCATATATATCCATGAGTTATTACATAGGAAAAATTAACCAATGGCCTATTAAATTCACCATCATCCCCTTTCATATGACTTAAATTCTAATCAACATAATCATAAAATAGTGTAGAAGTTTATGAATGATATATGTAATTTAGTTTTATTATCTTATTCTATTGTTATGTATTTAAATTTCAAAAAAGAAAAATTGCTTCATATATAGTTCAATATAATGTAAGAGAGATGTACTGGAAAAACATAAATTCTTACTCTAAAAATAACTGCCTAGATCTCACAATACATTTAATAAAATACTGCAATGACATCATAACATCCAGCAAACTTTCTTCATCTGACAAATCAATATTTTCAAAGTGTTTCTTTAGAATGGTAATCAGTTTCCTGGAATAGAAAGAAGACACTATGAATTTATGAAGATTTAAAAATAAAAAATATGATACAGCAAATTCGTTTTACACATACCTATATGCAAGAGTTTCACAAAAAATTTCTTGAATGTAAAGATCCAGAACAGGCTGAAAATGCTTATATTTTGTTTTAGATACCATGCCAAAAACATAAAGCTTGAAAGAGGAATAAATGTGGCCATCAGTATTATATGACCATCACATAAATGTCAAAATATTACATTAAAATCATGGATAAAATATAAGTTGAACTATAAAAAGAATTACTCTGTAGCAGTTGCAAAAAAATTTATTCTCTTTCTAAATAATAAGCATGTCTTCAGTGGTGTAACTAGGAGTGGAGAGGCTTGAGGCAAAATATTATTGGTGGCCCCTTCCCACTCAACAAGTTGCACTTATTAATCAATTAACAGGGATATGCTGAAAAAGTTATACTTTTCAAATTACTCTGTCCAAAATTAATGATTAACTGGAAAGTTATAATAAAAAAAGAAACATATAAAAAACTTCATTTTTTCTGTATTCAGAAAAATTTTAAACCCTCCTGGGCCCGTGGCATTTGGCCACCCTATTGTTATGGTACTGCATGTCTCATGTTTAGCTGATTAAATTTATAAATTGAATCATGATACTGTCTCTCAAATGAATGTATAATACATGTGTCTTAAATAGTTTTCCAAATAAATGCCAGACATTTGATGCCTTGCTTAAAATTTAGAAACATATTGTGATATAGATATAGGATAAAACTCACAAGGCAGTCAAAAATGATATCATCATAGGTATCACAATCAGATGACTTCAGCAGAATGCTAAAAAGAGCATCAAGTATATCCTGAAGGAATTTCACAATGTCATTGCCATCCACTTTTAAAAGTCCATTGAGACTTTCCAAAAGAAAGTCAGGATTGTTCATCCAATCCAAAAGCTTCAGTAAATTCACTGATATAAATTAAAAAATTAAGGTCAATAATCGAAAATTTCTTTTATATTATCAGTTTAAATGTTAATTATCACAATAATCTTACAATTCTGAGTGAGTTTAGTAGAACACACGTAAGTCTGAATGATAAACTTATCCTTTCTATTGACAGAATAGCCCTTAATTTGGAGTTTTTGCTCGTTTGAATCTTTGGTTTCTGCTGGAAGCTTTAAGTACATTTTATCTTCATTTTCAAGCTTGTTATAATCAATCTAAAAAGTCAAGGCATAAAGTTGGCTTGTGAGAAATTCTCTTTCATCATAATGTCAAAAATCAATAATTTGTGATCATGCACTAAGGCCACTATATTAAAATTGTATAAATGCTCACCTTATAAACAAAAAGACTGTGTCTACCATCTGATAGGATAGTTCCATTATTTTGTATAATGTTAACATAAGACATTGCAAAAGGCTTTACTGCTGCATTTGAGGCTGGTCTTCATCATATATGTGGAAATGGTAAATTAGTTGCTGAACTAATAATCTTTTAACAAACTATATTCATCGTTATTTGTTTGAAGAAAAATAACTCTTGCCAAGAAAGAAATCAATTCTATTTAATCAATCGTGGATTAAGATCAAAAAGGAAGTATTTTAATCAGCTTATTTTTAGAAGAAATATCAAGTCAAGCATCTATTTTAAAGGTAAAAAACTAATTCAGCAAGCATTAAATCTCATTGCAATCTTTTACTTGATAATAATTGCAGCAGGAATATTTACTAAAACAGTCCATAAAAGTTACCTATGTGTGAAAGTAAATTTCAAATAACATCCTTTGAAATCTGAGTAAGGTATATTTATTTTGAATGTCTCCATCCATTTTGGTTTCTTTTCACGGTAGTATATGACCGAACGATACTCGCTCAAGCATTCTTCGCCTGCACCAATCATGATGACTTCCTAAGTTTAAAAAAAAGAAATGTAGCTATAAATTCCCTTTCCCAATGACATATATAATGCTTACATTATTTTTATACTCACAGAAATTGTGTGCCCATTTTCATTGCAAACACAAACTGCCACTTCCACATTCCTATCTGGAGCAATGGCTACTCGATTGAATTCCCCTTCAACAAGAGTCAAGTAAAGTTCATTTCGCACATTGCTTGGGAATATTATTTCTGGAAATCCCATTTTTCTTGCTGATACTGTAGTTTTAGCCATGAGGTATCGATTCATACTATAAACCTTTAAATATATACAAAATAAAAAATAATTTATAAAGTATATGTGTAATGTTTCATTCCAATGAGTCCCTTTGCATTCATACCTAACTACATGTTATATGATTAAATTTATTCAAAAACTGTAGATAAGCATAAATGAGTTAGTTTACAATCTCCATTTTAGGGAATGAATTGAAAAATATAAGGTCGAGTATTCCTCTTAAATTAGCTGTGTAAAGCAGTAAATGATAGTATATCAATGAATAATGTTAAAAAGAGCTTTTATGAAAAAAGTCATACTATTATGTCACAACATGTAACATAAATGCCTCACTCATTACATCATTACCATACATACCTTGCCTATTAAACCATTCTTCTCAACATGCCTCTAAATTTAAATCAGTTTTATTTACAATAGACGTGTCACATTATTAATTCATCCAAATACATATTTGTTGTAATGTAAATTTAAAAAAAATAGTTTCAATCATTATCTTTAAATTATCAGAGTATTGAGCTATACTGCTTATTTGTATGCAGAATTTTTGAAAGTAGAAACTAATGTAAAAATTGAAACATACATGCAGTTCAGATATTTCCAAAATGAACCACCAAAGGTAAAAACATCATTATACAGTAGTTGGTGCTTCTTTGCCAAAAATATTATTGACCAGTATCCTCATAATTTTTTTCTATCTTATGGTAGGTTTATGACTCATTCATTCCAATCTGTCCTAGGCCTTTCTCTTCATATTCTCTTATCCATCCCCTTCTTTTAAGACCTAATACAGTCCTCCATTTATGTGCTTTTGGTTTAATGGGGCTGAAGAATTAATACCACTTCTCCATTCATGTGATTTTAAGATCAGCTTAAAAATAAAATTAACCACTTGAGTTTAAGTAGCAGAACATTTAAAAGACTGAAAGAGAGACATTTAATATTGTAGTTAAAAGTCTACACTTGAGGGTAATAACCAAAATCTGCACGGGGCATGGTTGGCAGATTTTTTAAATCACAAATTGGGACATTTACACATTTTTTAAATATCAAGTCGAGACATTTATATGAAATCAAATTCAAGACAAAATTATATCAAAACCATCTGGTTTTGATTTAATTAATTGGAGCAATTTATTCACTGCATGCAATGATGATCCCTTTAAGGTACATAACCTTGCATAGTATCAGCATGCTATGCTATTACATACAGTAAAACCAGTTTCAAGTGGTGGTTGAAATGAACACAAGATAGAAAGGAATTGTAGCAGGAGGAAAGGAGATAGATCACCAGGCCAAGCACATGTAGTTAACTCTGAGCAGAAAGCATTGTTTATGCAATTAAGTCACTTTATGTAGCACTGCAAACCTAGCCACTGCTGTTTGGTAGCATCCTTGCTTCGATTAAAATTTTGAGTGTTGAAAAATTTTGTTTAAAAAGCGGGACATCCAAAATATAAGTCGGGACACAGGAAACACCTTATCAAGTCGAAACAATCCCACGAAAATTGGAACACCTGGCAATCTGAGGCAATTTAAACTTACTCCCTCTTACCCCCAACAAATCCACCCACCTGCTCACCATCACTGCTGCCTACACTACTGTGCCCTATATCTTGCTATGCTTTTGCTTTCATGTTATTTGTGGATAGACACAACTAAATAAATACTTTACATTAATACAAGCCTGTAATTGTTTATCAGTTAGGAACTCAACCCTCTGGAGTGTCCTGGAGGCTGGTATACATCCTCCCTGTTTTTCCTTAATTTCTTATGAGAATTTGGCTCTTTATTTATGCAGTTTTCATTGGTGCAACACTTTTTAAGTATGCATCTACCAAATAAATGGAGAACTGGCTGTATCCCTTTTCTATTCCTACCTGTTTCATAGCATTCTGCCTTCTTTGATTTTTTTCTGTAGACCTTTGCCTTTCAAAATTTGGCCCTATCATTTCTTGTCTTTCCCCTTATTACCCTAATTTTTTCTTCTTTTCTCTTACTTTTTTAAAACTTCCTCATTTGTTTTTCTTAGAGTTAAACTAACTCTCCATACCCACATAATAAATGCCTTCAATCTGTTTACATGTTCTTTTCACACCCATATAATACTACACTCCATATCAGCGTTTTCACTAACTTATTTTTAATACCTTCATTCAGACTGCCTGTCAACAACTCTCATTGTCTCGTAAGTGCCTCCTTTGCTTTTGCTATTTTTGTCCTAATTTCTTTTGTCATTCTCCCATCCTGCATCAGAATGCTACCTAAATAAGTAAAATATTCTATCTGTTCCAGCCTTTGCCCATCCACTGTAACATTGACCTCTGATTCCACACTCTTGGTAAATCTCATGACTTTGGTTTTCTCCCAAATAATTTTTGTTCCAGATGTCTTTGCCTTTTTCACTAATGCTTGGTCATCTATAAATATAACTGATTTGACTAGGCCAGTGGTTCCCAGTCTGGATGCCATGGCACACTAGGGTGCCGCAGCTGATTTTTGAGGATGCTGCGATAAAACTAGTTTTGTAAATAAATCAACGGTTTGGATGTGTTTACAGGTAACTAGGGCATTAATTTTATCTCAAATAAATTGATTATGGCGTGATACCAACAAATGGATATGTCCAAAGGCTTTAATACTTGTTTGTGAAAATATAAAAACATTGCTTGATGGCTGGGGTGCTGTGAAATTCTGTTTATCTTTGAAAGGGTGCCGCTCCTACAAAAAGGTTGGGAACCACTGGACTAGGCTATCATCAACTTTTGTCCTTGTTTCTATATATCCCTATCCTCTCTTATCATTTCTTTTGTATAAAAATTAAACATGACTGGAGAGAGTGGGCAACCTTAACTAAGGCCTCTTCCTAGCATTGCCTAATCTGATTCTCCTTCTGCTACCCTTACCTGTGCAGTTTGGTTCACATACAGATTTATGATTAAACACCTATCTCTCCATCTATTTATATTTTCCTCAACAATTCCATTAGCTTAACACAAAATTCTGTCCAAGGACTTTTCAAAACCCACAAAGCACATGAATACATCCTTTTTGTATTCTTTCTACGAAAGTTCTCATCGTCCCTATGGCATCTTTGAGGTTATTTTCCCTCTCATTTTTATCCACACTTTCTGTGACACATGCTTTCATAACCTTCTAGTTGGTCTCAACAGTCATTTGCCTACCACCATATTCTAAGGCTCGCCTATCAGTCTCCTGATAGTCTTTCCTCTTTCTTTCCTTTAGCACTTTAAAATCCCATTTTGGCACTTGATTCCCTTTCATTAGTTTTTATGCATTCTTTGCATGAAGTGAATGCATACATATAGGGGAGGTCGTTTCCGTCCATCTGTCCGCATGTTAAAACTCAGGAATAATAATAATAATGAATTATTATTATTTTATAATGAATTATGCTCTCACCATCCTTGCTCCATTTCCAGAGTCTTCTTCATTCAACTAAAAACATATTATGACTTCATTTGCCAGTCTCTGGGTCCATTGTTCTTCCCCTGTATTTTCCCTGTTATTTTCTAACCTTGTGACTTAATCTGCCAGTTTTTTAGTTCATTGTTTGGTGGTTTCAATTGAATGTTTTGGTCTTTTTCTCAGAGCTTGATCTAAACGTTGAGAGTGCAACAGGCCGACTCTACAATATAGTATGCTATGGAAGTACAACAGATAGTGGCCTGTCTCTCACATCTCACTACGCTCCTTACCGTCATGTGCCGGGATGACAATATAGTATGCTGTAGAAGTACAAAGCAGCTCACTTCCATCCTTACCACCATGCACTGAGACAGCCAGTAGCGACCCATCTCACTCCCCTCCTTTATGCCCTTCCACCATGTGTTAGGGCATCGAACCGGAATCTATTACCTTCGTCAAACTATATATAGATGCTCTGAATAGCACTAAGTAAACTTTTGGGTTGAAATTAATGTTGAAAAACGTCAAAATTAATTAATTTTAGCAACATTTCACAATGATGTGTTGCATTTAGTTAAAAATAAAAATGATATAAAATTAATTTTATAATTTTTTATATAGATAGGGCCCCCAAAATCATAGTTATGCCTGTGTACCTCTTAAACACAGGCAGAGATTAAAGTTTTTTTACTATTCAACAACTCATTCGTCCTTGAATATAATCTGAGTGCTACTTTTACAATGCCATATCAGGAAAAAAACATCGTGTTATATTCAGGCCAATATGGTACTTGTATAATAATTAAGTTTACTGGTTCTGCCTTAACCTCCACTAACATCAAACATTTGCTTACCTGCCGCATGTTAATAACTCTTTGCCTTGCTATCATATCTAAAATTGACGATACTCTGTGCTGGTTCTAATTTCCCCTCTGTATATTGATTTGAAATCATCACTCCAAAGATCTTCTTTCCACCTAACTTTACACAAGCCTGAGATATTTATGTTATCCCTCTTCATTTATAGCTTTATATTTTCCAGTAAATACTTTTCCTAAGCATTGTCCAGATGATCCAAGTTCCTATTCTGATTCCTGAAGTCCTCTTATTCCCCTTTTCCATTTTTTTGTCATGAGCTGTGTAAGGATTTTGTGAGATGACAACAGAGACAGCCTTCCTTCAGTCACTGCCAGACTCAACACTCCCTAATGGGTATGGTCCCATACACAACATGAATCAAACATCTCTTTATAAATCAAGTCATGATAACTGCTGAGGCTGTTGCCTTCCTTAATGGTGTTTTAAACATGAAATCATCACTTAAGTAGGCCATCCCATTGGGTACCAATGCCTTTTGCCGCTACCTCTCTGAGGTATATATTCTTTGTGGATTTCTTTTTAGCCTGGTACCTACCTATTGATTTTACTGGCATGGGTGACCTTAACAGGAGCAGTTGCTCCCGCCTGTGTAATCTCTCAAGGTCTAAAGAATATTCAAGCCCTTCTCCCACACCAAGGTTTGAGTCCAAGGAAGAGACAAAAGTATGATAAAGAGTAATAACAGCCAAACTGAAAAGGTACAAATAAATAAAAGGCTGCTTACCTCCTTCATATCTCCATGAAAAAGCTTTAGTAGTACCCACAAACCCTGACCTATGCATTCTTCCATTGCAGTTTCTTTAAGAAGTATTAGTCTTTTTAACAGACCATCCAAATCACCGCGAGCCCATCTGAAAGTGAAACAAAGGAATTAAAGATCATCGAGAAATAATAATTGTCCATTTTAAAATCATATACATTACTTATATGACAGTTAGTTCAATACTTATTGCCTTGTGATAACATAAATTTGGAATGAAATATTTTTTAAAATCAAGTATGAATGAAATCGACTGAGGAACAGCATTTTATAAAATTTAATTATAAAAAATTTAATGTAACATGGTACAGGTATCAAGTTAAATTTCATTTTTGAGAATTTAATTTTATAAAATTAAGTTTGCTTCCCCAGCATTTACTTCAGGATAAAACATCAAAATACAGCTTTTAAACTAATGTTCTTCCCTCATTGGAGTTAAAAAATTCCATAATACTGTATATCCAATCAATCCAACCAATCAATAAAGTTAGTAAAATCATTGATAATATTAGAAGTAGTAACTGTAAAGATATTTTTGGTGTAACTACGAAAATTGTTAAAGCTGTTAAGAATAATATCATCAATCCACTTACTAGCCTGATTAATTTAAGTATAAAATTTGGTTTTTACCCTGATTGTTTGAAAACTGCAATTGTTATCCCTTTATATAAAGGTGGTGATAATAAAATGCCTAGCAGTTTTAGACCCATTTCCTTGCTCCCTATTTTCTCCAAGATATTTGAGAATGTTTTGAAGGACCAAGTTCTGGATTTTTTTTACAAAATTTAACCTGTTCAATGACAGCCAATATGGTTTCAGGAAAAATAGCAATACTGCTGATGCAATTAGAACTTTCGTAGATCATATCTTAGAATGTTATACAGAGGGACTCTACTCATCTGCAACTTTCTTTGACTTGACTAAGGCTTTTGATTGTATGCCTCATAGCCTGTTAATCCACAAGTTAAGAATTTATAAATTCTCTGAATTAGCTTGTGCCCTACTTACCTCCTTTTTAGATAATAGGAAACAGGGTGTATTCAAAGGAAAACTTTCTGACTTTTTAAATGTTAATGTAGGGGTACCCCAGGGCTCTGTACTTGGCCCTATTCTCTTTATTATTTATATTAATGACTTGTCATTATCTCTTCCTGATTTTAAATTCACCATTTTTGCAGATGATACCACTACTAATTGGTTTTTATCCAATAAATTGGTTGCTAATGTTGATAAGACTTTCACTATGACTTTTTCCCTCAGAGATCTGGAAAATTTTGACAATCCACCTGTTGTCAAATTTTTAGGTATGGACCCTACATTTACATGGGAGCATCATGGAAAAGTTCTCTCAGTGGAACTCAATAAAAGATTATACTTATTAAGATGTCTGGATTCCTGTGTCTCAAAAACTGTTTTGAGAGCTGCATATTTTGCAACATTCCATTGTAAACTATTGTATTCAATCTTAGCATGGGGTCACTCTGCAATCAGTAAAAAGATTTTCCATCTACAAAGAAAAGCCATTAGAATACTGGGAGGCCTAGGGTTTAGGGATGATTGCCAAAATTCTTTTAAAGAGCTGGGTATCCTGACATTTCCTTGTCTTTTAATATTTGAATATTTAATGTACATTCACAAGAATCTGGATAAGTACTGTATTGTAAACTCTATCCATTCCTATGATACGAGATGTAAGGACAATGTGAAAATTAAATATTCGAGGTTTACTAAAGCTAGGAATGGGCCTAATTACTGGGCAGTAAAATATTTTAATACTGTCCCAGTGAGTATCAGGTCTCTTCCTTTTACAAGCTTCAAATTCCATGTAAAAAAGTTCCTTTTATTCATCAGAAGAATTTCTGAATTGTCACTGGGATGTATTGTAATTATTGTAATTTTTTTTTTTGTTTGCTGACAATGTAATACTCAAAGAGTGTCTACAATAAACTATCTTATCTTATCAACAATAGGGTAGGGTGGGGCTATTCTGCTCGAAATAAAAAAGTTGTCTTTTGCGCTACTAGTCTGCATCACTTTCATGTTGTTTCTCAACCAGTGTAACACTTAAGTGCTTGTATGTCTGCAAAAGGTCTGGTTTAGCTTGTTGGAAGTCATTTTAAAAAGTTCAGCAGTTATAATCCTGGAAGGTAAGTGAATTTTACTGTGTTTTATGGCCTTCATAAGCAAAAGGGCCTTCTTATTTAAGGCGTAGCTTGCAGAAGAATTGACATTTTTGTGTGATATCTTGCTAGTGGTTGGAGGAGACCTGGAGCTTACTCCTGCATAGTAGCTAGTGCTTGGCTGTCATTAGTGTCATCAAACGGCATGAGAGTTCTCTCTGCAGAGAGGGCTATTTCGCTCAGTAAAAGGGGGGCTACTGCACTCAGTAAAAGGGGGGCTATTCCGCTTGGTTCAAAATATTGTTTCCATAAAGAGATTTTGAATGCACTCCAGATCAGGTACATTGAGCAGCATTTGTGTATACTAACAAGAGAGGAATAAGACATCCTTGGGACAAAGAAGAAATGTGTACAGGCAAAGATTGGTTTTCAAGATTCATGAAGAGAAATTCTGAAATTGCTTTGAGAAAACCAAAGGGTTTATCTAGAGCAGTGCTGCCCAAACTTTTCTTATGGCAGGCCACATCGGAGGTTGTGAATCCCTTGGCAGGCCACATTGGAAGTTGCCAATTCTTTGGTGGGCCAGATTAGAGTTTAAATCAGAAGTTTTCTATATATTCTGGGGTTTTGTATAAGTGAAAATCAAGTCTAAATAATGTTTTCAATATTTTAAGTTTTAATATCAAAATTTTCAAAAATGTATGAATTTGTGTGTTAAATTTTTCGGATTGCTTTTTCACTCTAGCTTCGCAGGCTGCACAAAAACCCTTCGCAGGCCACATTTAGCCTGCAGGCCATAGTTTTGGCACCACTGATCTAGAGCAAGGGCAATGGGGATGAACATGAAAGCAGTAAAAGATTACTTTACTCTGTATAAAAACCTGTATGAGGAACTGAAACACAGTGAGAAGCTAGTGACCAGAAGTGCACTCCAGTTGGGGAGTCAGGAATGAAATGTATTTTTTAAATATTACCTCTTGCCGTATATTTCTTTTTTCGTATATAAAGGAATTTTTTCATATTTGCAAGAATGTATTAAAAATTCGTAAAGTAAGTAATTATTTTAACAAATAATTTGTTAATAAAAATTGATTATTAACAATAAAAAATAAATGTCAAAATATTTTGAATCAAAACTTCCCATTAATTGTGTAAAAGAATAAATTAAAATCACTAATGAATTTGTTTTTACGATAAGCAATATTTAACAATCAAAGGATTGTTTAGCAGTAAAAGTTGGATTTAACATACAATTTGTACTTCTACTAATTATAATTATTCGCTTGTATGTAGACAGTCTAGGTTTCCCTCAAAGAATTTAATCAATTTTCAATAACGTATTAAAAATTCGTCAATTCACAATTTGTTATTAACAATTAATTTGTTAAACAATTAAATTTTTAATGCTTTTTGAACCAAAATTTTTCTTAATGTTTTCAGAGAATCAATTATAAACCAGTAGTCCATATGCTATTTGATACTGAGGAAAAATAGAGAAAATGAAAAAAGCACATCTCAAAAATAACATTTCTGCAAGGGGTAGTGCGAAATATTTATTAGCCCTGGTAAACCAGATGTGCCAAAGAAGCAAAATCGGTAAAAACACCAGATGTATTAAAGAAGAAAAATGGGTAAAAATTCCTGGTGTCTGAGTTTGCATGTTCATGCGATAGATTTTATTGCAGATCTAAGAATTGTTGAACGGGCAGTGCATATATGCACCCCCACACAACGGTGACCAGATAAATGCGCACCACCCCACACAACACATGCAGGGTTTCATGATGAAGGGTCTAACTCTTGGAAAATTTGGCCTAAACGCCATCTGTTTGCATGAATGTGAAAGTAAAGGACCAAGGAATACCAGAGGAAGCTCATGATGAAATAGCTTGTCATGCCCATAGAGAAAAATGAAAAAAAAACCTTGATGACGAAAATAACTGTCACACCCAAATGGTGGGCACTGTGCTCATGACAAGTATGATCGTCACGTCCAGTCAAGTGGTTAAGACTTATTTTCAGTCCAACTTTTTGGCTTGCCCATTCCAATTCCTCAGTTCTTCTACAGAACCCCTCTGGACTGCCTCAAAATAATATTATGTCATTGGCAAGATGCTTCTCATTTACCTTTATACCTTTTTCTTTCCAATCTAGCATTTTTAACACATACTTAAGTGTTGCTGTGAATAATTTAGGAGACATGCTGTCTTCTTGCCTCACTCCCTTTTCAGTCTTAAAAGCACTTTTTTCTTTATGCAGCTGGACAGATGATGTTGCATTTAACGCCAACAATGTTTGGATAAAGTCGAATGCTTTTTCATAGTCGATGAAGCAAATAGAGACAATTTTTACTCATCAGTCGGACTGATTATCTCTCTGACAACTTGAATGTAGTCTATCATATTGTACCCTCTGTCTTTCCACATAATGACATATAAATTACATCTTTTTAATTCCATGAGTAATGGCAATAAATTTGCATCCTCAGACCTTAATTTTAAGTCAAGGATCAATTCATATTTCAGGAAAGATGTCTGCTTGTATTTGGGGAATTAATGGCTACTGTATAAGATTATCAATAGAATTACAAGTTTCACATTTCTTTATAATGATAAAGAAACTTCAATGGCTCAAGGGAATATATTTACCGCAAAAATGGAAGAAAGAGATGCATCTCTTCATAATCTTCTGCAGAAACATTCAGGAAAGTGGTTACATCTCTTGCAGCAACCCCAAAGGGTCTCCTCTTGCATTTATTTTTTCCTTTTCTCTTGTGCTTCTTTTCATCAGTTAAGACCTTAGTATCTTCTCTTAATGAACTACTATATTCATGTTCTCTATCTTCTGCATCTCCAATTCTGACAGCATAACATACCAAGTAAATTTGCTCTTTTTTTAAATCTTCACTAGCCAGATCCTAATAAATAAAATTATTCTAAATAAATAAATTAAAAAGAGATTATGAGGTAAATAATATGTACAGTAGTGTTTTATTTGAATTTATCTAGCAGTTCATGTTTATTAATTATTTAATGGTTAATCAAAATACTTACAGTAAATAGCACTTTGAGTTTTGCTGTGTCTAGAACATGATCATCTTTTCTCCATAGAAATACAAAATTCTCAGTGATAGGATGTCCATTTTGGTAATCATATAGCATCATAATAAGCTCGACATCTTCTTCCAAAATGCACGCAAAATTCATCACAGAGACAAAGAGTGTGTGAGAGTAATGGGTTACCTCTTCTGTAAAATTCTTTATAGGATCTGCCTAAAACTCAAAAATTCATCAATAAAAGCATATTAGTATATGGTGATAAATACATTGTAATTTTAAATTCATTTAGTATTCAAATTCAACAGGAGTATACATGAATGTTATATAGCAGAGCAGAAAACCAAACCCACATTTACTGAACCAAAAACAAAACTGAAAAACCCTGAACTATACCAGAACTTTTTTGCAACATACATTCATTTCAGTTTGATAGATTTATTTTTAATTTCTATAAAAAATTTATTGGAACTTTTAACCACAAAGATGATTATTATTTTATACAAAACATATGCACAGGACAAAACTGACAATATTTTATGTATTTTTCTAGCTTAACCCCTGTGATCTACATCCTCCAATACCTTGCTCTGCTCAGAAATCTTGATCCTTAATTGTTCATAGGCCTAAAAAAAACTATTGGTTGCTGTTTTTGTCACATGAAAGCAAATTTGGTTCTTTCAGTCTCTTTTGCATTTTATTGTTTGATCTATTGAGTTCTTTAAAAATGTGCATTTTTAACTAGCTGCTAATTGCAGCATTGCTTGTAGAATCAATAAAATATGTGCTTACTTCCACCTGGCATGGTAAATTAATGCAATTGAAATCAGGAATACGTGTGGGTTTAGAAATGTACATATTCCAAAATACTACAGAGCCTTCTGGTAGAGAACATTTCAGCCATGTCCAATTATCCCGCATTTAAGGTTATACCAGTTCCTTGTAAGGCCAGGAGATGGTAGCAATACAAAAATACACGACATAAATATTTTCTATCACAATCTTCTTTTCAAATTAGATTTTCCAACAATTGCTTATATTAAATACTCTTACTTTTTAATTTTAATGTTTCAGGCGATATTTGCAACCAAAAAAGAAACTATAAATTCTTTTAATGAAATTTCTGTAAGGTAGTTAACAGGCCATGGATCAGTGTTGTCCAATAATCATTCGGGGACAAAAGCTAATGCTATATTGTCATGGTGGGTTGATCAGTGACCTTTGCATATGATAGATGTGAAATGTCATTGTTCTTTTCTGACACACGGACAAAACACACTTAATATATAGATAATATTTATTCTCCAATGATCTGTTTACAGATATAGGATTCAAAATAATTGCTAACATATTAAAATACGTTATATAATTACATTGGGTCATCAAAATACTCATTCACTGAGTAGTACATTTTGTTCAAAAGAAACTTTTTAGTTTTAATTTAAAGGGGTCAATCCCTTAGATCCCTTTCAGTTCTTCAGGTAGTTTATTGTAGAGATGTAGTCTCATATATTTAGGAGCTAGTGATACAAGTTTTGTCTGAACACAATCAGCACAAATCACATTGTGCCATCTCGTATTATGATAGTGTGAATTCTTTGTGAATTCACTAATGTTGCTTCTTATGCATAATAATAGGGTTAAAATATATATACTAAGTAGGGGAAGAGTGTTAAATTTCTGAAATATTGGGTGACAAGGTAAATTGCATGGTTCAAATGGCATTAGTTGAACAATTTTTTTCTGAATTTTAAAAAGCCTAACAGTCTGTTGATGAATCCCAGAAAATAATACTTACTGTATGTAAAATGGAAATAGATTCCCTGTAATATAGACTCATGAGAACTCAGGAATCACTGCTAGCCTTGTATACCTATTCAGAGTTTACTAGCCAGTAAAATAATATGCTGATCCCAGAACAAATCAGAGCTAATATGTATGCCTAAAAACTTGATGTTGTGAGCCTGGTGTAATGCATTGCCATTCTATGTTAATGGAGCATGTTATTATGGAATATGAGAATGTTAAAGCAGATTAAATGGGTCTTGTCAGTATTAAGGGTGAGTTGGCTATTTATACACCAGTTATTCCACTATTGAATATTACATATGCATACAAATGAATCAACAAATACCGTATTTTTCAGGTTATAAATGCACTTTTTCCAAAAAAATTACTCCCAATTAATCCCAAAATAGACTGAAGGTAAGATTATTACTGTATTTAGTAATGACACAAACCTACTCATCCCCAAAATGGAATAACTGGCAGTCATTTGTCACAAAATCATTAAAATATACATTATTAATAATTAATATAGGGTGAGAATAGGAAACAAACTCTCCAAGGAAGCAAGCATAAACTCAGGCATTCTGCAGGGAAGTATGCTTGGACCACTACTTTTTTTAATCTTCATCAACAACTAGCTGAAAACTCTAAAATCTAACGTTCGATTATTTCCTGATGACTGTCTCATATAAAAAATTGTAGAAAACAAAGACAACTTCAAGCAGATTTAGGTAAGCATGATTGGACCACTAGAAATAAGATATTAATTAACATAAACAAAACCAAATTGTTACGTTTCTGTTCAAGTTAGAGTAGAGTTGATTACAGCTATATATTAGATAATCAGAGGTTAGGAGAAGCTTAGTCAGGCAAATACTTGGGGGTAGCCTTCACGAAAGATTTGCAATGGGGTCTCAGATAGATAGAGTTGTTATGAAAGCTTATAATACTCTATATCTTATAATGAGAGTGCTAGGGAAATGCGCCCCTAGTGCAAAGGAAGTGGTACAAAGAACTGCAGCATGTTTCATTAAAGGAAATTTCAAAAGAGGTGAGAGTGGCACAAAAATGTTTGATAATTTAGGAAGAGAGATGCTACAGCACAGGAGAGATATAACTAGATTGAGCAAAATCTATAATGCTTACATTAGGAAACACTCATGGAGGGATATAACAATTAGAATGGCGGAACCAAAATATGTACTATGGATGTAGGGATCACAAATAAAAATAGAACCTCTAGGGCAGAAGACAGACTGGGGCAAGTTTTTGTCCATGAATAGGGTGATTGAGAGATGGAACAGTTTACCTATGGATGTCATTGAGCCTTTTCCTTCACAAGTGGGTCTCTTTAAAACAAAGATTGCAAGAACAATTTCATAAATGCTTACTGAGTGTGTTTGTGTATATTTTTGGCTAATCAACCTCTTGGATTATTATAGCCATAATTCCTTACACACCAGACACTCACAAGGGGGTAGGGAAGCCTCTACCAGCATTAACCTACTCTTAACAAAGAGCACCAATGGGGCCAAATGCTTATTGTCCCTTCCAAAAGATGGAATGCTGACCTGCATGGTCTCCTCAAAGCTTACAAGTAGGGGACAGGATGAACCCAGGTTGAAAAATCTGACCACTGGATTCGAACCTGGGGCCACTGCATGCAAGGCTAATGCCCTAACCACTCAACCACCACCCCTAAAATGCTTACTGAATGTTATAATGCACACAGGACACATTTAGCTATACAAGTTTTGAAGTAATTTATTTGTTTTAGATCATCCCTATTTACTTTCATGAATTAAGTTTATCTAAATGTTGTATTTAACAGTTATCATCTTATAAATATTTCTCTTACTCCATCTGCAACAACTTCCACCACATGCCACCAGACCGTGCCACTGACTGACTGTAATGCTATTTTTAACTAACTTTCCAAGTAGGTAGAAGATTGAAATCTGGTAGAAATGTTTGATTCTTATAGTAAAAGCCATTTACAAAACAAAATCCCAAAAAAAGACCCGGGTTCGACTCAAGTAGATACTTTCTATTTCCCATAAGATAACATGAAAAAATCGATTTTTGGACTTACAGGCTTTAACTCTTTTGCAAAATAAAATTAGAAAGACTTGACCTACAATCTTCAGACCTAAACCATTCTAAAGAAAATTAAACAATGTTTCTTATTCTTATCATCACATTTTGCCTACAATATAAAATTGCTCAAGTTCTATGTTTAAATCATATTTATTTGAAAATTTTAAGCTTTTTAACGATATGTTGGCTTGCCGGCTGTGTCATTGTTAAACCTCAAGATTGTATTGTCACCTTCATCCTTATACTATATGCATAAGGAATGTGTGCTTTGAATGCTTTAATATGGGAGAGAAGGAGAGAGAGGGAGAGAGAGACAAAATTAAATGTTAAATAGATTTAAAATAATTTTGGGCATATAGGAATTGTATAGCATTATGTATTTCTTTGTCAAACAATTTCTATTTGCCTAAAACTGTTTTCTCTCTGGAACACTCAATTATGTGAATTTTATATTTATTGCTTACTTTTTAGTGCACATAAAAGTTGGTTTCATTAATTTTTATTTCAGTTTTAACAATACTTATATATGAAACTAGTGCCATAATATTTTCTTTAAATGTTGCCAGATATGAACTTAATCACGACTAGAAATGATGCATTACCTTGCCCTTCCTAAATGTTTTGGTGAACCAAAATACTTTTTTCCCTGAAAAATCTTCAAAAAATTGGGGTGTGTCTTCTAGTAAAAAAATATGGTAATAAATCACCTTTTTGGTTGAATTGTATCACCATAAGTGAACTCAGTATCAAAACATGAAACAAACTGTTTTTAAAAATAATGGGAACTAAATCACAAATTAAACTGCTTCAAAATTTGGAATGGTTTACTGCTCTGTTGTATAACTCCTACAGTGAGATAAAACTAATGTAGGTTTATTACAGAAAACTCTACATGAAGGACCTTCCATAGCAATATTTAGGGGAGTATTGAAACTTTTTTGCTAGCAAGATATTGAGTAATTACAAAATCATTTTTGGTTGATCTTAATTTGAATAAAGAAAATTATTTGGCTTATTATTATATAGATCTTAATCTACACTTACAACTGACTGTCTAATCCTTTCTGATGTCAATTCATGTTGCAAGTATAACTTCATTGCTGATGTTTCATTTGGATTGAGTATATCACCTTTCTCATCTCTTACAACCATGTCTAAGCCAAGCATCCTTCACAAGAAATTATTGATTATGAGTTTTCTTTCCACTATTTTTCAGAAATTATCTATTCTCTAGCCTTAATGAATCATACATTCTTCATAAACCATTACTTCATCACTTAAACTTATGTGAGAAATATATTTTTAAATATAACAACTAACAAATTTAAGTATTAGAACACCATTTATTTTAGAGGATAATTGTTAAATTCTCATCGGTGCTTGAATTGGAAAATTTTAACAATGGGAACATTAGTAGCCGGAACATTCTTATCTAATTTTTTTAACAAAGGGAATGGAGTTTCATTATGTATCAAGAGAAACAGTGTTCCCATGCATTCCCATCCAATTCAAGCACTGATTCTAATTATATGTCATTAAATAATGAATGGGTTGGGTTCCTAGAATTATTTCATTCTTACTTGTTGCCACCATCTATTATTGATACAACATTCTGCTTCAATTCCTGCAAGTGGTATTTTGGCAGCATCCCAGAAAGTATTTTACTGCGATATAAAGTGAGCAAGTTGATGATCCTTCTGATTTTGTTTACATTACTGTTATTTTCCTAGGGAAAAAAGAAGCAATGCAATAAAATTCAGACAAATTATGTCTTGTTTCATCTCATTTTCTTCTCTTTCATGCATTTTTTACTTTTCAACAGTTTCCTGTCCAAGATTTAGCTCTTGGATAGTTAGTTGTTCTGTATTTTATGCATGCAGGCTACCAGCCAGTCATACAACCACTTTTGTGGATTTTATGCAAAAATACATTCATGCCTACTCTTTGTGAAAAGCATGAAGGTTTAGACTGCTTAATGTCCCTTCGAATAGATTGAACGCTGACTTTCCTGTCCTCCTCACCACACAAGTTGGGGGGGGGGGGGCAAGCCTAGGTTGAAATCCAGCCATCACCAGAGTTCAAACCCAGACCTGCTGCATGAAAAGTCAGCAATCAAGCCACTCCACCACCACTTCCCTTCTCATTTTTATTAAGGTAAAAATATTTACCACAAAAAACTGCTTCCAAATCTGTCCCCATTCTCTTATTACTGTTGTTATTTCTTCAATGAAACCAGATCCCTCCTCTTCTGCAAGCCTGTTTAAATATGAATATTGTTATTTTATTGATCAATACTTGCTTATATCTAATTAATTTCCACTAAATCTGACTGCCAAATCAATGAATAACCTAATGCTTATGATATTATAAAGTGTGTTAGATTGGAATATAGTAAGTAGTCCTTAAGTATGTGATAATAGATAGTAGCTCAATAACTTTGGCCAAAACTAAACAAAAGTGGAATACTCCTTTAGCCAAAACAACTAGAGGGCTGCAAAAACCCAATGCATTTCGCCCACAAGGTGGGCATCGTCAGGGGTAGAACCTGTTTCAACAGTGACTGGAAGCCAACTGCGCCAACCCCATATCTCCCTTTTTAGCCAACATTTTCATGTCCTCTTTTGAAAACGATTGCAAAGAAAAATTTCATTACTTTCCAGATATATGGTTGAGGTACGTGGATGACATATTCACAATCTTTGATTTAAAGAAACAAAATGTAGATGAATTTGTTAATCAGTTAAACAACATATATCCTTCAATCAAGTTCTCTTATGAGCTTCAAGAAAACAACACCTTGCCATTTTTGGACTTGCTTATCATAAATAATGGACAACACATTGAGTTTGACATTTTTAGAAAACCTACACATACTGATAACTTCATTCCTAACAACTCCTTTCACCCTATGAACCAAAAAATAGCTGTGTTTCATTTTTTAACACACAGATTATGTAACATCCCCCTCAATAAAATCAGATATGCAATTAAATAAAAAAAAACAAAAGTGGAATACTCCTTTAGCCAAAACAACTAGAGGGCTGCAAAAACCCAATGCATTTCGCCCACAAGGTGGGCATCGTCAGGGGTAGAACCTGTTTTAACAGTGACTGGAAGCCAACTGCCTCGAGCAGTTGGCTTCCAGTATGTGAATGAACATAATATGTAATTTATATTAAATGGAATGCACTTCTGTGAACAATGGAAATGAACTATTTTTCATCGAATGCGAAATAATGATTTTTATCATATTAATTAATTAACATATCCTTAATTTTTATTTTATGAGCTCACATTGCAATTATATTTATGAATAAAAACTTTAAAAACTACAGGGTGATTCAAAAGTCACAAAACCCAGCATTTAGGTGTCTTACGAAAACAGTCAGCCAGTCTCGAAATCATTGTCTTATGAGGGACAGGAACATCAGGAAACACTTCTTGCACCTGTGCTTATGACCGAGTTGAGGAAACAATGTTCAATTATGAACATCTGCTGCGCCTGGGAAAACAAAATGTCGCTCCCGCTGCAGACAAAACACTACTGCCGCTGGATGGGAGACATGGCCAGTGGTGTAGCAACGGGTTGGCATCAGGGCAGTTGCCAAGGGCACCAAACGGCATACACAAAAAAATCTAATTCATGAATGCCGGCCTAAAAAGACCTGCTGCTTTGCACATTGCTTAGGGTGCAGGGCTTTCAATCACTTTGAAACTTACCAGTTTCAATCGCTTTTGGAACGAGTACTTTCATTCCAAAACCGATTGAAAAACTGATTGGTTGGAAAAACAATCGACTAGTTGATATATTTAATGTTAATTGTCATGTTCTCATAATTATAATAAAAGATATATCAAAATGCTTTTATTATTATTTATTATGATTCTATAAATTACCTATATGTTGAATATCACTTATCATAAAAAAAATGGGCGCCGAGCCAAGAATTTGCCAAGGGCACCAAAAACCTAGCTACGGCTCTACACATGACACTACCCATCGGCGACATCATGACACACAGGTAGTACCAACTTGCCCGCAAGTAAAGTTCCAACATGTTGTCACGGATTACCAGACATCTAAGTGGGTTGCATGACTTTTTAATCACCCAGTATTTTTCAGGTCACATCAGCTTTCTCTTCCATTTTCAATAATCAATAGTGTGTTATAAGTTTTGATACATTTTAAGGAGAAAGTTCATCAATACAACCAGAGGTACAAGCTCTTATATGACAAAAATTAAACTTGACCAAATTTATCTAAATAAGAAAAAGTAATGACTCACCCACAGTTGTCAAATGTTGGATTTTTAAGATAAATGTAGCGCTTTGGAAAGATTCCAACAAAACCAGAGTTGATTGTGGAATGTCCCAAGTACCAATCGCCATTTTTTTCTAAAATTCTGACTCTTTCTCCAACAGTAAGCTTTATCCTGAAGGGAGCATCTTGATAATAATTGCAAATAACTGAAAAAATAAATTCTTATATAGCAAATTAAAAAAAACATCAAATAAGTTGATAATTCAAGTTTGGTTTAATCCATCAATTATTTACAGTTTCTCTAAAAGATATATCTTTGGCAAAGCATCATTCATTCCTTCCTTATAAATAAAAGATATAGACATCAACTATTGCTTTAGAATTGATACACAAGTCAACGAATCAATTGCATGCTGCAGTTTTTCATTTTGTGAAGAGTTACTTTTGTGTTTAATGTTAAATATCGAAACACCAAAAAAGTTACACAAAATAACCAGCCAAATACTTAATTAAAAACTTAAAATAAAAATATTACAAAGGACTATCATATGGATTTGAAATTCTTATGTGTGAGAAAATGACTATGGCTTATTCAATATGCAAGTTGAAGAAAATCATTATATCCTTCCACAACAATATAATCGTTTTATTCTAAAGTAAGAAAAGTTGAATATTTCCACTTAAAATTTTAAGCAGAAATATACAACTTTTCTTATTTTAGAATATGGAGTGATTCCACAAAATAATGCCTGCATCTGTAAACTTTGTAAACATGTATTTTCTACTTGCATAATGAATATTAGCAAATTCCTTAAAGTTAAGCCACAGATCATAGATAATATGACTTGGCACATAATTTATCAGACAGCAGTGGTATAGCCTAGGGCCCACAGGCATGGGCGCCTACAATAAGAGGCAAGAGGGGGCACTTAGCCCATCCTGCGTTTCACAAAAATGTAATCATATAATAAACATGTCATTGTCACCAATAAAATTATTTTAATATAATTCATGTAATAATTTTTCAAGTTGAATTGTGCATTTCCTGATCATATCCCGATCGAATATTATTTTTTTGCAAAGTGCTGACACCTGAATTAGCCAAAAATAATTTTTTAAAAATATTTTTAGTAATCACAGTACTTGCAGCTGTGATTATTTCAATAATTGTTAGTTCCATATACCATGACACCTGTCTACATTAAAGAACAAATACTGTAGTTATTATGTATGATACATCACACCAGGCCAAAAATGGTACATCTGACACTTTAATCAGCTGTTGTGGCGCCTTTTGTAAATTTTTGTTTAAATGTTACAGAAAAAAATTAAAGTATCCCCAACCTCCGATGTGGCCCTCCATGTTTAAAAGATTGCTCACCCTTGGCCTAGAGCAGGGTTGGCAAACCTTTTCTGCTGGCGGGCCGCATTGGTGGTTGTGAATCCTTCAGCGAGCCGCATTGGAAATTGCCAATTCTTCGAAGGGTCGGATTAGAGTTTAAATTGGAAGTTGCCTATGTATTTTGAGGTGCCGTATAAGTGAAAATCAACTCTAAATAAGGTTTTTATGGTTAACAGTTCCATATTAAAAGTTTTGTGATCAAAATTTTCATAAAAATGTATCAATTTGTGTGTTAAATTTTTCGGATTTTCATCATACCCTCGCGGTTCGCACAAAACTCTTTGCAGGCCATAGGTTGGACACCGTTAGCCTAGAACAGGGGTGTGCAACCTTTTTGTGTGGTGGGCCGCATTTGTAGATGCGAGTGCTTTGGCAGGCCATAATATTATAATTACTGAATGCTTCAGCAGGCCAAATGAAAGCCTATATGGGAACTAACTCAAGATATCATACGTGATTTTTTAAATTAAAATAAAGACTAAACAATTTTTTAGCATTAAATCTTCACTAGGCAAGGTTTTATGGCTGCAATTTTAATTAAAGTATACAAAATTGTCTGGATTAAATATTACAAATCTCATACTATTCAAAGCATTGTGGGCCGTATAAAATGCTCTTGCATGCCCCTGGCCTAGAGGGTTGTTTTTGTAGACAGATTAAGGGTCCATTGGATTTCGAACATTAAAGTTTTTGTTATACATCCTTTGTTAGAATTTTGAATAAAATTTTGATATTCGAAAGATATGAATAAATTATTTCTAAGTATAATAAATATGAGATTTTAAGTTAAATAATTAGTAACATATTCCTTCCTGTCATATTGATGGGATTTTATACTAGTGTCCAAATAAAATATTTAAATATTACATAGATACAATTTTACACAAAGTGCATAAATTCGATACTTGTAAACGTTAAGAAGCAAAATAAATAATGCTATTTTCGCAAGCGATTTCCAAGTTCGCATTCGAAAATGCATCCCAGTATTTACAGAGAAGCTTTGATGCTCAACAAATGCTTAGTGTCTGTGGATTTATTCTCAAGTACTAGAGGTTTATATAGCATATACTTGTATATGTGGATAGGATGGAACGTTACAAAACTGCTAGGGTGACCAGCTGGGGTGAAGTGAAAAATCTAGGGACCCCCTGCCAAAAAATATGGGACCATCTCTAACAGGGGTGTCCAACCACATTGCCACTTGTGGCGAATTGATGCTCACAGTCTGCTGTCTACTATTTTGTATTATCTTATTAAATCGCATAGTGCTAAATTTGTATATATCTGGTTGTACATACAACGGCCTTTTCGCAGCAATAAAAAATGTTATTTTTATGAATGGGGCTTTACACAAAAACAAGGCTACAGTGATATAAAATAATGATTCGCGCCTTCTCACCCCCTGCTGCCACTGCTACTTAGTGTAGATTTTATGCCAAATTTCAGCGTGCTACTTGGACAAATCACATTAAAATTTAATGTTTGAATACAGTTTACCCTCGAATTAACGGACTAATTGGGGGGATAGGGTGCCCGTTATTGCTGAAAGTCCGTTAAATCCGAAAGTTCATCACATGACGAAGCAAAATGCACCTAAATGGCCACATCTTATAATGTCAAATTCAGTACATTAGGAACACTGTCAAACAAGAATAATATCTAATGCGGTAAAACTGTTAATTCGAATTCGAAGAAAATTTATAATTACGACTTTGAAATTTCCGTGCGCGTATCATCCACGGTTCCCACTCTCGCTCACTCACTACTTTCTACCGATGTAGTTTTTAGCCTACTTTCCAGAATGGAAATAGGCGTATAGTTTTGTCGTTGTGTCTGTCTGTCTCCGTCCACCCCTATTAACTTTTGAACCAATAGACCAATTTTCATGAAACTTGGTGGAAATCTCTTGCTACATGGGCCGAGCTCCCAAGGATAGTTTTTGTTGCGAAGATTGAAGTCCCAGGTTCGATTCCAGGAACTATCATTCCTGTTTTATTTACATGGAAAATCTGAAATCCAGGGTAATTTTCTCTTGCGCATTAAAATATCTTAGAATTGTTAAATCGGAGACGGATTTGTACTATTCTCTGAGGATTTGAATGAAGATTCTAATTTTTATCGTGGAATTCGGCTTATCGATTGTACTTCTTAGAATTTTGCGTAAATACGGGCGTTTTGCAGTTTTCATCACTCATTACGAGAGTGTTGCCATAGCAACAACTATTGTTGGACTCAGATTCGGTATATTCTAATAGGTACACGCGTTACTTTTGCCGCACAAATACGCGTGATCAAATTAATATTCCGTTCGAATGTATTTGTAGTATTTCATAATACTAAATTATGAAATTTGGGAACACAAAGAGCTTCATATCCTCGATGATTTTAAAGCTATTAAATCCAATATATTATTAAATACATGAATAAATGGAAAGTAGGCACCATAAGTTCTGTATGGATCATCTTGTTTCTATATACGTAAATATTCTATAAACATCACCACGTTTTTTATCAACCTAAAAGTGCAAAAAACTAATAGATTGGAACAGTTGGAAGTCTGAAGATTTGGAACATAAATATGACAACCCAAAATTGCCCGGAAAACTTTTTTTTCTGGTTTCTTATTTCTCGGAGCAATCACTGCATTCAACTAGTGATTATACATGAAATTTAAATTAGCGCGCCTTTTGTTTCATTCGACATACCACTCCACAATGTTTCCGTCTCGTGAATTACTTACGCACAGGCACGAAAAACATCACAGCGAAGCCCTGCGTAAAATCCTGTTGTACCGAGAATCGAACCAATGTATCCCTAAGTGGCGCATAACAAATTAATTCGTATTTTCACTGCCTCACTCTGCCTCCTTTTAATTTCATCGCTCGGTTTTGATTTACTATGAAATTGCGTTAAAGATTTAAATAAAAATAAATCCTGTTAATGCCATAAAAATAATACATAGGACGTTAATAGAAAAAACTAGTTCTTTTTTTTAGACATGTCCAGTGAGTGACATTAAAATTTTCGTTTTACACCCGGCTAACGCTACAGGAAGGCACCACTCCCACCATTTGATTTAGCCGCCTTAGTATATCTTCTTCGACTTCTAATGATAGTATCTCATCGTGGGGAAGAAATCCGAGGTAACTCCGTAAAGTGACACAGAATCTCCTGCTTCCTTTGAAAGGTTTCGAAAATTCGATGGTTCTCACTAGCGGGAAGGTTGCGAGAGTAAGAAAACGCCTTCATTATCGTTTTGATAAACAATATTGCAAGTTTACGGGTACCCTACAAACACGGGCCCTAGTAGGCACTAACTTATGTTGCCTAGGCCATAATCCTACCCTGAGTAAAAGAGCAGTGCGGATAATCTATAAAAGTTTTACAGAAAGGGATGTCTACAGGATTGTTTACGCAAAATTAATAGAGAACAGTTTACTGAAAATTGATAGCAAAAATCGCTGTCATAGTTCGGCGCAGTTTGTCCACAATTTATATCTTTTCTTTAGAATAACTATCTGTCACAAAAAATTTTCTACTTACAATAAAATTTTAATTCAACCCGTTGACCCAAATACATTCCTTAGTTACTTACCTATTCCGTGTTTTTCCTTCTCGTCCACAAACTCCCAATTATCCATGCATGAGGAAACAATCAACAACTTTTAAACACGCTAAAGACTGTCGTGTCCTCCTCACGCAATTTCTCACACTGACCTCGCGTCTCTTCTGTATTGTTTTCTCAATAACTCGCCTCTTCTCAGTGATAGATTCTATTGGTCCGATTAGATATCGGATTTTCCGTCACTTCATCCTTCCTCGGCAGCTGGGTAGATATAAAAGGCTGGAAAAAACACGCAACATCGAAGCGGAAGTCACCTTTCTTCCTAAAATTTTTAAACTGACCAGCTATTCATTGCGCTACCTTTCAGATACTCATTGCGCGTAGGTCAGAGGGAATTAGCAGGTCGTAAAAAAAACATCGAAGCGAGGTGTCGCTAATTGCCTCTCCCGAAATGTTATTAGCATTCATACTTATGAAAAAGTCCTCTATTTGTCTCTCTCTGAATGCTGCATCTCGTTCCCTCATTTAATTTGAACGGTGTAATGGAATTCGAAAAAAGTGTTGTAACGTTGTCACAAAAACACAAAAATATCAAGGCGAGCAACTTATTTAATGGAAACGAGCGAAGGGAATCGCCATCCGCCTAATTTCCCTAAATTTCCATTGCATCTAAACAACTAACCTTATAATGCAAATAATTTTCGACTGCATTCTCTAAAAAATGGTTTGTCCGTTTTGATTTGATTGTTACGGTCGATTATTATTTTGATGATCAATGAAAGTACCTTATAAGGAAGATCTTCAGAAAAAAAGAACAACGCGCTTGATCCGCTTGCTTGCTTGTTTCACTCTGAATGCTATTTTCAGTGATAATCGTTATCTCTGAGTAATACTCCAGATAAGCAGAGTACGGGTAAAATATACAATATTAGTCAGACCAGAATGAAGGATGCACATGCCTCACACCTCCAACATAAATCGTTCAACATAAGATGTTTTTATAAAATACTAGTAGAGAACCCGCAGTTCCACTGAGGGAACTTTCGATAAAAGTTACTTTATATCTTAATATTTGTATACTTTGACCAACAACATCAAAGCTAACAAATTTGTTTACGAACAGTGAAATGAAAAATTTTCGGGAAGGAATTGGCCCAACCGATTTCAACGAAATTTAGTATGAAGGAGGTGTGCAACATAAAATAACAAAATGAAGATGTTTAGTATAGATATATAAAGCAGGGCTGCCACAATAAAAGTAAAAAAATTCTTTTTACACGTATTTGTGTTCAACTGTCCTCATACATTTTAACCAAATTTAATATTTATAATGTACAGTTATATACAAAACCAAAGTAGTCTGCATGGGCCGGATCAGCCAAACGGGTGTTGCAATTACAAATTAAAATCATTCTGTAATTAAGGAATTTAAAGGACGGATTTCGACTAAATTTTGTATACACGATTTGTCCAAATACGATAATGAAATCAATATGTTTAAAGCGAGCTAAGGAGCAGGGCTACCACAGTAAGAAATAAAATAATATATCTTTTACACGTATTTCTAGAGAGCTGACAGCATGGATTTTAACCTAGTATGGTATATATAATCTTCATATAAATAAATAACCAAAATAGTATACTTAAACTGGATCGAATAAACAAGGCTACTACAAATATCAAGGTTAGATTTTTCTGTAACTACGAATTTTGAAGGTAATGGCTGAACCGATTTCAAAGAAATTTCGTTTATTGGGCGAGTATAGAATGGCAAAACGAAATGAACATGTTTAGAACGAATCTAAATGGCAGGGCTACCACAATATAAGAAAAATAATTTTCTGATTTCAAACCAAATACGTTAGTATACGATTATACTACGGACAATTTGACGAAAAGCACTTCTGTACCATGGGAAACCCGTGTACATCCCTACTTGTATTTAATTAATCAGCAATTTTGTAGTCTTGTTTGTTTGTTTGAATTCCCAGTCAATTCGCCTCTCTTACAGCACAAATGGGTATCTCACAATCAGAGGTAGTGCAATGAATAACCGGGGAGGGAGGAGGGAAACCCGGTGCCGGTATTTGCCTGCTCTTACGAAGAACACCAGGGGGGGGCAACAGCTTAACGTCCCTTCCGAAGGACGGAACAGCTAAATTTGCGCGGTCTCCTCAAACTACGCAAACAGGGGGCCGGGTGACCTTGAGGAAAATCCTACTCGCGCAGGATTCGTACCCAATGACTTTTTCAAGCATCGGGCGAGTAGCAGCCAGCGTCCTAACCACTACACCACCGGCACCCTCTTTTGTAGTCTTACTCATTACAAATGTTCCGTTATCTAAAAAGCAGGACTACCACAATATAAGTAAAAATAATTTTCTGATTTCAAAGCAAATACATTAGTATACGATTATATTACGGCGAATTTGACGAAAAGCACTTCTATACTATGGGAAACCCGTGAACATCCCTACTTGTTTATATGTTGTCGTCTCCGTCCATAGAACGCAATCCCTAATTATAACATTGCGCTTATGGAGAAATGGTATAACCTAATCGTTGAGTTTTCCTAGAGCCAATTCACTGCGATTAGCGAGGGACGTCTGAATTTGTTTTTCTAAATGTATTTTACGATAATTATCACCAATATAAAAATTTAGGATGGGTTTCAAAAGGCATTTTTAGCTACCATCACGTATATTTCGGCAGTTTTTCTAAGCTCTCATTATTAAAGAATGAATTGAATATTTGATAGCTCGATGAAAATTGTATCTCTAATAACATCTGGTACTAGCATGCACGTAGAACTTCCACTTACAAAATTAGGTCACAGATGAATTGAGGGCGAATATTTAATATTAGTCAGACTAGGAATAAAAACATCTATGCTACCTGCGGATTTAATATTACCGGACCTCATATTGATGTGATCTCAACAGCGAGTTTCCATCGCTAGAATAAGTGGGTGTTTTCTTTTTTACAGCAATGGTTTCAGTATGAGATATTCACATAAAGTATATTTTTCTATTCACCCATACGTTTGTTGGTTAAATGTATAAGACCAGAGCCGCGCCGGGCATATTTGCCGCCCGGATGCAAGCAGTTAATGCCGCCTTTCTCTATAAGCCCAATTTTTTTCGATTTTTAAATTACAAGGTGTTATTAATTTAAGGAAGGCTATAATAAACTACTGTCTTCGCGCCTACGGTGCCCAACCCAGATTAGTTATAAATTATTATTAATGATTAGTTGCAAATATCCCGGTGTCCAAAGTGTGTCAGTAAACTGCACGTACCTCCTAGTTGGTAGGACACGGGCAACGGAATGTTGGCTTACAAGGTAGTCTCTAGAGTAGAGATCCTAGCTTGTGTAGAATAGCGTAAGCATACCTGGGGTAATACTGGGTGTTGGTTACGCTTGTAGCATGACGGCTAAATTGTGCCAAAACTGACCGGTATTGTGCCCTTACCGTTAGTAGGGAATGCTGCATGTGGCACGGATACAGTATAAGCTGGTAACCTTGCTTACCCTATTTTTAACGTTACTACAATGTGCTATAAGAATGTCTCGGACGACCGAAACCATGATGGGCGGCGTAGGTCGAAGCAGGTTGGCTCATCTGATGATGACCCGGTATGGAAGATTGCAACATGGAATGTAAGAGGTGTGTATGGGAAAGAGAGTGAATTGATGAATGAAACGGATAAAAGGAGGATAGATGTTTTGTGTGTGAGTGAAACTAAGCGTAAAGGGAGGGATGTGATAGAAATGAATAACGGTAGTTTGGCCTTTTGGTCTGGAGTAGATGAATGCGTGCACGGTAGTCAAGGTGTGGGATTGATACTGAATGAAAGGGCTAAGATGCATGTGAGAAAGCATGAATTAGTGTCACCAAGGCTGTTGTGGGTGCGGATGAAAGTGGGTGTGCGCAGGATTAAGCTTGTTACATGTTATGCTCCGGTTGACGGTGAGAATGAATATGATAAGAATACATTTTGGGAAGAATTGAGAGATATTTTGAGTGAGTGTGAACCAGGAGAAAGAGTAATTATGCTCGGAGATGATGGATGATGAATGGATGGGTGGGAGTAAAACGAGAAGGCACGGAAAGGGTCCTTGGACCATTTGGTGATCCAAGAGTGAATGATAATGTTGAAAGCTTGGTGAATGTATGTATGGAAATGGGTTTGTTTGTCTCGAACACATGGTTCAAGCACAAGTCAATCCACTTGTATACATGGACAAGAGGGGAAGCGAAGAGTGTGATAGATTTTGTTGTGTATGATGAACGGTTGAGGGAGCTTGTGAATGATACGAGAGTTGTGAGAGGTGCGGAATGTGGATCAGACCACTATTTAGTGATCTCTAGAGTAGATCTTGGGAGAAAATGGATTGTGAGAAAGAGGAGAAGGTAACTAGAGTAAAAGTGGAAAGATTGCAAGAGCAAATGAATAGGTGGGAATATGAAAGTGTGCTAAAAGAAAGGCTAATGGCCGAAGAGAGTGAATGGAAGGAGGAAATGAGAGAAGAGAATGTGGAGAAGGCTTGTAACAGATTGAAAGGTATTATCTTGCAGTGTGCTACTAAGGTGTGTGGGACTGCAGTTGTTGGAAGAATGAGAGGTGATGCATGGTGGAATGAGAGAGTTAAAGTGGCTGTGAATGAGAAAAAGGAGGCATATGTGAGAATGATTGCTGCTAAGAATGAAAATGAGCGAAAGGAACTGTATGAAATGTATAAAGAGAAAAGGAGAGCTGCAAAAAATATTGTGAAAGAGAGTAATATCACCTCAAAAGTGCCGATTTATTTATATTTTAAAGCATTGGATGCGTTTTCACTGTTTTTTTCGATTGGAGGAAGGAGGAGAGATCTATACTTTTCCTGATCAAATTCTGAAATTTGGACTTTTGTTTTGTCTTAAAAATAACAAAATACTATCTTTCAGCTATACATTGTTTCAAGTTTGTAACTTAATTTAAAGCAATTTTAAAATGCAATTTTTTGAAACATTTAATCAATTTCAATGCCTCCTAATGCGGAATAAAATTGAATCATTGAGGTTAAAAAAAAATACTTTCCAAAATACGAATTTCTGAAGTTTTCGACTTTTCCTGTCGATTGTGATCTACCATCATACAAAATTTAATCTTTTTAATACATCCAAAAGCGCCCAAAAAAGCGTGAAAGAAGACAGATATACGGATACTTGAGAATTATATTTATAGATGTTCTTTCAGTGATAAAGTCACGTTTGCTAAAATTTATTAGATCTAAGAAAGGAAAGCTTCTTGAAATAAAAACTGTATACAGATAAAGTAACTACATTATAATATTAGGTAACGAACTTCAGTTCCATGTAAAGCCGCGTCCTCACCCTCGATGTTTTCTATCTTTCGCAAATCACTGCCGAAATCTACTATCCGGGGTAAAAGTGTCGCTATGCGCGTTCGGCATTATTTTACTGCCGGACAATGGCCAAAAGAGATAGGGAAAAGTATCGGTAGGGGTCCCTGCCGTCGACATTCATAAAGGCAAGATAAGAATTTTACAGTCGCTCAGCTCCCATGACGTCTCGTTTCCACAACCTCTCACCCCGAAAGGGATTTAAAGATTCGGAAAAACCCAGGCGGGATCTTAATTGACGAAAGACTGCCTGGCAAGCGGCGTTTTCAGGATTTATGCCGAGGGGCGCCAGATGTTTTCCGAGGACGAGTTTTGCGAAATGACGCTCCCATGTTTGTCTTGGAGGGAGGTAGTCCATATCGCTTGCTTCTCGGTTTTTCCGCGTCCTTTATTTTGCATGTGTGAAGAGCTTCCATAGAAGAAAGTTTTAAAATTAACCAAGATATAATTTAAGCAGCTTATCTATGATATATTAAAGCAAACTAAAAATCGGTAAACTGTCCTCAAACTTCTAAGCGCCCCTGATTTTCGACGCCCTGATGCATTGCTTCAAAATTTGGCGCACCCTCTGGAAGGACGCCTGGTGCGGTCGCATCGCACAATTATTAGGTCTAAAAACTCGCTCTTCCTCCGAAAGAGGAGCTTGGCTGCAAACTGTTGCCGCCCTCGGGCCAGTTAACTCTTTTTGGATGTGTACGAAGAAAATAATGATTAATAAATAAAAATGATGATTTTTTAATACCAAGTATCACTAAAGTATATGCGTTCAAATGTACGAGATGGAAAAGGAAAAAATTAAGAAACATCACTGCCCGTCTGTAAGTGGCGCCCCTAATATGTTGCCGCCCCCTTGCACCCATAGGCCAGCGCGGCTCTGTATAAGACGCACTCGCCTTCATTGACGAGCGTTCTCGAGAAAAGTACCTACTTCATATTTTCTGTGATAGTTTGGTGGCAATCTTGGAGGAAATAAATTTCTTTCGAAGTAAAGAGATATCCTTATGTCGATATGCCAACTCTGTGCCATTAACAAGATAAGGAAAAGGAGATGAAAATTATTTGAGGAAAATGTCTTGAAGTTGTTCATTCGTTTGGTATGATAGCATAAAGAGATTAAGGGAGATAATCAACATTTCCTACTCAACAATCTTGGCAAATGCGAGACATGACCCGCTCGTAACTTCTGTCATTAATTTCTTTGGCCGAAAATGAGTTAAAAAATTGTTCATTTATTACTATGTGATTTTGTAGTTAACACTACAAACTGCCAGTGCTTCGGGCGGTCCAAGTAAGAGTTTTTTATATCGGAAGTGACTTATTGATTCTCGTGTCATATTAGTGAAAACCGAATCTAAACATAACGTCATCATTTCAGGTTTCATGGCCACTGTTTTAATAAAAAAATATGAGATTTTACGAGTTGTCTTACGGCTTACTTTTTCATCATAGTTTCGCGGGCAGGTCTACACAGCCGCATGCGGCCCGGGGGTTGTATGTTGCTGATCCCTGCCGTAGATGGCATATTTTTTTTTTATAGTAAGCGTATAAAAATGTACTTGCGGATATAATCCGCGAAGAGAGACATTTACTTTCAGGTTTTAAAACTACGTCAAGCCGATGGTGCTATAGTTAGCATTAGGATGAATAATATTTAAATAACGAAGGATATCAATCATTCGACCTAGCTTGGTTCAGAACATCAAACTTGATCAAAATCTTTTCAAGTTTGAGGAGATCGGTTAAAAACGTAAAATGCACCGAATCTTAGATTTGAGAATATGAAAAATTGCAGCAGCAGCGGAATAGTTAAATAAATTACATGGTGGTGACATTAAGCGATATAATTTCTCATTAGTGCTGCGAATGTAAAGCCTGTGGCATTTAATCTACTATAATGAAGTTTTCAATATTCTTTCCAGTTATCAAATTTCACTTAGTTTTTTTGCATTTTACTTATTTAATGATCTACAGGAGAAATATATGGTTTGCCAGAACTGAATCTGCATATAATTACATCATACACAAGGAAGGATGATGGAAATCATCAGACCCTCATTGAAGCAACAGGTAGATGCAAGTTTGTTGCAAATCACAAGTAGGGTTGCCAAGTCCTTTTAAAATGATTTGTCCTGTGTCCTAGGATGTTGGGAAGTACACAGTTTGTCCTTCTCTCCCCCTAAAAGGGGGTTTACACGCTCAGTTTTAACTGTACAAGTCTGGACTACACAGTTAAAACTGTTTTAACTGTGCAGTCCAGGCTTGTACAATTAAAGCTGTTGTAAACTCCCTTTACACATGCTTGTTGCCATTACACGAATTACTCATATTACAATTTGGCTTTATTGAACAATCTATTTGCCATGGATTGACCCAAAATTTAAGTAAATTAACTAGTCAAATTTTATGGAAAATTTTCCACTTGAAGAGAATTTAACCCTTCCCAATATGTTCTGCAACTTCACTTCAACCAAAGAAATGTTTATGTAGTTTTAACAAATTATGGGAAAAGAATTTTGATTGGATTGCATCAGCAGAAGGAAATCCAACTGAAGCAAAAAGTACTTTGTGCAATATTACATTTTATACTGCATATCTTAGAATGGGAGAAGTTAAAAAGCGTATTGCCTGTGAATCTCACAAACAAAGAATGCAAGTAGGAATTTCAATTATGCTGATGGACACATTTCTTGTCAAAAATAATTCAAAGGAGGAAAACTTAGTATAATTGGATTAAATATCATCATTGGTATAACTCTTGGAATTTCACATTTAAACTGAATGATAAAACCTACAGTAATTTTAGCATATTATAAAAAATATCATGCGGGAGATTGAAATCAGGAGTGATTGTAAATATCCTGATATAGGTAAATAGTATTGTTGAAAAACATTGTCCTTCCCAACCAATTTCATAAGTTGGCAACCTTATTCACATGCATAAGCTAATAATTTTGTGAATTACTCATTGTCAAAAGAAGTAACAAAAAATATTTCAGTAAAAATGTTTTACTCCAAAGTGAAAAGCAAACTCTAATATACTTTAAGTTCTTGAGAATTAGAGTTTTCTACTATTTAAAGATACAGAAAAACATCCATTCACTGTTTATAATGTTTCAAAAATAAATCTCTACCCAGAAAACATGAATTTACAGAAAATTTGAAATAATACGATAAAAACGATTCCCTAAGCTTTATATATCACAAGAATAATTTAAAATATTAAAGGATAGTATTGCATGAAGAAAGGCAAACAATGGGATATGAAAACTTGTAGAAATGTACATCCTGATTGAATTCAGCTGCATTTGAGGATTGAAATATTATATAATAGTAAATTATGATGTTAAACTTTATTCACACTTATATGTATTAAGCATAGGAAATATCCAAATTAGTGCTGGATTTTGTGAAGACAGTCAAGGAATTTCTTAAAAGGGACTTAAGACCAGTTTCCAAATTTTAAGCATCTGTCACCCCCCTTAACCTCATCCATTTACCAATAACTATAAAATGTGATTGGAATATTTAGATAAAATTAGCATTTTTGTCCATATTAACATTGAGATAAAATTGTGCAATAAAAATTAACTAAAAAACAAAATATTGAAATTATTACATATACACTTCTGCGTGATTCCTCGGAAAACCTTGGCAACCCTCATTTTTGGAACTGCTGACTTTAGACAAAAATCATAAAACTTGATAAATACAATGAAGGTCTATCTTTCAATCAAAAACTTATTAAAATTTTATTGCAAAAATAAATATTACATCTAAACCTGAAAAACAAGATGTGTGATAAATCTCTATCAGTATTTAAGGCAAAATTCCTTTAATGAGATCATCATTTTTCTTGCTAGTTCTTGTTATCAGCATTTGAAAGTTAAAAATGATTAAGCAATGCTATCACATGACAACAACATTAAATGCCACAATTGAAAATACTTCTTGGCAATGAATTTACAACAGAAATAGATCAAATCACACATGGAAATTTAGATACTATCTAAATAATGCTTATTTTAACTGGATTATATTTAAACCGATTAAAAGTAGATTTTGTGTGATGAATGAGGAACTTAACATAATGGAAAAACTAAGAACTTTTATGCCACGCAACTTCATCATGGATCGCCTTGTTATTCAGTAAAACATTTCCAAGGCAAAGGAAAGTACATCTATATGTCATCAGTAAGGAGACTTCACTTGATAAAACATTTTACAAGCAGCCGAATACACAGGAAAGGAATAAAACATCCTGCCATCAACCCTGTAGACCAGGGGTCGGCAACCTTTTCAGCATGGCGGGCCACATTTGCAGTTGTGAATGCTTCGGAGGGCCACATTGGGAGTCTAAGAAAGTCTCGGCGGGCCGGATGAGCGAATAAATCAGAAGTTTTCTAGAGATTCTGTGATTTCATATGAATTAAATCAAGTCTACATAATTTACTAGCGTTAAAACTTCACCCGAAAAGGCTTTGAGACCATAATTTTACTCAAAAAATATAAAATTGCCCATGAGAAATTTTTCTGATCACTTTTTCATTACAGCTTTGCAGGCCGCATAAAGCGTTCTTGAGGGCCGCACGTGGCCCGCAGGTTGCCAACCGCTGCTGTAGACGAATTATTGATTCAAGTTACCATATGCAGAAAATGTTTTTATCAGTAGCGGTTTATTTATTTTGAACTTAAGTAATATAGTTAGAATAGTGCATTATTGCTCAAACCATGGACCATTGTTGACAAAAATATAACTTAATCACTCAAATTAATAAATCCAATAAACACGATATTGTTATTTTCATAATTTAAGAGATTAAAATAAATATACTAATTCTTCTAATTTCATACCACATCCATCCTTTAAATAAACATTTTACATAAGTTGAAATTATACAGTTGCCCAGCAAATAATTTTACTGATTACTTTTGCTAGTTCACATGGTATCACAATAAAAAATGGTACACTTCTCAACAAGAGATGCTATGATTATAGCCTTCCAGATACATTTAGCAAACGAATTAATTTTTTGCCATGGTTTTACTTAATGCTTAAATAAAAACTTGAATTTTAAAAATTATTTTATTAAAACTGAAATAGATATTACATAGTAATCATTTAAAATAAATCTTGAACAGACTGATTTTCCACACAGCTGTCAGAAGCCCTTTCATAATTTGAATGTTTGCTCAACAGAAAGAGTCAAAGAAGAAAACTACAGCACCTTTTCCAGCAAATGTAATGGAAAAGAACAATTGATGTTACAATTGTAATATCAATAAGGCAATGCTTAAGCAAGATTAAGACTTTCCCTTTGCATAACATTTAAACATCACTGCATCCTAATTTTACTCATATAAAAATAGAGAATTCATCAGATATCTTCTTCCCTATTGGTCCCAAAAAACTTTAATTTAAAAGAGTGACAACTAATTTTATAATCTATAAAGGTCACAAAAATAATTGTTGATAAGGGAAACACAAAATCAATCAAATATTTATAGGCTGGGCTAAGACTCTTGAAATGAACTATGAATTCTTTCTTGAGAGAATTTGCATTAAAAATACAAATGAAATTGAATGATAACAATTTGGGCATTCTTAACCAAGACTATTTTTTCTATGTAGACTATATATATATATACGACCAGACTGTTAACTAATTCTAATGCTCATAAACAATAACTTATTTAAAATAAAACTTTGAATTCATTCCAAAAGACAAAGCCGTTCTTTGGCAGGGAGAAATTTATGATCACATAAGCATGCACGTCCACACTATAAAATATTTAAATCACATGATAAATTTTGCAAGCATCTACCATTGTGCGTAGGTTACTTTGGATTCATAAATTGGTATAATTAGACAATTATCACTTATAACCACCTAATTTGTACATTTTTCTAACCCATTCATTACATCTGGTTTCAACAGATCATATAAAATGCTTGCTTCACCTGTCAATAAAGAATATAAAATTAATTAATTCTTCCAGTTAAGAAAAAAGAACAATGTTTATCAAAGAGCATAAAAATAATTGGCACTTATTTATTGTCTTAGGCACCAGAATCAAAGATGCATGCTAAATACTTTAAAAAAATGATCATGTGAGCTAAGAGCACTCATTTCGGGATTTTTAATGAATGTTTCCATGATAAAAATGTGCCAATGTTTCGTTTACACTCTATACAATGAAAGGTTACAAGTTATTACCAGGGTTTTACATAACATACTGAGGTACAATGTACGCGATCTAGAATACAATGGACTAGTTACGTAGGCTGCGTATAGAGACCTAAAAACCTTTGGCCAGTAAGTTAAAACTATTACACCACAGCCACATTTGTACATCATAATATTCCTCCTAGGTTTCCAAGAAGATTTCTTTTAAGCTCACTGTATATAATACATATACTGACATATAAATGCAAGGCATTTGGAGTCATATACATTAAGTATAAATAAAATAATACAATTACTAAAATAACCAAAATAACTTTCAAATTATCATTATGATAGTTCTCATTAATATTTAAATACCATGTAATTTTTTCCTTGAAAGTACTACTATTATAGTAAATTGTTTTTAAAACACCTAAACTGGCCAGTCATAAAAATTTTAGCATTCAGCCAAAGAACATCTTTTGTAGAAAAGACAAAAAGGAAAAAATGTCAATTGGGATCACAAACTGTAGTTTAAAAGAGCTAAATTTTTCATGAGAATAAAAAAATGTACTACAGACAAACTGATATCAAAGGTTTACACTAAGTCTTCTCTTTTAATTAACATTTCAATTATACAATTTATTTAAATCTTCCGTACTAAAAATTACAGTGTTCTTTTAAATTAAAAAGATTTGGCACGAGCAAGAAGACTTCATAGACCATGAAAGAGTCAGTCTGTACACAAAATTGAAAAAGAAATCCTCAAAACTTGGTAAGGTAATAAATTATTTAAATCAATGAATAAGATAGAGAATTAACATTCACAGCTGATAAAAAGATTACTTTCAACAAAATAACAACATAAGATTTAAATACACTCAAAAAACAAGCAACATCTCACATTTAAACCAGTGTTTCAGAAAGTTTTAAATTCAAAATTAGCTTCCAGCAGATTGGTGGCCTTGCAAACAAATCTTTGACATAGAGAGCCTTATGTGCTATATTTACATTTCATACCTCAATGAAAATCCCCTTTTTACAAACAGTTTTTACAAATGCAAAATATATTGCTTTTTTGGAAGTAATAAAAAATGGCAATACAAGTTTGACACGCTAGATAAATGCTAGACCCTATTTGGAAGTCTTCACGAGAGGAGAAATATCAGTCCAATCTCTCTGTTGGAGGTCTTAAATGGGGTCTTTTGGGAGGAGGAGTAGGAGGTGGTCCATCTTCTTCTACTGGCTCAGGTGGAGGAGGCTGTGGAATAAATTGTAATTCTCAATACCAGTCGCTTCTGTCGGCTATTAACAGATGACATAAATCAATTAATACATCATGCATAATGTTTTATATCTCAATAAAAATAATGTCGTGATAATGCAACAGATAAGCCTGATTCGATAATGAAGCATTTTTATTCATTGTATTCACTTCGTGGATTAAGTTTGTAGCTTGTCTGATACCCATATGGTACTTATACTGTATCTACCTGAATATAAGCCAATGTTTTTTGTCAAAATCATCCCTTGGCTTAAATGTGAGTTCGAAAAAAAATTTGGGGTTAGGGTTGTCTCATAGTCACCCATAGATGGCAGCACATCTCTCATTGCCGTTGTGTTCAAACGATAGTACTATACTATTTTTCATAAAGTAAGTAAATGCCCTACGATGAATATTAATGAATAAATAATCAAGCTAGAATATTGAATTTAGCAGTACCTGTGTTTTGTTGCCGTTTTAACGTGTTCTTTCGTTTCTAAATGCTATTGGATATTTTCTTTCATTTTTCACAGCTATGCATATGTATCATTAAGAATTGTTAGCAATTTGTATTATTTTCCATTATCCATTATAAGAAGTTTCAATTAGTTTTACTTGGCTATTGTAGTTATTGCTATAGCCAATGTAATGTTTATATGCATGTTAAAACCTCATTCATGTAATCTATTAAAATTACGTACATTGACTACACAGACGATTATGCAAAATGCGATGACAGTTTTTGATGCTCAACTGTTTTAATTATGGTAAAACTTGTGTGTGTGAAGTTATATACGATATATATATGAACATGTATGATTATAAAATGCAATTTCTTAAGACAATGTAAATGCTAATTTCATTGGAAATAGACTTGGATTAAAAATTATCTTTGCAAGGTCGCTATTGCTTTATTTGACCTTGTGTGAAATTGAAGATGAATGAAATTATCATAACTGAATGTGGAACGTTATTAAACAATGCGAAATTATTAATTGGAGTAATATTCCAAATGTCAACAACTAAACCATTTCCCACTCTATTCTTTGATCTCCAATAATATATTCTAGGCCGTGCATGCATGCCTGACACACACCAGCATAAAATCTACAAAATTTACTTTTTTGTCAAAAAATGGTGGAAATTTTTAGGGGGTTCGCTTATATTCAGACAGATACAGTAAGTGCAATAAAATTTTAAGTGAATGGGGTACAAACCTAATGCATAACTCCCGAAAATGTAAATTCGCGAAGTGCAAGTGCAAGATTTGAAACAGCTCTCTATGCCTGTGTCTACACAAATCATTATTAATAAAGCACTTAAGTCTTTGGGATGACTTAAAATGACTTCACAAGAGTAAGTGCCATGAAGCAGTGCTGAGACGGACTATTTGAATTGCTACCGACAAGTTTTACGTAATAAGCAAAAAAAGCTAAGCAGTCAACCCTGGAGTCTTTTTTTTAATAAAACTTCATAGGTGTTCTGAGAAATATTTTGAAATTATGTACGTTTGCCGCTAAAAACATTTTTTTCGTACTGTTTACTAGGTAATTTTATAGTTTGTTTAATAAATTATGTACTAAAAGTCTGGTATAAATATGTTTTACATTGAATATCATTTGGGAAGTTCCCATTTCCCTCTGGATGCCTAAAGGTTATGGTGCCCCCGCGAACACAGATTTTTGCTTAATACGGAAACCTCAGGACTTACCTGTAACATTTCCTTAAACTAGATACGTTCAAAATATGTACAAAGATAATAGCAAATGAAAACCTTAGATTCCAAAATGATGGCGTTTCTTTAAATTTTAAACTAAAGTTTCATCGTCGAAAATAGCAGCGATGGCAGACAAGTTCAAACTGAGCTACAAAATAATTTAGTCAAAAGTTATCATGTTTATTTACTTCGAAAACTGTTAATAATGAGCATTACAAATATAATATAATAATAAGTCCTTTTCTGGGCACCAAAGTTTAAACTGAACTTTGAAACAAAAAAGTAGAGGGAGTTGATGCTTGTTGGCATGATGCGAAATGCAAATATACACCGCAAAATAGAAGTAATGGTCATAAAAAATTGTTGCGAAGTGCAAATTAGCAAACAGCAAGCATGTGAAGTCCAAAAAGGTAGTGTACTAACCATAATCTGAAAAATTTAACAAAACATGCACCTCTATGACTAAAATAATTTAATAACACAAAAGTTTTTGCTAAAAACACCTATTTTCGGCAATGCAAAGTCTGCTCACCTTATTTCTAACACGTATGGTGGTTGGTGTTCCAACTGGTCTGGGTATCTGTGGCAAAGAGTCATCAGGCAAGTTACAATAATCTGACTCCCTTGTTTTGATGGGCAAAGGTGGAGGGATTCCACCATCTTCCTCACTGGCAGTAGAATCAGTGGTTGCTAAAACATTAAATATTGAACTAATGCACTCATAAAAAGACATCTGTTAATAGTTAATACTGATGGAAATAATTGATCCGAAGATCTCTATGATGACAGGCATAAGCTGTAAGGTAGGTAAGAATTTGGAAATAGGAGAAAAATTCTTACGTAACCAGTAAACAAACCTGGATCTTCCACTTGCAAGGCAGATATTCTATCATAGCTTACTAATTTTCCTCTTTCAGAACGGGAATTTTCTTAGGCTCAACTAAGAAAATCTCTGTTCTGAAATGGGAGAATTTGTCTGCTATGATAGTTACGTGGTAGAATATCCACCCAGGAAATGGAAGGCCTGGGTTTGATTCCCGGTCAAGGCAGAATTTTTTTGTTTCCAAATTATTCCCAACAGATAATATGACTGAACTAGGGTAAATAATCATCAAAAATAATGAATTATCAAATTTAATGCATACACAGTGAAACCTCTATTTAACATTTCTCTGGGAGAATAACTTTTTGCACACTTAAGGAATCTATGAAATATTTAATATATAATAAAACTATTAAGGGTACATACTGTACACACAACAAATCTCATTAATGCAAATATGCGATGTGTATATTGAAAAATGGCCATAAGAATAAAAGTGCGTTAATGCGAATACATGAAGCGTATATCGAATAATGGTCATAAAAATAAAATCGTGTATAAGTGAAAACGCATAAACCAAACATGCATAAATTGAGGGATACCTCTATTTAGTACTAAAATTATGTAAATACATTCAATGATACATCAACTTAGGGCAGGGAAAAAATTTAGTAGACATAATCGGGTCACGGTGTTTTGCTGTTTTATGGTGCACGTTTGTTCCAAGTACATCCTTTAGCTTCAAATATTCCATCACATGAAACACACCTATTTGTGAGACACTGTACACTTTCCTAACTTGTAAACATATCAAAGTATTTATATAATAACTATCTAGTATCACTACTATGTCACAAATTTGATTGTTACTTTGCCTTACGGCAATGACAATTGAATGTTTTCATTTCAGTAATTTCCACGTCCGAGTTCGAACATGAAATACTTGGAACACCTGGGAAGATGATCAGTTTTTTAGCATCCTAGTTGACCAAAGGGTCACAACAGAACAGCTAAAGAAACTTCAATAAAATCCATCACTTTGGAATAAACTGAATGAACACTGTGAAAGTGGTTGCTTGATGAACGATCACTTATAGTCGGGCATGGCTTGACTCTGCAGTCAGTGAAAAAATAACACTGAAAACTATGCAATGCCCATGCAGAGTAGAATCACCTCGTACAGCAACTCAGCTACATCCAAAATTCAGATTAAAAATGCAGCAGTATTGTGATCTATTGCGGGTGACCCAGAGATACAGCACTCGTTTACTTGGACGGAAAATGTGTGGGGCATTATTTTTCCTGTCTGAATTCTGATGTTAAAAAATTACTCATGTGGTCGTAGCCTAAGGATTGCAGTAGTAACTGCCAAGTAGCATTAAATCAAGGTAGGTTTTTAATGAAGTGGTCAAAAACGTTTTACACTAAATCGAGGAACGTTAATTCAAAGAAAATAATACAGTGCTTAAATGGGGTGTTTGACGGGACTGCAAAAAATAAACACTAAATGCAGGCAAACATTATGTGCAGGCAAATATTAAATGCAGGTGAACATTAAATGTAGGTAAACATTAAATGCAGGTGAACATTAAATTCAGGGCTCTTAAATCGGGGTTTCACTGTATCTATTTTTGTGCTTGTTTTTAAAAAGACAAAAATTCTTTGTAAAATAAAACATTTATCTTATTTACTGTTTTCGAATCTTAGATGGTTTATTCAAGTATTTTACAGCTACAAGAGTCAACTTGATCATCAACAGCCTTGAAAATACTAAAAGCTTACCAATTGAATCTCTATTACTGCTGTTTCCATTGAGCCGTATTGGAGATGTGGCACCAGGAGTGGGACTACCGTCTTCCCCAATAAAAGAGGCAATAATTTTGGAGGGCTGGAATTGACCACTAGATGGCCTACTTAGTCTTCTTTCACGTTCAACTTCAGACCTAAGAGGACGTTTTGGAGTCAACTGCAAGAAAGCAATGATCATGAACTTGTTGAAGCATTTAAAAATTATTGAGTAAACACAATGATAAAATAATTCTAAAATGTAGAATATGGAAAGAGTCCACAAAATAATGCCTGCAGCTGTAAACTTTGGGAGTAAAATAATTATTCAACAATATTTATTTATTCTTTAAATTGATTCATTAAGAGTTTCACGTATCTGACCATTATTTATCTGGTACATGGAGCAGTGTGGTTTTGGAGGATTTGTAAGTCACATAAATCTAGCACAAAAAGTAATTAAAAAAATATCATTGGCCAAGTGGACCATTTATTGCAAAACAAGCTCAGCAGCCAATTTGTTAACTAATAGTCATGGATATCTCTGCAGATATATTACCAATGATAAACCATTAATAATCACTCATCTGTATTTCTTTTCTTCAAAAATAAATCAAGAAGTTCTATGATATTACATGAAAACTTAAAACATCTAAAAAGATAATCCAAAACTATTAGAAGAAAGAAATTAGCAAGTTATGTTACACTAGTGTATTAACACTATTTGTAATGTTACAGGTAACATCTAATATTGATAATTACCACTTATAGTTTCAAACTGAAAATAAATTGAGTAGCCATAGCCAAAAAGCTCATTCCTCATAACAAATCAGTGATATCCTAACAAAATTCTGCTGCCAAAATATTGTAAGAGATTCATTTTAAATTTCAAAACTTAAAACTTTTGCTTGAATATCTAAAGTTTAAATAACCTTAGAGAAGATTGTCAAAAAATCTGGGCAGTAAACTGATGAACACAAATAACTCACCTCCTGTCTAAGCTCAAAAATTGTGGGAGGAGAACCATCTACCTGATGATTCTCAATGCCTGCCCATGATGCATTGAGGTTGGGCAATGGAGGAGCAGAGATGGGGCTTGAAACAGGCGAAGACGATGTGGTGTACCATTGACTGTTACCACCAGGAGTGCTCAGGCTACCACTGGAGGATAGTTGAGCACTCATTGTCTTGCGCGAGGATACCCGCATGCTTCCTCCTTTGTGTTTGTCCCTCTTGCTGCTTCCTTTGCTGGGTGAGAGTGTGTTTGAACTCCCAGGACCTCCTCCACCTCCTCCTCGGACGAATATTTGGGGACGAGACGACGATGATTTGGCACAAACAGAATTCCTGAAAAAAGTGTTGGTCAGTAACTAATTCCATTGTTTCAGTATCTGAAGAGACTCGTTTAAAACATGCAAAAAAATTTCATGTTTCAATAGTGTTAAATCATATTGCTGTTAAAAAGAATTATTACTGTATTTACCTGATTGTAAGCCAACCCGTTTTTACAAATCCCAAAAAATCAATATCACTGATTGTACTTACTCTATCAGATCAATGATCCTTATGCATGGCATCTGTGGCGAACATTGCAGTTAGACATTCAGACATTTCTCGCATAATAATGTTGATTTATTCGATGGAAAGGCTGAGACTACATATCACGAATGATGTGTAACAACTGACTCCAGCATCACTACAGCGAATTGAGAACGTCACAAGAGCAGAAAAGTCACAATATTGTGGCGTCATAGCCAGTCATTGAGCGACTGTTGCTGCCTAATAACAGTCCAGGAAATCAATGACCTGTGCCATAAGTGCCAGCCCAAGCTCAGCAATTGGAGGGTGCAAAGATGAAAAATTATTAAAAGTAAGAGAAACTAAACATTTCTGGACCCTAAGTTTTTATCCCTTTTTGAACATACGACGTCATATATCGGCTTCTACTGATACAATAGGGGCAAATTTTTTGTTATGCCTCTTGAAAGATTGTTAATAACGAATACATAAATGATAAATATATAATGTTAATCACACCTTTAAATTTAATAAAATTATTCTTTCTGCAAAATTTTTACTGGAGACATGAAAAGGTTGGTCAGTAGGAAACTTTTTCCTTAATTGATTTAGAGGGACACATCGCGCTAATGAAATGTGCAGAAATGTTGAAATTTATTTTTGAAAAAGACTCCATTCCAATAACATTTTTAGTTCTCATGATACAGATGTATAAACAAAAGTGCAGTCTGCGCTTACTGAGAATCACCGGTGATTGAGAAGCTTCGGCGGATGAGAATCCCCTGGTGTCGTCATCCAGGTATTATATATCCGAAATTTGGATTAAAAATGCAGTGTGCTGCAATCCTATTGCAGATGACCTTGAAATGAAGTACTTCTGTTTACTCAGATGGGAAATTTTTATCTGTGTGACTACCTAGCATTGTTTCCAATGAATCCATTCCCTGCATTTGTTTGCGTTTGGACTAGGTTGGGGAAAAAACATTCCTGTGGCCATACCCTCAAGGTGCAAGTAGACGAGAATGGGTGAGGTGCGGAAAGGCAGAGTCATATATTAACAAATTTTCAATTATCATCAATAAATAATGGATTTTATGCTATATTTTGCACAAATTTTATTTTGCTCCATCCTCCGACTCTCTCATCCCAATACACCCTGCAAGTTTTAAGTTCCCCTATTTTTACGTTGATTTTAGAATGAACTCCATTGTAAGCCAAGAGACATTTTAAAATGAGAGAAAAGGCAAAAAAAGGTCGGTTTACAATCGAATAAATACGGTATTATTACCAGAATACATGGTGTCAGAAATAGGTTGAAAAAGGATGCATCCACGAAATCAACAACTTTAATCGACAGTTTGGAAAAGTTTCACATTTGTTTATTAAAGTTATGTGATTTAGCATCAGTACAATGCTACAAAAAAAATATTTATTAAAAACTTCTTTGCCTGCAATTATAAAAACAATATCAAATACTCCAAGTTTTTATAAATATCTAATATAATTTCTGCAACTTTAAAGAATTTTATACCACATCATATAATTGGATATGCAATGAAAGTTTCTTGTAAAACAGAATTCAGCTAAATATTGATATGCAAACCCTAAAAATTTACTATTTCTTTAGTCTAATGGAAGAAAAAAGCTAAATGGATTTTACAAGGAATACATTACTCCATGCATAAACATGTACACAAGAAAATAAAAATTCTGCATTAATTGATAATTTCTATAAATGCAATCTTCCAAGCTTAGGGACAAAGCAAAAGCATGCAATGTGGACCTTAATATGACAGATAAATCAAAATGTCCTCTTATTGCAAAGCAATAACCGATAAAAATACATTGGTTTCAATCTTATATCACACATATTTACAATATGAAAGCCTAACTTAAAAACATCTAGAACAGTAGACTACATAAAGATAGATGATAAAAATGTGAGAATTATATCTCCTATGTATAGTCTTTAGCACAAGGTATTGTAAACAACTTTCTCTAGCGTTAGCATAATAAATTTGCTCCAAGCATGGTGCGTGGTATACAATTACTTTTTTGTTTTTACCAAATATTGGTGAAATATATTTTATTAACCATAAGCACTTCTGGTAAAAACAACAAACACTTAATTCCAATCATGCACAATACCTTTTCTGACTTCAGAAATGAACAATTAAATGCAATGAACTATGAAAAGCAGCAAAATTAAAGTCAGCTATAACACGATAGTTAAAAATAGTTGTGAAAACAAGACTATTTAAAAACTTCTCCTTTTCAAGTACATTTATCTTCTATTACGCACATAGGCTTAGAATTTTATTAGCTTAAGCAAAAATCAAAAGCAATGAGACAACGCCAAATATGTTACCAACGAAGAACATATAAAAGCTTTGATAAGATCAATAATTACCACTTGGCAAATCAGGAATGATGATTTGCCATATTTCTTCAGCAGCACAGGAAAAAGAATAAGATGAATTTGATGTAGAATTGCATGAATTCAATAGATAGACAGAAGATAGATAATGCATTAGTAACCTTAATGACTAGATGAAATATACATATGAAAGGAGAGAAAATTAGAAATTTTCTGGAAATGGCTCTAGTGTGAAAAGAACTACCTCATTAGAGATAACTCCTAAATGAGTAAAAACTTTGAGCTTGTCCATGTGAAGCTCAGTTATTAAAAATAATTACTTTTATTATTTAAATTAAATCCATTGTTGAAGAAACAATAAAATTCTCCAGAATTGTATTTTGGTTGGATGATCTGTTTGTCTCAGTCAATCAATTTGTATTAGAAGTAAATATAATATCCAACAGAATGAGCCTTGAGGTACTTAATTTTAAAATCCAGTGATAGAGGAAATAAAAGGAGGGCATCTGAAAAATATTAATAACATACATTTTTACATGTAAATAAAGAAAACTTTCACCCACAAAAATAAATTCCCTATTCCGGGAAAAATGAAATATTTATGCTTAGCCATTTAGTGATTCCATGGTTGCAATTCTTGAGGTTTCTTTAGCAAATAACATGTTTACAGACACAATTTGTTTGCATGGGACTTCAAACTGGCAGTGGTCCACTTTTTGTGCAGTAGGTATGTCAGTCATTATATATATACTGATCTTGACCGAATGAATGAAAAATGACCTCAATGTCTGAATGAAGAAAACAACACAGCTTTTATCTCACTTCAGTAATTATTTCTAGATGGCATTACTTTGTAATGAGCTTCACTCAATAGCCAAAACTATAACAGTCGAGGGATCAAACAAAAAATTTATATTGCTGATGTTTTTTATTTGATTCTATAAATATTATAGTTGTTGGGCAAATAAGTTTTTTGTTACAATTACCAACACCAGGCTCAAAGTTTTAATAAATTTTAAGATAAAAATTTTGATAGGACCAAATTATTTTTAAGCCCAAGTCTGAACTATCACCCACCATAATCATATTTCCAATATCAATAACCTTAGACTTATAATATATAATTATCTTGAAAATTTCATTTCAAGTTCAGAGAAATCTACACAATATACGTATATTAGAATAACACAAAGATATGCCTTCAGAGAAATTTTTAATAGAAACATAAATTGGTCAAATTGATTTTTTGCAGACCAAATCTTGGAAATGTTCCCAAGTATGACATTGCTATTAATTTATTCATTTGATTGATTTCACAACAGATTTTAACTGGATTTAATTTTCTCTCTAAATTAAATTAAAAAATGAACCTTTTTATCTATCACAGTGGTTCCCAAACTTTTTTGTCTACGACCCAAAATTTGAAATCACATTCGCCTTGCGACCCAAATGGTACTCAGCACTCAATCAAATCGCCATAGATTTATTAGCATAATATTAAATAAAACATTTAGAAAAAACTGTAGACACAATTGACGAAATGGGACCATTGGATCAAGGCATTCCTTCACTGATATTTTAGGAAAGTTTTCAATTTTTTTTACAAAGAAAGCTGCAAGCACTAATTTACATGAAATTAATAAAAATATAAGCATCACTGTTTGCTCGGCTGATTGTTAAAGCAAGCCCCTCGTCTTTAGTGGCTTCCATGATGCTGTTGCACCTTCGTGATCAGCTGGTCCAATTTTGGTTTAATATTGATGGAGAGAGCGCAGCGCAGATCATGCTGGCGATCAAGTTTATTTCTTGCCTCTCTTGGTGGTCCTTCTTTACATTTATTCTTGCTAGTATAAAAATTTACAGTTTTTCACTTTGGTACTGGGGGTCATCCGCAACCCATCATAAGGCATTCGTGACCCAAGTTGGGGTCGCAACCCTGGGTTTGGGAACCCCTGATCTAACAGACGATATGATAAAAGTGTCCATATTTTTCATTTTTATAAGAAGACTAATAATTTCTGGTTACTCATAACCACTCAGTCACCAAATATTTCATAGGTACCCAAAAACAAAAATGAAATTTTCTAAACATAACTTTGTAGCAATTCCTAATTATGTTATGAAAATTGTTTAATGTTTTTGATGTGGTTAAGCAAGGCTTAAATCTGTGTAGCATGATAATTGTTTATAAGCATAGCTTAAATATCATCCTAAAGGGAGTTTTAAAAACTTCCTTTTCTAAGCTTATTTTATGACGTGAACATCAAGTATTATAAAGAGGTAGCAGCAGCTATACTATCTCACAGAATAGCTCAAGAAAACTTTAAATAGACAGTGATAGTGTTATGCTGATGGTAGCAGCACTACTTAATTATTTCCATCTAATAATATACATGCAACTTGAGCTTTGACAGTTCTGAAAAACATCTTCCAAGTTTACTCCTTCATTTAGTATATTTTTGATGACCTCAGTTTTTGCAAATAAATATAAATAATGCCATAAATGACTCAATTTTAAGCATAAAGCTATGATTTATGTAGAAAAATTAAAAACTAGTAATAAATAACTACAGTTAAAAGTTGTTTGGAAAAATTGTATTTCTGACTTTATTGGAGAATCTACGTGATGCACCAATAGTAATCATAGATATAGGCAGAGCCGTAGTATGGGCGAGACAGCCGGGGAATGTGCCCAGGGTGCAGCTTCGTAAGGGGGTGCCAAATTGAATATTTATTATAGAGTAGATGTAAAAAAAAACATTGTGCAACACGATAGTCATTGAAACCAAATGCTGTGATTTCTTTACTAATAATAGAGATTAGCAACAGCAAAACTGAAAGTGTGTAGCGTTCTGTGAAAAGAAGCGGCTCAATAATTGTAAATATATGCGTCTTTTATAGGGTTGTAATGCATGTATATAAACTACTTATTACCTTGAGAAACAAGTGGTGATGCTAAGTTCAATAAATAAAGATAGAGCCATTATAATTTGGGACGTTTTCAATCTACCTCCAATTGACTGGAATCAAAGTTGCTTTTATTCTGGAGGTAGAGAGCATGAATCATGCGAAGCTTTAATGGAAACTTTCGGTAAATACTCTTTGTGCCAGGTAGTGAGGTGCCCACGAGATCAAAAAATGTATTATATTAGATGTAAAAATACCACAGATAAGGCAATTAATTCTCTTTGTGTACAATTGAAAACACAATCTACATCGCTAATTGAAATTAATAACAATTTACGAATTTTTTAAGTTGCGCTAAATATAATATGAATGAAGATAAAATTAAAACTTCATATAAAAATGCTGCTAATATGCATCAAAAAGATGGCTATGAATGCAAATTACTGGAAAAAGTTTGCAGTTTAACACACAATTTGTCTTGAATAAAAAGTGAGAAAATTTCTGAGATAAATTTTGGAATTTTTCACGAATATGAAGTTAGCTTCCTTGTGTGGAAACTTTACTTAGAATGTCCTCGCATTTTCATTAGAGCATTTGTTCAGTTAATTAAAATTAGTCAATAACTGCTTACGGTCGTCAATGAACCAAGAGAATATTTTTTGCTCTAGCCTTACCTAGAGATTACAATATAACCAAAAATGTAGATTTCAATGACATAATAAATATGTTTTCTGAAAATGGAGCTCGAAAAATAAAACTTTAAAATAAATAACCAAGCATTTGCTGTTTCATACAATATCCTTTTCTAAACAAAGATGTGCTTCTATTTTTTAGTCCATTGTGGGGTGCCAAGAAATCTCTGCCCAGGGCGTTAAATGGGGTCACTATGGCCCTGGATATAGGTATAGGGAAAAACAATGTGTACAAAGTAAGAACCAAATTCCAAAGAAAAGACATCAGTAAATATTCTTTCATTAATGGAACTGTGGAGAAATAGAACAAGCTACCTGAAGGTATACTTACACCCTTCTCAAGAAGGGGAAAAGTATTTAGAAGCAAAGTTGTCAGTTCCCTGTAAAAATTTTAGGTGTAAGTTTTTATTTCAATGTTATTCTGTATTTGGTAGTTGCAGACAAAGTGAAAATCCTACCACAACCTCACTGAAAATGATTTGTAGCTTGTAGCTTTTCTTTTGTATAGTGTAAATATTTGTAACAATGTCATCTGGCTAGTTTGGCCTACTTCTATTATATAATAAATTATAAAATATGTCAATATCCTAATTCCAAGAGATGAGAAGACTGTCTTGATAGCTATATGGAAGATGCCCAAGAAGCAAAAAAAAAAACAAAGTTGAAAATTATAAATATATATATAGCTATATGATTATATTATCATGAAATGAAAATTCTGCCTCAATGACAGCAAAACTTTTTCACAGCATAATAAATACTACCAAAAATGAACCATGGGATTCAAACATGACAATAACATTGTACAATAATTCCTTCCAAGTGTTCTGTCAAAAAAAATCATGATTAATTGCACAAGTAAATTTTAACTCTGCAAGGGTTCTGATTCACAAGCAAAAAAGGCAACATGAAAGCAATGCTCCACTATCCCATGAAATAGCTTGTTCAGGCAATTTCTTTTGAATATGTTTCAATCCCTTACCTCACCCCACTGACTGCACTGTTGCTGTTGTTAGAGGTGACACTGTTGCTGTTGAGATTTGAGAAGCTCTGCGAGAAGTTGAAGTTTGCTAGACTTTTTAAAGTGGCAACTTGTGACCTGGTTAAACTGGAAACTCGAGACCTACTGCCACTGGGCATCATGCAAAAGAGAGAGTTCCAGTAATAACAGGTGCACAGGTTAAGTATAGATAGGAAACATTAGTCTCCAAAGGAGGCATCATGCAAAAGTAATACAATTACAACAACAACATGGCTGACACATGACAGAAGAAGAAATCAACATAGCCAAAGAGAATTACAAATTAAACATAAAATAATAGCAAGTTGGATAGCCCAAAACAATTTATAAGATCAAAAAATCCTAAACAAAAATACCCTACCGATGCATTTTACTTTACATATGTGATACTTCAGGATTTCCCAGCAAATTACTATGAAGTGCTACGAAAATCTAGCTAAAATATCAAATTTACACATACCTTTTTTCACTGGGTTGCAAAAGAATTAAAAATTGTAATTTATAAATAGCTTCATTAAGTACAGATTAATAGAAACATTAGCAAAACAATTATATGAGTGATTACATAATTAAAAGATAACCAGTGAATACTTTAAAATATTTAAAGATATATTTATTTAAGTATCAACACTCAATAAATTTATTTATTTAAATACATGGTGAAAAAATTTGGAAGTGAAAAGAAGAATTGCAGGTTGTGCATTTTAATCATATAATAATAATGATAAAAGGTACTCCATGGCCATCATTAATCTAAGGCAAACAACAGTTTGAACAGCTATTTTTTCAGAATCACTCAAATTCAATTGTGCAAAAAATAAATTGTTCAGTAGACCGGGCATTCTAAAAGAAAATTTGCCAGATTTTAACTTGATTGAAGTTTTGCAGATAATCCTACCCTTAAACAAAAAAGCTTTGAAAGCAAAATAATGTCATTTTAAAAGAATAAAATTTGGCCCTTAATTGCATTAATGTTTTTTTTAATTCAGTGCCATGTTTATGTAAGTTTTTCACATATCCTGCCAAATAAAATATAATTTATTTTATAACTACCTAAGTAAAATGATTCCTTGTAATATTCCACAATATTTACTGTAAGATCTTTAACTTTCTACAAATAGGGGATGTACTACAACATTGGCTCTGTTATCTACAGCCATGTTTGCGAGTAAGAATCAGTGTCATTTATCAAAAAGAAAATTGATTATAGATAACAAAGAGTCCAGTATTTTATTAAAAACTAGCATTCAAGAATACTTGTAACACTATAAAATTGACTTCAAATTTGGTTCTCAAAATTCAGTAAAATCTCGCTACAAGGTACTTCACAATAAGGTACTATTCAGACTGCCATACTTTTTGTAAACCTTCGTTGAATGTGCTGTATGAGTAATGTAAAAATATTTCAATTTAATGTACTTCAATGTAATGTATTTTTAAAGTAAATCTTGAATTTTTTCAACCATAAGATGAGCTCAATAATTCCCTATTTAATTATTTCAGTCATCCAATGATGTAGAAAAATTATAAATGAAAAAATAAATAATATGAACTGTTTAAGAAATAGTAAATATTTTCTGAATAACGTACTTTCAGTATAGTGTAGAAAATTCATGTTCTGCAGACATACCTTGCATAGAGATTTCATTGTATATGTTTGTCTAAAAATTTATTGCCTTTTGAAAAACTGTTCAAAAATTGAGTAAAAAATTACTCCAACAGCTTGCTAGATAGCATATTTTTATTGCACTAGCATTTTTATTACCAATTACGTATACAAAGTTGGATCAACATAGCATTATTATAAAGGTGAAGTGCTCAAACATTTTACGCATTTATCCATATATTGAGTAAAAGTTATTGTCAAATAAGGTTATAAATAGCAAATGATAATTGAAAATATTTCTTGATGTTTAGACAGGATAACTGCATTGGCCAGCTGATAAGACACTGTTTCTAATAAAAACTCTCCAAAAATTGACTCACATCTTCAAGGATAAAGGTATTCAAGCTCCATAATTGTATATGTTATTAGGTTTAACACATCCAGTGTGTATGATGCCACAGTGGTGTCGCTGGTGTTATCGGCCAGAGTGCATGCCGCTACTGTGGTATCACAGACCCCTTACAGCTTGAACTGTAAATAAGGGATGCATGCATCCACCAGCACCTGCTCTTTTTCTACAGACACAATGTTGTTTTCCATGGGAAAGGATCAGTTTGTAGCTATCGTGTTTATTTTATTTCTCTTCAGGCTCCTTTTTGAAGGTAAGCATATTATCATGTTCTAAGCCCATATGTGTGAAGTAAATTTATAATATTAATCGTATTTTGCTAATTATATTTTCTTTTTCTTATATTGTACAGTTCTCAGTTTGTGTGAATTTCGTTTTTATTGAATATAAAGAACAATGAGGAATTTACTCCCAGATTTACCTTTGGTGAATAGAAGCACAAAGAGATCACAGAATTCCAAAAAGAAACGAAATTGTCACTATAAATAAGGTATAGGTCAGATAATCATGAAGTGATGTGAATAATTTAACTTGGAGAGCTCAAAAAGGATATATGTTGTGCCAAAATAAAAATATACAGGCTAAAATACTATTTTTTATGAGCAGGGAACCATATCCTCCTTTTCCCAATTGCCTTTGATATCTATGGTTTCAACACCCCATGGCATTTTCCAGGAAAGCAACCATCATGTAAGTACGCCCATCATCTTATGGTCCATTCTTTTCATCATATCAGTAACATATAAAATACCGTATTTACCCGAATCCAAGACAAGGTTTTTTTCTGAATTTCAGCTCGCAAAAATCGACGGGTCTTAAATTCCAGTACGAAAAGGTATACCATCAATACATCGAGGTCAATTCATCATGCATCAATTCACCGCTCTACATATTCATTGCGAGACAAATTGTAAGGTGAGACACCATGACTGGTGTAAGGCAGAGGAGGGCAGGGAACTATGAATTGATGTGCAATGACTTTATCATGTGATGTATTGGCAAGCAATGATTTTGTTGTGTGATGTATTGATGCGCAATGAATTTCTCATGCGACGAATTGACGTGCAATGAAGTAACTGCGACAAATTCACACTCTACGAACTGCGACGAATTGACACTTGGCAAACTGACCACGACGAGTTGTCATAGAACCATAGGAAGTATAGTTATGGATTTGATGATTTTTTAAACAAATGAAATAAGATAAAATAATTGTATCTAATAAAAATTTTCATTTCAAACTTACAATCCGGATTTTCATTAATACATTAATTAGTTTAAATACATTTAAAAAATTCTGTTTTTTCTTAAACAAAAATTTGTAACAAACCATTTCAATTGATTAACGAACTAGTATACAGGTATGCCTTGCTTAGCGCATGAGAGGCGTTCCGAGACATTTGTGCGCTATCAGAAATTGCGCTAAAAGAACATTTTTATTTAACATATCACTTAACCCAGTTGATTTTTACTCTTCAGAACTTTTACTATTTTTATCTAACAACTTATATAATGATAGGATATTTTTATATATTAATTTAAAGTCAAGAAAACGAATTACCGTATTTACTCGTGTAATACCTGCACTTCCCCCCCACAAGTTACCATAAAAAAAGGGGGTGCGGACATTACGCGATATTTGCCCCTTCATCTTTCGAGGGCAGGCCACCCGCGAAACGCCTACTAACACTGCGTGCCTGGCGTGAGAGAATATGTGTTTTCTTCGGTAGGCGCAATATGCCGTGCATTTCATTTCCTCGATTTATAACCAAGGTACTTTTTTTAACGCGTAGAATAATGTAATAAGCACGATATTTATCAGGTATTTTTAAAAATTCCTTGCCAGCTGTCAGTAGTAAACCTAAATCACGTAAATTTTTATGTAAATAGAAGTGTCATTCATTCTCATAGAAAAGGTGATGTAAGAGAAACAAACAACTGAATTGCATATATTTTTCATTAAAAACAAACGAATTCCGTTAGTTTGCGTTTTAATTCGTGACATGCTCAAATCACATTTTACCCTAAGTGATTTTTTTTGTTCCTTTTACGTTACGCAATCCTAAAAGAATATATATACATACTTTCATTACTCTGTATAAAAGCAAAGAACCCAATATTGCGATGGAAATGTGTCACTAAATACCTGTTGGAATTGTTCGTTTGAGCTTTCTGAAAGCATTTTATCCACAGAAACGTGAGAAACGCTTCCATGTAACCGGTCGCAGTGCGTCTAGTTTATTTTTGGTATTGTGTGATCTCTGAGGAATTTGACACGGGGATTTATTTTGAGCATGAACCGTTCACGTTTATTTATGTGAAATTCGCTCTTTTCTAGATGAATAATGACTGAGTTGGCGTAATTTCGCAAAATTAGCTAAAATTACGCATTTTAAATTCAATAACTTGAGAAAGTGAAGCGGCTCAAAATTGAAAATTTCCGTGAGATCATGGAGCTCGACTCCAAAATTGGTTTTTGAGTTGTCTCCGTGTAATATAATGGCAATGGATGTGAATTTTTCATGTTTACGTACGTTAAAAAAGTATTAAAAAATAATTTTTGAAATCATTTCTTAAATATTTGCTTGTTGTCATAATTATATCATCAAATTAGGCTTCAGATGGATTATTCAACCGATATTACTGTAAAATATCAAAATTCAGACACGTAACTATAGCATAGGTACCAACAGCAAAATAACATCAGAATAACAAATGACTAACGATAGCTAAAGTTAAAGTTGTCGTGAACCTAATCTAACCCAATCTTAAGCAAAAACCCATCCAAAGCGAACTCAACCCTGCACATCTCAACGGTAACGTTAAGAACTTTAAAACTTCCGATGTTAGCGTCACTGCAAAAGACCGTGGAATTGCGGCAAACCAATGTAAAAACAATAAAAGTAAACGAGTGAAAAAGAAATAAAGTTAATAAACGTATAAATAACAACTTGTCTTTAATTAGAGTGGAAAGAATATCTCTGAACAGAGAGTGAAGTACAAATGAAGGTAAGTGAGAAAAATGCTAGGCCATAATAAAGGACCGTAGCATTTCGAAGCATAATTTTAAAAATTTTCAAAAATAGAAATTTTAGTCCCGAGATGCCAACCGTGCTATATTGACAATGCGCTAAACGAGGCATACCTGTACTATACTGAATACATGTGTTTGCAATATACACCCAATATAGTCAGTGAAAAATCTTTTTTCTGTTTTGACAGTCTGATAAAAGGGGGGTTGTCTTAGATTCGGGGTAGTCTTGGATTCAGGTAAATGTGGTATTGTTTAGCATTGGCCAAAAACCAATGAGCTCAGTTAAAGATATACATAAAACTCAAGTTCTACAAAATAAGAAAATTGGATATCTTGATTGGAATGTGCTGCTAGATTAAAAAGAAAATTTGAAAGCCCAAGCTTCCTTGAATGGATAAATCGGAAGTTACTAAATATGTCATACGAAGATGTGTTAACTTGCATACATTATCAGATAAAAAATAGGTGTTACTGTGCAAAAGCAATAAAATAAAGTTTACTTTGAAAAAGTTAAATTTTTGCAATTTTCCTAGCAGCATTGAAGACTTGCCATATAAAGGCAAAAGCATTACTATTAGGAAAATGGAGGTGAGAAAGACCTTGTTTTAGCAGAAAATTATAATAGCATGCATAGCAGTGCCATTGTCACCATACATTGAAATGTGAGCATCATGCAAACCACCACCAATAAAAATTCCAAATAGTTTATACCACCCAATAACCTGATGTAAAGTGGGTGCATTGTTTCTAATGATCTATCTCTTACCATTCATGATTAATTCACAAAACTCCTTGGAATATTGATGGTGATCATTTGGCTTAGATTAACCAACTTCCGAGAATATAACTCTGCTCTATTATCACAATATTAGCAACATTTTCACAAACATTGCTAAAATATTGAAGAAAAAATAATCTCATACATCAATAACAGCTGATATCGTAAATTGGTGAATTAGAGGAACTTACAAGAGAAAAATGCATATTTTACCCATTGTAATTTTTTTAAATGAAAACAACTAATAATACAATGATAACTCGGGCAGAGTAATCATTCAAGTATATTTTAATTTAAGCTTACTAATACATTTAAGTAAGAGTAATAAAGTGAAATAAAATGAATTGTTGAGTTGTTTTTAGCAAGGTGAAACAATTTAAGTTCATAATTTAGAAACAAGAATTATTCTGAATTTAAAGCAAAACGTTCCTGGGAGATAAATATTCCATGGGACACTACTGATTTTAATATGTATCATGAATGAAAATGACTTAGGATAAACTTTCATTCATAAATTCTACAATATTACTCTACATCCACATTTATTTAAATAATAATAATGAGCTAACTCGTCATGTAATGCTCAACTGTGGCGATGCAGGTGGCGAAGCTGCAAATTATTATATAAATTTAAACAGCACTCAAAGATGAAACAATGTCATTGAGTATTTATCAAAATACATCTGGAAATAAAATACGAAAAGCTTTAAATTTAACAAAAAACTATCACTACCTAAAATAGTTAATTTGCTGAAAATCAGTAAAAGTAGTTGGTAAAATCAAACGACGGTGTTTCCTTTTTCTTAACTTATTATTACTTAACAGCCCATAGTTGTTAAATTTTTGAAAAATAGTTACTGATGATAAGAAAAGAGTTTGGATCTCAAATAAACTGACATTTTGATAAAAAATGGCAATAGGTATTAATTCGGTTCAAAGATGCATTTTATTAGTATATCAATACCGCTTCAAACAAGCACAAGCAATGTCAAGTCTGACTTGGCCTATAAGTGCAAAGGGCTAATCATTTCACTTAAAGGGAGCCTATCTATCAGATGTCTGTCAGACTCAAAACTTTGATGTAGTAGATTTCAAACTCGATTATAACATGATACTCTGTGTCCAGCAAAGTTTATGAATGAGGCTGAAACCTTACAACTATCAGATTAACAAAACTGATTTAGAATTATAATTGAGCTACAAATGCAGCCTAAAGGATTGACAGTATGGGACTTTAAAGTCAAGCAAAGAGATCTCTCAGGTGTCTAAGTATTAAACTAAATAAAATAATTGGAGTTATGATTCCATCACTCTTGTATCAGTATTAATCAGAGGATAATTATTTCCAATAATAAAACATCCTGGGCACAATCATTTTAATTTTTAAACTAATCTTTGGTTGCCTCGACATTTGGAAAAATTAAACAGAATTTTGAATAATAATTTCATTGTAATTACTCCACATGGTATCTATTTAGCAGGTCACTTCAATATAACTTCCTAGAGCAATTTTGCATTTGTTTCATGTTGGCATGTCAAGATTTAAAACTCAACTAATAGGAGATTAAAAAGAAAAATTCTGGTAATAATGAGGAAAAATATTACACAATATCAATAATCGGTGATTTCAATCAATATTGTCCATAAATAAAATCAATGCACTGCTTGCTTCAAATTAATTAAACCATATATATATATATATATATATATATATATATATATATATATATATATATATATATATATATATTTATTTATTTAGTGCTCAAGTATATCACTTCTCTGGAACGAATTATCATTATAACCCTCAATATCCATCGTTAATTGGTTCCTTAAAAGTGCGACGGATAAGGAAATGATGAATACATGCATGTTATAATGATAATTCGTTCCAAAGAAGTGATATACTTGAGCACTAAACTCATTTTTCGGGTAAATAAACACCACTAAACACTAGTTTAACAATAATTTTATTGATTTAAGCATACAATGTGCATATCAATTTACTCCTTGAAGGGTGAATTACCCTCCATCCACATATCAGGAACTTAAAGTTGAGGGCTGTGGATCCCTGGAGGCATCATCCTTCTTGCAAAATGAATCTAGAGTTGATTGCATCTCAGCCTTCTTCCTCTCATTCAGGACTTCCTTGTAGCAACAAAGATCAGCTTTCATGTTCCTAATGACCTCGGAGGTTCTCTCTGTATTTGGGTCTTCATCTAAAAGCTCCTTCATTGCCTCCCAATGCTTGAAGAAATCCATCAGTGACGAAGTTCTTACCTTTTTCTTCTCCACCTCTTCATCAGATGATGCCTCTGAGACCTTAGGTTCACTCAATTGAACCAGGTCATGAGTGCTGAGGTCTTCAATGTGTGCCTCCATGAGTTCTTCAACATCCGAGGGCTCTAATTCCAAGCCCAACTGGTTACCCAGCTCAACAATCCTTTCCTGGATTTTATTGGGTGTCTCATCTTGGAATCCAAGAAAATTGGTGACACATTCAGGCCATAACTTCCTTCATGCAACATTCATAGAGTAGGAACTGACTTCATCCCAGGTGACTGCAAAGTTGTCATTGCATTCTTGACATTGAAGCCTTTCCAAAATTCCCTTAAAGTGGGCTTGTTTTCTCCATCAGTGGCCTCCAAGCATTTAGCAAACATGATCATATAGTAGTATCGCTTGAAACTAGCAATCACATTCTGATCCATGAGCTGTAAGATCGATGTCGTATTGGGAGGCAGAAAGACAGTCTTCACCATCCCATCAGCTAACTCATCATGGTTGTTTGGGTGACCTAGAGCATTGTCGATGATCATCATTACCTTCTCTACCATATAGTTCTTGCTGAGAAAAACCTTGACTGCAGGACGGAAATGATGGCAGAACAAATCTTGGAATAAGGCCCTGGTAACCCAAGCTTTCCTGTTTGACTTCCAAACCACGGGAAGCTTAGCTTTCGCAAAACCTTTCAAAGCTCTCGGGTTCTCCGAGTGGTAAACTAGTGTCAGTTTCAACTTGAAATGCCCAGAGGCATTGCCTCCCAGAAGAAGAGTCAGTCTATCCTTCGATGGGTTATGAGCTGGCAAGGTTTTCTCCTCCTTCGTGATGAAAGTTCTGTTAGGCATTTTCTTCCATAACAGCCCCGTTTCATCAACGTTGAAGACTTGTTTAGGACTGTATCCAAGCTTCTCAATAATTCGTGCAAACTCTCTGCTGCTTGCTGTCTCACCACAACCAAATGAATTCCAGTCCCTAATTTAAATTTATCGAACCAGCCCTTACATGCAAAGAATTTAACCTGGGAATTTTCATCTGCCATGAAATCATCGAAAATCCTCTTAGCCTTCTGCCTTATCAAATTGGAATTCACATTATCTCCCTTAGCTTGCCAATCAGAAATCCAAATCAATAATAACTTCTCCGCAAAACATTTTCTCTGGTTCTCAAGCATTTAATTATGTCAGGCACTGCTAATTTTCCAACATTTTTATATTTTTGTTTATCAGTTACAATTGTTTTTACTGTTGTAGCCAGTATTCTATGTTCACATCCAACATCTGCTGCTCGTTTGCCAGCTTCAAAATCAGCAATAATTTTCAATTTCATTTCCAAAGTGGGGAGTACTCTTCACCTCTTAGCTTTCTCATTTGACTTTGCAAGCATGGACACTGAGTTTGTTGCAAAAATAAAATAAATAAGATAAAATTGGCAGAGAAATGGTTTGAGAACCTCTAAGTGTTGCTGGTAGACTGACTCTGCTGGGTGATCGTAAGTGGCATACATAATGTGTGAGGCAAGTGGCGACATGACAACAGATACAAGAATCGACGACAGATACAAAAATAGTAGTGTTAAATAGTGGACGATGGATTGGGAAGTCGATGGATATAAAGGGCCCACTATATACATATATATATGAAAATCTTGGCCTCAAATGGAACTAAGTCAAAGATTAATTACTCACTCTGATGATGCTATGCTGGCCTCTGAGAGCCTGTTGTGTTCAGCATTTATCGAGCTTCCTCGAGTAAACTGTTTCCTCATTGTTACTGATGGAGGAGCATCAAACTTCAAGTCACAGGTCTGAAAATACAAAAAATGTAAATGGGAAAAATAGTTAGAAAATAATTTGAATACCCAATAAAATTACAGAGATAAAAATCATCTATTACAGTGGTTCTCAATCTTTTGTGTCATAGGTCCCACCAACCATTTTATCAAAAAAACTCAGGTCTCAGGTCCCACTGTGATAAACAGAAAACCCCCATCTTTTTCAAGAAGTGGATTTTCTACATTAAATGCATTTAAGTATTACGTTAATCATAAGTGGAAATTTTTAAGAACCATTAGAGGAAATTTTTAAGAGCCATTAGTGGAATTTTTCAGGAACATAAAATATTGTAATTTTATCCAGAAAAAGATTTATAAAATTATTTTCCATTGGTTGAGAAACAGTGATGTATTACAATACTCAACAATAACAGACTTAGCTCTACCTTTTTGCCATATTTAAGCTCAACATTTGCTCGCATCTCGGTGAAGCACTGTTCAAGCCTTTGTTGCAAAGGCTGCAAAGATGGAGGAGCACGTTGACCATGTAGCTGAATGCCTATTTCCAAAAGTGGAACTTGCTCTGCCACCAAATTTTTCAACCTCTCTATAGATTGCGCATCTTCAGGGTGGTCCGTAGCAAACTCATTCGTGAAAAATGCCTGTGAAATTATAATAAATACTAGCAAAGATGTCAGCGTATCGGGAGTTCTCAAAAAAGCCAAACATAAAAGAACACTGTGGCATACATGTCAATGTAAAATAATGTGACATTATTAAACCAATTTTATCTTGATGCAAATAAACTAGAATTCAATTTTAAACAAATGTTGTCAATCTACTTGGGCACATTCTGAACAAAACAAGATGTATAAATAATTAAAATAATTAAATAATAATTAAAATGCCTTTTACAATTTATTTAATATGCATTCTTATAGTAATAAATTTGATAAGCAAATTGCAGAATACTGTGATATCCAAACATTCTCAAATACCTTTTCGTAGTTTGCTATACCACCCATAACAGCTGCATCCACTATTCCAGTCAGCTTTAAACTTAAGGGATTCAAGGGTGATGTTGGGTCACTACGATGAGCTATTATCAATTCTTTTAGAGTTTTTTCTGTTGATTCCATTGTCTCAATTGCATTCTGAAGTGGACTAACTTCAAAAGTATCTGCCGATGTCACCGGAAACCATCTCAAGATTCCTGGCAAAGGATATGATGTCACAAGAACTGTTCTAGCAAGCCACAAACTGGCAAACTCATTCTCTTCCACGTTTGATGCACCACTTCCATCACTCAAGCCTGCATTAGAACGACGAGACTTGTGTGGATCCTTACGCTTGATTGGCCGAGAGTAACGAAATTTCTGAACATCATTTACACGGTGATATTTGAGAATTTGATCACAAATTGGCTTTCCTGAGAAGCGCTTTCTCTCATCCATGACTGGGTCGACTTTGTTGATCTGAACAACTGGAGGAAGTATGTTAAGGGTGACAACAATTTCAATCAAATGCCAGTATTAATTAAGTAAAGTATTAATTGATTTTTTCTATTTTAACATTTGAAAAACCAATAGTCAGTCATGTGATGTTCAAGTAATATGAAATATCTTTGTTGATCAATGGTTTCACAAAAAAAATTGCAGGAAGTCGATACACTTAAATGAAGGTACAATGTTGTACAAGACCAAAAAAAACAGAAGCATGCCATTTATGCACGGAAAAGTATTTAGCTGGCAAAAGGATAGCATTATGTTACCAGTCTTTCCATAGGAGAGGTAGTCTTTGGTGTAAACTATCTTACTTCCTAGGCCACAGAACTTTATCACGGGGCTGAGAGTTTGAGACCCCTGCCGTAAGCTATGTTCAAAATTTCAAAAGGTCCCAACGTAATTAATGTATTTATCTGCATTAAGACTGCCCGAAAGAGTGGCAGAGATAGACCTAGAGATAGAGCAGCGATTCCCAACTTGGGGCAATCGGAGTAAAAAGGGTCCACGGTGGCGAAAAGGTATCTTGGGAAAGGTATCCCACCGAAATAGTACTGCAAGTCTGTAATCTATGTTCATTTACCTGCATTAAGACCACCCGAAAGAGGGGTGGAGATAGACCTTGAGATAGAATAGCGATTCTCAACTTAGGGTCCTCGGACTAAAAAGGGTCCACAGGGGTGAGAAAAGGTCGGGAACCACTGAGATAGAGAACAGCTTTCACTTTTCATTTGGCAACCAACACTCAACATTCAACGCTCATTACAAAATTAATTATACAGATTTTTGAATTTTTCAATTATAAGACAAGTTCAATAATTCTCTTGTGAATTAATACTTAAGTGATAAAGTACAACCCAGAAAACAACCAACCAAATTAACTCATACTTTTTAAGCAGAAGATCACATTGACTTTATTTGTCCATCCATCATAAACAAAGAAACCCATGCTTCAAGCTAATAATAGGTATATATAAAGCATGACAAACTGGCAGGCCTCATGTGGCCCTTTCTGTGCCTTACTGCAGCCCAATAGCCAATTTTATGTGGGATTTCATATAAATGCTTTATTTTTGTGAAAAGGAGATGATATTAATTTTATAGTTACTGAAATACAATAGAACACATTTTCAAAATTATTGCTTTTAACTGCAAATTAGGCATTCAATCTTCAAGCTTAAGCCTATTGTTCCAGCTCTAGCCCTCATTAAACAACTGCAGCCCTTCTATAACATGCATTGCTATAGTGCGGCCTGGACCTCTCTTTGAGTTTAATATGCCTGATATATATTATGTGACTTTATTATCTGAAGTATAATGAAAGCTTACAGAAAAAGAATGATGTTGAAAGTTGGATTTCAAAATATGACACAAAATCAAAGCATCAATATTTCTACACTATAGCTTCTTGACACAGAAAACCTGATAAAATTTTTTTATCATTCTTGTAACATTAGAGGTGGGTATATAGAATAAAAAATGATTTTATCATAAATTAACCTCCTTCACAAGCAAAAATTTTGTTTAATCAAAGAAATGATTAATGGAAATATCAAGAAGAAAAGTGTGGCGCATTGCATCCTCAATTAACACTTAATTTTTTCCTGAAAATAATGATGCAGAAAAAAATAACGTTAAATTAATCAATATTTCCCATAAGAATCCATGTTATACAATACAATTGGTTCCAAAACTCGTGTTAAAAATCTCTTGAAACATAAGAAGACTTTATATACTGTATTTTATGAAGCTTAATTGTGTCATGTAAGATATGAATTGTATCAGAACAAATAAATCAATAATACCATACATTAACACAGAAATGGCATATAATAAACAAATAGTATGACATAACTACATTTCAAGGTGCCAACAATCGGAAAAGTCTACATTTCACGATAGTACCTCTAGTTACAAGAAAAAGAAACTACATAATACCAATTCAGCAAAATGTAGTCATATGAGCGAAATAGAACTATGAATTTTTACTAGAAGTTTACAGAGCCACGAACACTTTTGTGAACACAAGTTCATGAGTTGACATCGCTAGAAAAGAAATGCAACAAAAAAATTATTTCTTAGAGCAGTTACTATACAATTGATGAAAATCTACTATAATCGAGGTAAATAAAACATCAATTTAGTCGTCTTTATTGAACTGAGAGTTTCATCAAGCCCAAAGAAAGCTAACCACTCCATCGAGCCACAGTTGATACAAACAAAAATAAAATCAGGAGATGTTAAACTCAAGTTATCTCTAGCGCACAGAATAATTTCAGATCTTCCTTTCTGCACAACTCACAAAGCTTTTAAGGTTTCTAATAAAGGGGATTAAGATGATTTTTATGATTGTTGGGGGAACTTAGAGAAGGGAGCCATTACCACCACAAGGTATTTTTGCCCACTCTATGAGCTATGTGCATCTACCCCTCTCTCCGCTCACTCCAGGAGGATTTTGTTTCGCAATTTTTAATAAAGTCATTGGAAATGAGAAGTACTTGTGTGACTATTTACAGACCAACAATTCATTTACTAATTTACTAAACCTACTCATGAACTGTTTTCATTTATTTTAAATGGGTAAAAATTTTCCAACACGGTCAAAATTACCTTACGTGACCTATGTAACAAAATACTGCATGGTCTCTTAAGGATTAAAGTCTGATATGAACCATATAAGACATTAAATGTGGCACACCGAAACAACCATGACTTTAAATGCAGCCCACCAAAGTACTAGGAAATACTTACATAGTCCACCATCGGAAAAAGGTTGCATGCCACTGCCCTAAGGTTAAGCGAGATATCCCCGACACTCCATCATCAACCATATTGCCCATGGTAAACAATCTCTCCCCTTTTTTTGTGAAGCGTCTGCAGGTGTAATGTCTCAAAACATTTTTAAATTATAGAGAGATATGTCAATTCAAAAGAGTCTTTCACTCAAATAAGGCGATCTGCCACAACTGGAGAAACACTGCATAACTGATATGCATTTGTTTAATATTTTAACGCTATATATAAATATAGTAACAATTGTGATAAACTAGAAAGGATACACTGATGAGGAGATTCCATGATGTCATCTCCGGGTGGAGTTAACTTGCTCATATGCTCTGCATTAGGCAATTGATTGAGGGTTCGAGTGCAAAAATCACTTAACCTTTCATAGGCTTTCCCTCGATAGATAAACACCTATCAACGAAAAAATATAAAATACCATTTTTAAAAGGAAATGCAATACTTACTTAAGTATTGCCTACAATGTATTTGCAAAATGATACTTTCTATCAGGACCGGTTCTAAGGTTTTTAAAAGGGTGTGAAGGCAACACTGCTGTAAGTATATCACTGTTTTTCATGTGCCTCACTATCAAATATTTATGCTAGGAAAAATAGCATTTATAATATGTTAAGGTATAGTTTATCTCAAATTTTAATGCAATTTCATATAATAAAAGATTAAAAATCAAAAATTGTTAAATGACCTGACAACAAATGATTAAAAATAAATAATAACCTCAAAGGGAATTGAACCTTGGCTTCAGAGAAAAATATTTAGTGATTATAATAGAATCTGAAGTAAAAAAACAAATAATTATGCAATAATTAACAGATTTGGGAAAATTAATGAATCAAATTAAATTAAAAACTCATCAAGAATAGTGATTTTCTCTTATCTCACCTTATTTTGTAGAAAGGCAGGAAAACCTCTGCCATAATAAGCAACACGGAAATACTCTGGTTCTGGTCGAACCTGTTTCATTATGTTGTCATAAAATTGTGACATTCTCTTCAAAAGCATACTAAGTTGATTATAATCATAGATTTCGATTTCATACTGCTTTACAAGCTCTTTACAGACGTCTAGAGCACACTCCCACATCTGAAATTAAAATCATATAAACTGCATTTTCAGCCACCTATACATAAGATCAACTAGAAAAGGATCAAATCAAAGAAATGGAAAATTACCCAGAGGGAACAGTTCTTTATGAAAAGGATAATGTGAGTTACTCACTAAAATTATTAAACCCTTAAGTGGGTGCGAAATTTTCACAAATCACTCACCAGGTGGGGCATTTTTAAGTGATTAAATTAAGGGGTGAAATTCGGATATACCATTGAAAACATAAAGTTATATGATATGGAAATCATGAAATTGATTCTGTTGAAAAAATTAAAAACTTTATTAACAATTTGAAAGTGATTTTTAAAATTTTCATCACATTTCTGTTCACTATTCCCATTGTATATGATGGTATATTTCCTCATAAGTTTTTTCCTTGTCTTCCTGAATCTTATGAGTGTATATTTCAAGTTGTTAATTACAATTTAGTTGTGATTGTATGGATAAATTCGACATATTGTAAACCATTCTGTAGTGGGAGGGTTGCCTATCCTACCCCTGCAGCCAATAAACTAATGTAAGTGTTCAAATATCCAAAGGTTACATCATGTAACCTTAGGATATTTCAGCACCAATATGAAACACCTACGATTTTTTCAAGCTTTCTTGTTCCTAAAATTATCCCTATAAACAAAAGTTCAACCACAAAAACCAAAGTTGCAGCATGGAAAAATATCGCCCAAGAAAATTATTTTACATAATCATAGATGAAGAATAGCATAAAACATATTTCCGACTAATCAGGCTTTCTCACTAGGGTAAAATACAACCGAACTCTGAACCTACCAAATAGAAGCTCAAGCCAAAAGTACCGTTAGGGGTTTTATTGCTCATAAACTGCACCAAAACATCTCTTTTTTAATGCATACACTGCGTTTTAGAGTGTGACTACCAAGTTAAAAAATAACCACTAGATGGCAGAACACTTCCTCCTAGTATAACAGAGAAGGCGCGCATATTTGCGCTTAACCCACAAAGAGCCAAAGTTTTTTCATAGCGCACTCCCCACCTGTTGAGTGACTTCGATGTGCACATACATGCTCTTAGCCCACTTAAGGTGTTAATAAATCAGATTTTCAGAAATAGCTGATTTATCTGATGCATATACATCACCATTTGCCTGTAGTATAACAGCAAAAATACAAGGATTCCAGAAAGCAAAGAATTAAAATATTAAAAATTAATAAAAATGAGTGACAAAGTGAAAAGAAAGCCTTTAAACTTAATTTCATGCTTCCAGTTTCTCCAAAAAGAAACAGGATTCCAGAGTGAATGTTATCTCGGAAACTAATGGCAGAAATAAAGCAAAAACAAACATATCCTGCAGAATACAGATTTCCCATGAGTGAATTAAACCACGAACATAAAAAACAACCAACAGCAATTTTTTCTCATAACTTTTGTTCTGCTACACTGTTATCAACTCTTATGCTCACCTTTCCTTTGTCAAAATATTCTATGATGTCAAAATAAAGACTTTCTTTGAGCTCTCGATGCGTTTGGCAATTGGGATAGCGATGAGACTTCAGAAGAGGAGGAAGTGAAGCATCTGACCAGTTGAGAAGTTTACTATGCAGCCTTAGGGTAAATGCTGCTTCTGTGTAGTTATCACATTCAAGATGTAAATCACAAAGTTTATTCACATACCGAATATACATCTCTTTACGGTTGATCTCACTGTAGAAATCCTAGAAGAAAGAAATAAAATCCTTTGAATTTCATCCAAGAAATGTTTCACTAAGCGAGTTTATGTCATTAACCACCAAAATATAAACCCCATCAATTAACAACTTACCAATAAGTTTACAGTGCAGCTCATACGATTCTCTTTGTTTTCGTCGTTTATGATAAATCTATATTCCAAAAGCCGCTCCATCAGTCTTGTTACAGTTTTTACAAATTTGATTCCCTTAAAGATGCAAAAAATAGAACAACAAACGATAAATGGCATTTTAAATTCATTTATGAATGCATGTTTGCATAATGCGCAAATCAGTAATGAGATTTTATACATAAAATTGAAACAAAACTTGAGTGTTCATGGTATGTAAAATTAGAATTTATATATAAATATTAAAATAAAGGTTTGTATATTTTCATTTTTTCAATAAATGTATGAAATAGGCATTGAGACAAATGAATTTAACCACATATACATATTAATACAACTTAGAGAAGAACATCCCACCAAAATAACTAGATGAGAGAATTACCTGCTCTTTCATAGTAGCATGACTATCACAAAGAGAGTACATGGTATTGTAGAAAAGATCCTTATAATGTTCATCTCCTCTTCCTCCTTCAACTAATATGTCTAATTTGGCTATCATTTCATTTTCAAACTGTAAATTAAAATTAATCAATTTAATAAATGACAGAAACCTCTGTTTGACCACAACTCTCATAAAAAGAAAATTTATATATACAAATTTTTTGGGTGGATTTTATATTCACTATGATCTGTAGATGATAAAAAAGATATTTACAGCAGAAAAAAATAGGAAAACAATGGAAAACCATTTGATCTAGATAGATTTTGTATTATAAACAATATGCAATAACTTGTAGCAGAATATTGAAATGGAATAATTTGCAAGTTTATGGAGAGCAGGAGTAAGGTTCTGTCTTGATCAGGAATAAAACCCAGGTCTTACACTCTCCTGGGAGATTTTCTAGCACTGAATTATCACGGCAGACTAATTCCCCTGTTTCAGAAAAGAATGTTTCCAGTTGAGGTTGGGCTAGCAATGCTAGTGACAACTTTCCTCACCTCTTAGTGGCATAACCAAAGAAAATCTAACTACATCTCAAACCTGAGGCAAGCAGTTAAACTTTATAAAAAGTATAGATCTAAAATTTTCACCCTTGAAGGCATATGTTGGACTGTAAAAGTTCGTGGAAATCAAGAGAAAAATCTCAAGCATAGCAAAATTAATCTACACTACACCTACAAATTCCATCAAGAGACTAATGGAATATTTGTTATAATTTATCAAGTCCCTTAACCTTTAAACGCCAAATGTGCCCATATGGGCACACAAAATGCAATAGCTCACAGACGTATATTTTTCATAATATTTTTCCAACATGTTTCTTTCCCCTACAAAACAGAAATATGCAATTCTTCATTGTTTTGACAATAAAATGCTTTTTATTTGAACATTTTAGTACCAATAAATCATGAGATATGTCATTTTTCCATAAAATGAACAAAAATTCTCCAAAATAAATCCAGCATTTAAAGGTTCAAGGGCATGACTTCCTTAGTCTAAAAAGGGAAGTTTTAACATATTTCTCAATTATGTCAACAGCTTTATTCACCATATACATTGCTCCCCAGTTATAATGCCATTGGTTATACAGTGGGTCCCTGTTATTCGCAGAAAATGGTTGCGAATACCAAAACAGTGAATATTGGGAAATTTTTCTCCATAAAAATACATTAGATGTGCAAGGAGGGTTGCATTCTGATTTGCCACTAAAATTACTCATGTGACGAAAAAAGAGTAATTTTCTCCCTTAAGATTTCATGTAATGTATCCTATGACATCCAAACTAAAAAAACAAGTCCATCTACAGGTGTTCCAATCATGAAAGGGATAATATACAGGACGGTACATACACTGAACATTGCCTAATCTTAATATAAATGAAAATAACTTCAAATTACATAAATACAAATGGAAAACATGGTAACCAGGATAAATGCAGATATTGCGGGGTCAACCTTGCAAGAATCTCGGATACGATGTTCATGGCACAATTCCAAAACAAAGCATGTGATGCTGGTGCGTAATAACACACAGAAGACTGTATGTTAGTTCACTTCCTTATGCTAGTTACAATGAATAAAAAAGTAAAAAATAAATTACCAACAGCATATTCATTATCAATAGCAAAAAATAAACAAAATACGACAGAAAATAAAATGACTTTAATGAGGCAGTCACTGTTGAACACGTAGCGTGCATGTCGACTATTTACTCTGCCATGACAAGTAGTCCAAGTGACAAATAAGCAAAACTAAAAACCGTGGATACCAAAACATTGTTCCATAACACATGAATGAAAAATAAGTGAAATGACAATTACTGAATCCGCAAATACCAGGGACCTACTGTACTGTGAATTCAGATATACCACACATCTTCCTTTTTTCCTATTTCTTGGAAAGTCAGTCCTGATATTTTTTTAAAGCACTAAAGTATAAAAGCTGTATGTACGTGCAGTGGCAGATTTAGAGGGAGTCACACATGGTGTGCGCCAGGGGCCCCGTGAAGTATGGGGTTCCATATTATGCAGAACCCTAGGGTTTGGGGTTCTATGAGGATCTGCAAAAACGGGAGAAAAGGCAAGATTTCCCTACAGCTCAGTTACCTTAAATCTTGAATTTCTCCCCTTGAAGTAAGGGGCCCCAAAAAAATGTTTGTTTATATAATCTCAGATATATTAAATGTCTCAATTTAAAAATCAGTGGATCAGGCGATTGTTAAAAGGTGTCACAAAAGAGAGTAGCCGTTAGGAGCGGTTTCACTATATACAGTAAAACCTCTATCTTACAAACCTCCCTATAATGAGAACCTCCGTATAACAAACTCTGATCTCGGTCCCGAACCCGTAACATGTAAAATGCATACTAGAAGCCTCCCTATAATGAACCTCCATAACTGCAAAATTCCCGTAGAGTGAAGGCTGAACCTGGTCACCAAAATTTAATCTACCTCCGTGCAACGAAATTTCAACAAAAACAAAATTGTAAAAATTGGCTGTCACTGGATCATCTCGGCGCAAAAACAGCATCGCCCTAATGCCGCATGCCTATCTCTCCACTCCTGCCGAATCACCATCCCTAGTTGGGAATGGCTAAATGTGAGAATGAATCATGCTCGCCAATTATTCTTTAAGCAATCGCCATCGCAAAGTGCAATAGTTGGATTATTATCATACTTAAAATGCTCATCCAAACCTATCACCATTGCTTATGTGCCAAGTTCTTCCTGGGTGTTGTCACTCAAATGAATAACAATTGTCTAAACTGGGAGAATTAGAATGAGGTGTATGGACATGATATCATAAGAAAAAAATATGAGGAATGAACAAAATCGACACCTCAGAACAAACTGCTATATATTTAGCTTCTGTGTAGTAGTATCCCAATATCATCTCTTTCTGAACTGCTGCACTCACTATTTATGAAACCGCTGACTTAGAGACTGCTCACAAATATCACAATACAAAGGGGAAGGTGGAGTCTGAAAGTGTTACTTTGTACTACAGTCCGTATATTTATGGACAGTCCGTAAAAAAGAGCAAATATTGGGCATGTCTGTAAAAATGCTGAGAAATTTTCCGGAGGTTTAAAGAAGTGGTAGTCAACCTTTTTAGTTGGCATATTACTTAAAATATTTTTGAGGAAATGTGTCCTCTGGTATACTTTTAGTATATATATATATATATATATATATATATACTATACTAACTATACTATAACAAACTTGGTTATTATTGGGTAGAGTCTACAAATATATATGTACTTTCTAATTATATGATTTACATATACTATGTTATGGGTGAGATATTATTAAAGTTGCTTTGCTATTTTTTTACATTAGATATCTTTAATATTGTATCTCTTTGAAAGACCTCGCATATCCCCAGGGATATGCATACTTTAGGTTGAATACCGCTGATTTAAAAAATGTTTATGTTATATATTCTCATTTTGGTTATATTTTTAAAAGTAAAGCAACCTTTCTTTTTCAATGAGTACAAATTAAAAATATGAAACAAAATGCTCTGAATGAAAAATCAGGTAGTATTTGTGTTTCAATAGAACACATGCAAAATTTCCTGTTTTCCTAAGCCAGATAAGTGCACTAAACTAATGTGAATATCTTTTCTGTTTCAATGTATGAATGACCTAAACCTCCTCGCAGTATGAATGCCTCGCTGACAGGGTTACGTGAAGAGGGAGGGGGGCCTTTAGATAGCATCAACTTTCAAGTTGAAAGAATCTTGGCTTATCATCGGTCAGAAAAGTCTCATATTTTTCCCTCCCACTTGTGCTCATGAAAAACGCAGAGCTCACCCCTACCTCCACCCTGCCACTGCTTCATGAGGATTTCCTCAGTGAGCCAACATTTACCACATCCACATAATGTTTTTTCTCTAGTGGGGCTGGTCAATGATTAACTGGTAACATTTTACCAGCCAGTCCTGTATGACATATGTTTTGACTCGAAATATTTAATTTTGCCTTACCCTCTCGTTTTCTGTGCCCACACGGAATGAACAGTAGGATGCGTAATAATCGTTTTTGCTACTTTCTGCTAATCAGGTGTTCCCAGATTAATTTTACACTAACAACATGTTCTGTCAGCAAGAATACTTCTGAAATCAGCGATTATTTAAAGTTAAACAGAATAACTGTATTCGTGAGAATGCAATATGCACTATAAATTTTGGTTTATATTTTGCGAGAAATTGTAATATGTACGATACATTTTATAGTGAATTAATAACGAGATATTTTGTGCTCTCGTTCACAAATACTCAGCCCCACTATCAGACGGAGTGTATAAATTAATCGAATGCATATTAAGATAAAAATAATAATCTCATCTTGCACTTTTATTAGTAGTGAGACATTAATATTGACTATTACTGTTTTCATAGAATGCACTACAGTAAAACCTCATTATTTCGAAGTTCCAGGGACCACAAAAATACGACTTCGAATTATCCGGGTTCAAAATAAATGAACTAAAAAAATCAAAATTTCTTACGGTCCGCTATTTCGACAGTAAAATCGCAACATAGTCTTATCTATCCATTCTGCTACAAAACGTATTGACCTTACAAGTTCGTACACACGACAAATTCATGAACAGAGCTGAAGTGACGACTTAATTCATGATTCACTAACACCACCGCGTGTGGAAAATAGGAACGAGTGAACAAACCAATTTTCCCAGTGTATATTTCAAGTTACTCTTTTACACCACATTTCGGAAGAAGAGACTTTCAACCGCACGTACTCAGCCAAAAGATTATGAAAATGCATGCTAAAAAGATTGGGAAAATGCTTGTGTGAAATATTGTACATATAATTGATAGGAACCATCACGTATTAATTCTCTTCAATTTCGTTCAAACTTTCCATGCCGTCGGTATGGTCAAAAATAATTAATCAATTATTTATTAGCTCTAGGCAACTTCATACATTGCATTTTTATTTTATTTCCATCCATATTACACAGCTGTAATTAAATATACGTGCTCTCAAAATAATGTGGTCGTATTTGTCATGACAGGTGACGATTTTACAATTATGTACCTATGAATTCCTTTCTGCAAAACATACTCAACAGATTTCCCCTTTGGGACAGCTGGCGAGGGGATTTAAATCCACGAATTGCATCATGCAGGCAGGAGGAAGGGGTAGGGGTCAAGATTACAATTAGCATAGCGCACCGAGTTTAAGGGAAAACTAAAAAGGCAAACATAAACATGACATTTTATGGACGATCTCTTTGAATTGTAAGAAATGCTCTTAACCCCTCAGCGTCGTCCTGCATATACAGGACGAAAACTTCATATGTGGTCATATTGGTAATGCCACAGAGATCGCTTATTTCTCAACTTTTTGAAGAAATAAATTTTCATAAATCTGAAAAACCTTGATATTTCAAAGCAATAAACTTAGACCGTCCTATTGTACTTAATTCTGCAATTTTTACTGTTTTCTTTTTGTCTTTATAGGTCAAATTTTGTGATTGAATTTTGGCAGTTATACAAACTGTGGGTACTAAAAACCCCTATTCAATGCTGAGACTAACCGAACCTCTGCACAAAAGCTACTGTGTGGTGGAAGGGAATCCAGGCATGGTTTATCTACTTTGTGATGTCTCTCACTCTTGAGAGGAATACTTTCTTCTTATGCGTCAACACTTGAGAGCTATATGGAAAGGTAGGAGGAATGGTCTTTGGATCTGGGCTAGTGCTTGGTTCAGCATTTTTTGAGAACAATATAATAAGAGTGAGAGAGAGATACACTTATCTGACACCAATGCACAAGCAAGCCCATTCAAAGATATTTTTAACCAAAAGCATGATCAGAGTGCATGGATCGCACAAAAAATATATTCTTGCCGCTCTGAGAGAAACATTTATGCTGTACGGAGGCAGCTATTGTTTGTTATTTTTCCTTTGTTACTTTTGTTTAATTTCTAAGAGATTAAAAGAGTCAAGCTTATCATAGCATCAACCAGCAGAAAAATGCAAGCAATACCTGGTGATGAAAAGTAGATGGAAATCTTACTTTAAAGTGATTTGGAAGAAAGTGATAGTGAGAATAACATTGAAGATTGTGCTCAAATTACTAAGGTAAAAACATATTTTTGTTGAGTGGGCAAATACAAAACCTCATCCCTCCTGTTCCTGCATGCTTCTAGCATCTTTGTTTATCCTTATTTGAAGTTTTTTTCTGAAAAACTTATGGGGAAGAGGTGGAGATCTACGATACAGCAGTACATGTTAAGTAATCTGAGAACCTGGAATAAAGAAGGTGTAGTGATGCAAGAATAAGATGATTCCTCTATTTCTATCATCTACGATTTTATTTCATGTTGACTATTAAATAAGTAAAAAGAAATTACCTGTTTGGGAGGCAATGTATATTGCGAGAAATGGAGAACAAAAATGCAATTCCTTTGTCATGTGCACACACGAACTTCCCACTTAAACACAAAATATGGGTAAAGGTTACGAATTAAACGAAATGTTTGCGAGTCACTGAACCAGATCATGACTTTGAATTTCATTGTAGACGTATTTCGAATAATCCATACTAAAAAGTACACAAAATCCTATGTTGTTGGCCGGGGACTGCTCTTAGTTTCGAATTACATGCTATTTCGAATTATCCGGGATTGAAATAACAAGGTTTTACTGTATTATGATAATGAATATATTAATCTTTACGTACTGTTACACCTATATTCAATTGTTTGGCAGAGCCTAACTTGATCAGATGAGCCCCATGATTAACCCCTCAGTACTGATCTGAGCATGGCACAGACCTCTGTATCGCCGGCCTCTGTGCGTGGTACGAACCCATGCCATGCTGCTTTTAATTTGCTATATAGAGATAAGTTTTTAATTTTTTTGATTGGCATTCACATTATTAAATAGAAAGGTTTTTACCTTAAGAAGAAGTTGAGTACAATATTTTTCTAACCGTTTTAGTTATGCAAAACTAAAATACGTCTGCTCCATTGGTTGATGTGAGTAAAAATGATTTGCTGTATTTCTTCACCTTTGATCTCTATCAGTTACTAAAAATTTATTTATGTCTCTAAATCACTGTCAGATATTAGCTCATTCTTTATGGAAGAAAATAATTTTTTAAAAAGCCGATAACTTTCATCAGAAAATCCCGTCTTCAGAAAGGATACGATCAAAGATACAGAACAAAAGGAAAGTGTTCTCAATCAATAGGAATTAATAGTGGCCAAGGTAGCTAAGGGAAAAAGAGACAGCTAGAGATGATTCAATCTCATTTTCATAAATCATATCCATGCGATGTTATTCGTAAAAAGTTCTCGAGTGCCACAATGCCTGTGTTTGGAAGAGATAAAGTGGGAAGAGACTCTCAGCTACTTCGTTGTAAGGAGAACGAAGCGGCAAGCTGAATATTTACAGAGAACTCGACTGCATTATTTGAATGGAGTTGAAGTTCATGGGAACTATTCTAGCACTAAAAGAAGTGATTAAGAGTTAAACATTTGTGTGGTATAAACTGTTATTACGTCTTCATGCGATAACACATAAACTTATTGAAATAGAATAATGTCAAAAAATAAGCTATATAGCATTTACTATGGCATAGATATTCCGAAAATTTCACGAAAATCCGATTATTGCGTACAATGTTATAAATGCTTATAATGAAATACATCAAAATCAGCCATTTCAATTAAATACCTGCCGATCATATGTTAGAGTGGTATTTAAATCTAGTCCATCTCTGAGGGGTTAAACCTGATGTACCCGTGCATGGCTGGTCTGTCCCTGCGTTTATGCAACTCTCTGTAACCTCCATGCAACAAACCTCTGTGCAACAAACATCCCTTTTTTTTGGCCCTGCCAATTTTGTTATACGGAGGTTTTACTGCATTGAGATTGCAGGGCCCCTGACTACTTCGTGCTCCCAAATCTTTAGTGCCAGGGGCCCCAGGAGGCATAAATCTGCCACTGTGTACATACTGTATTGGACAATATGATTGTGTCCTTGGTTATACTGTGGTTGTCTTATAATGTGGGTTGCAGCTCCTCCTCCAAAACCCACGTTATAACTAGGGAGCAGTACATGTGTGTTTGAAAGAACTTAAGCAACTAATAAATATCTAAAACAATCAAACTCAAATAGAGAATAAAAAGAAATACTTATTAGATATCTATTTCACCTCTGAAAAATTTGCTTTTATGTTTGCTGAATCTCTTTTGGTATCCAAGAAACTTTCACCATGATTTCTTGAGGAATAGAATTCACATTGCATCATGTCAAAAAAAATTGGAATGGTAGCTTTCCTCAGTTCGGTTTCAGGAATAAGCGTCATTTCAAGGAATGGTCCAACAAGTCCAGGAACAAAATGTATCTTGAATTGACCTATTCGATTGCAAAATTTTCAACCAAGAATTAATTTACAAAACAATTTGTTATAGTTACAGGTAAAAAACAGTTCACTTATGGATAGAAATGTATCCATAAAAACATTTACCTAAATTGAACCACATGCTTCGTATTTCAAATCCAGTCTCTCTTCTCATGTCTTTGTACCGCATTATTATCCGTGACCTTTTGTTCTGGGAGAAATTGTCCAACTGTAAAGCTGGCTGTGTTAGGAAGGCTATGGCACAATGGAAGAAGTTATTCCAAGCCTGGTGTTCAAATGGTTGAGAGAAGTGTTCCCGTATTGTGTGGGAGAAGTGCCTCAGAGATTTTAAGATCACACTGTATGAAAATAATGAAATAAATTACAATGAAATGCTTAAATTACACAGGTGACAACAAGAAAAATATAAAACCACAAAACTGATATCAGTTTATATTACATATCATCAGCGACTACACCCATAAAAAAATAATGAAACAGTTCAAGGACAACACTGATGATCCATATAATTGCTTGGATCAAATGTGAAGAAATCACAGTTTTTGTGAATTTAAAAACTTCTCTTATCCAAAGTAAGGAATGGTAAAAAAATAAGTACATTTCTTTAATACATCCTATGGACAAAAGTTTTGCTAAATTTCTTGGCTGTAATTACAAAATATTATTACATTAGATAATTTTAAATTAAACTGTTAATAACTGCTAATAGCCAGGTAGAACAAAACGATGAAATAAAAATATACATGCATCATATATATATCAGATTGATACTAATCTGCAAAGAAATTGAAAAAAATAATACCTGCTCTGTAGCATGATCATTTCACACCAATCTTTGGGATAAACAGGCCTGGTTACAAGGTCTTTAAACACCAGTAGAATTTCCATCAAGAAATCTAAGAGATCAGTATTGGTAACGAAATGGTTAATATATATTTGAAAATGTAGAGGAGTCATCTGTCTGAACACTGCGATCATTACAGCCACCAGATTTCCCTGTAAATAGCAATAAATAAATTATATATAAATAACCAACTCGTTCTATTTCTCTTTAATGTAATAAATAAAAAACCAGCAAAACATTTAAACTACGAATAATTTTAAGAACTTACCACTAAAGGTGCTTCTCTATCCATGGCTATGGTAGTCTGTATGACAGTCCTCAATACTATTAGCATTATTTCTGAGATATCATTTACAGTTGACCCAATATCGGCCCGAAAAAGGAGCTCCATGATATCACTTAAAATTTTTACACAAAGTTCCACCTGTTAAATAAATCATAACTTACTCTAAACTTGGACACTGTGCAAAAAAAAATACTAAATATAGGAATAGTACGTCCAGAGAGATATATCTTTCACTACTTTTACTATGGAAAGAGCTTCTCCAAAGGAAAAACTTACCGAAATAATATTTTCAATTGAACGAAAGAAAATCATTCCAATACTGAAAAGAAAATTATTGCACAGAAAAGTTTTCCATACTTGGAATACAATAACTTACTGTGCTTGAAGTATCAAAGTTTACTGAACCTGAACTCAAATTAATGCTAAAATTTACAATATGTACTTAACTTCCACGTTATTTTAGAATGCTTTGAAAACTTTATTGGGCCATTATCTTTATCACAGTGTGGACCTATGCACTTTTCTAAACAAACACTTTTGCATGACTAAATATAACACAATAATTTTTCATACTCATCTGACTCTTGTGACATAAGTGATGACCATACCGTATCATAAAAGTGATTCATTTCCTTTAAGCATTTCATGAGAAAGGTGAACAAAGCAATTTTGGTGCTATATTACTAGAAACCATAAACTTCCTGATCTATTCCTCCAAGAAACCCAACAAATGTTTCAAAATCATTCTCAAGATAATATTAAAATTAAATTACAACAGCGGAAGAAGAAATAAAAGCTAGTGATGTTAGTAATCAATCATAAAAAGAATAGCTCAAATAAAAATCTGACGTGGCCACCACATGACTTTCTCCATATCTGTAATATTTCTAAAAATTCCAAATAGGTTAGATAATAATAAATAATTTAAGAACCTGCGAGAAAATTTAAGACTATACAAAGAACAGAAATAAACTCAAACCATAGCTTTCTGATATTGGATATAGCCACAAAGGTCCAACAATTAAGAAAAGAAAAAGGAGCATTACTAAGACGTAATTAAGCGTCAATTGTTAACAATAGTCATCGGTAGGTGGCATGGTAGTGGCAGCTAAAAATATAAGATATCTCTTAAACAATGCATTATATGAAAAAATGTTTCAAACAAAGGTTGTAGAAAATTTAATTTTCTACAACTTTTATTCCAATACATTTTTACATTTATCAAATATTAAAGGAAATACTTCAAAATAACGGATAAGTGACAAGAGTAAACACCCACTTCCGGTTGACCGATTTTTACCAAAAACTAATCAGTTTTTCTGACTTTTATAAAAATGTTAAATATAAAATTTCGCGTTAACCTGATTAATAGTTTTTGAGTTCGAGCACCCACAAAATATCTATCACATACATGCACACACTCACTCACTCACACACACACACACACACACACAAATCATTGCGAAAATGTGTTCAGGTGACCTCAAAACGTGTATTTCCGTTGAAATCTCAAAATCGATTTTTTTCATGAATACAATACTTTTCCCTATACTACATATATGGAGAAAGTAAAAATCAAATTCATAAAATGAAAAAAGAAGCTTTGAGATATTTAAAGAAAGTTCTACAAAGAAACAGATAGTAAAACTTTTAAGACCAATATTACCAAAACAATAATACCATGGTAATCTTGTTATAGGTAGAAATTTTTGAGTCACAACATTATTTGCTACAGCAGGCACAATGTTAAATGTATCACACACTATACTGGAGTGCTCAGCTGGATCGTTTCTTCCCATCTATAACTACAAGTGGAATGGCACCTACCTCCTCCGAATAACCCCTGTGGCTATGCAGCCTCTGTTCGCAGGTCCCTAGAACTTTGGCAACCTTGGCAACAGATTTAGACTTGTTGCGCAGTTCTACACCACTGCGACCCTGCTGAAAGTGGCAAATTTATATTTCTACCATCCCCAAAAACGATAGATGTTTGGGTGTGTTATTTTTCAACAATGGGAAGTAACCTCCGTTCAATGAGTTTAATGAAGCATATGAATGGGTTCGTTTTGGTTGCTAAAGGTAAGTGAACTTATAGGTATATGTATAGTAGTCAAAAAAAACACCTCATTTACCATGCAAAAGATGATCTCATGCGAAAGTAATTATAAAAATGATCCTTGAGTACTCAAAGTACTTCTGAAAAGTTTTAATTTCGAAACGAAAACTCAACCATTTAAAATTATTGTGAGAAAAACCGAACACAGTCCCACAGAAAGAGATCAAGATAAAGAAACTAGTTATACGAATGCATACCTAATGAGAGTTAGAAGATCAATTGCACTTTAAAAACAATACAAGCAGAAGACAATGTTGATTGCCAAGGCTGTTCAAAGTCACCACTCCTGACATTCCTCCACCAAAATGCACTTTGTTACCATCACAGTTAGCCATACTCCACTAAGCACAATAGACAGAATAGTTCTTTCACATACCTGTTTCCAATTCTAACATCAGTGCATGTATGTACAGAAAGAAGAAAGAGAAGATCAGTACAGCATTCTAAAAGAAAATTTCTAACTAATCAATATCTCTAACACTATATTCTGCTAAATTTCCTAAAAACAGTTCTCAACCAACATTTTTGCCTCCTCATCAAATCATTCATGATCATTTCCTTTGGGTCAAACACAAAATGAAAATGAAATTACACATACAATACTGAGTATCGAGATTTAAAAAATCATCACTTAATTTTGTCTTTCAAGAACATTAAATTTAGAAATATAGATTCTTAGTTTACAGACTCAACTTCATAATACAACTTCACTCAACAATAGGCTGAGAATTGCTGATCTAATATGTTTTCTAGCTATATTATCAGCAAAACTTTTTTTTGGGAAAATATGGGCAAAATTTTACTCTATTTTTATGAAGTCTTTCTAGTTTCTTGACAATTTTAATAAAGACAACATGCTGCACTAAATAAAATCATGCAAATCACACAAAAGCTAATACACATACAGGAAGCAAAAACAACAAGTATAATTTATAATAATTAGATACCCGTAAGAAGCTATCTTTATCAGTGGAATATAAAATGTGTTTAAAACACCTAAACTCCTAAAAGAAAGAAACATTACATTTGAAGATTTATAAGGTATAACAGATGAACAGCTTGCATTGACCAACTTGAAAAAATCAAGTAGGAAAGGAATTGGTGCACAATTAAATAGATTTGCAAACAAATAAAACCTCTTTGTCCTACCTACATATGTTTCACTTATAAATAAAATAGCATTAATTTAAAACTACATTTTTGTAAGTATAATTTCCTGAAAATGCAATTATGTCTGTAATCTGGTGACAAAAAAATGCTAAACTCTCAAAAATTTTAGATTGTGATATGGAAGATTGCTCTAATACCATTTGTAATATTATGATACATGTTAAAATAACATGCTTAATTTACTATTTTTAGTAAATACAAATTAGCTATAATTTTAAAAGTAAAAAATTAAGTCCGATCCAGCAACAAATAACAATTATTCATAAACATTATTACTTATACTAAAACAAAATTAAAGAAAATCAATTAATTTTAAGCTTTAAGTTATGCTACCTAATGTGCATTGTTGTTTTTATGTGTTTATTGCATCACTTTATCAAATCAAAATTAATGAAATATGTACTACTAAGAATGGCTATGGGACAATGATAATACCTGGATTCAGATGTAGTTACAATGGCAGAAGAATTAACAGACCACTACAGAGAGAATCCTAAATCTATAAAAGGCTTATTCTGTCACTGTGACCCTTGTTAACTCCCTCTGGCATGATTGGTAAGCCAAAGAAGCAAGAGTGAGAATTAGCAGCTTCGCCCAGGAGGGGAGGAGCTTACTTAATATCACATTTCATCAGAAATGTTGATGACAATAGCAGATGGAGGAATAAAAGGACGCGATTTGGAAAAAACAAACAACAATTGGAAGACAACTCGCCGGAGAGAGACAATTTCCATGCTCCCATCCACTTAAATGCTATCTTTAATTTAATGTTTAAAAAAAATGTTTTTTCAATTTTCATAATTACTCTACTTACATAGTTATAAACAATAAATGTTATTAAATATAGTTTTTAACTTATTGTGTATGGAAATAAACTGCAATATAACAATAAACAATTAAAAATGTTCTCATTGTAATATCGATTTTTTGATAAAATTAATAATAGAGGCCCCTAAATTGAATTTTGCACTGGGGCCCCATAATAGTTTGCTATGCCACTGATACAGTAAAACCTGGTTAATTCAAAACTCTTTAATTAGAAATTTTGGTATAATTTGAATTTTTTTAATTTAAGGCCCAGTAGGCAAATTTACATATAAAAGCGCCTGGATAATTTTAAAATCTTTATAATTCGTAATTTGAAAAGAAAATTAGTCCCGTGCTAAATTTATCAATATATTTGTCCCAGAATAATTCAAAATTAATTTGAGGAAAAACTCATGGTCGTAAAGATTGTGTGTTTGAAAATACAACCATTACCCCTTACTGCCTCTATTATTTCCTTCCATGTTTTACCACTCACAGCGAGTTTCTTTTTCCTAGGGCATCGGTTGGATGATGAATGGGCGATGATTCTTACCCTTTTACTGAAGATATTTTTTGATTCAAGCACAATGGGAATGGGGAAATATGAGAACTATAGAAAATTTCTCAGAAATAATTTACCTCCAAACCCTCGCAACATGCATTCGCCTTGTTCCACTCAAAGGAAAGGATGTACGGTAGATAATTGGGACTCGGGCATGGCTGGGGAGGTGGGCTCTTGTCTTAATTACATTCTTCATCCTAGCGAGGGACAGAACACCTCTCCAGTCAGTTTTCTCTGTGTTTTGGTTAGAGAAGGTTCATTCTGTGTGCTTTACCATGGCAAAAGTGAGTGTGAAGAAATATCGTTTCTTATAAAATAACTTTGAACTACCCTAAAATGCCTCCAGTATGCAGTTCATATAAATCTTTGATCGTAGCAGAAAAAATATTGATAACTTAAAAAATTTATGATCCTATGGTCGGCGAATCAGAAGTCATTGCAAATGATGACATCATAAGCGATGACGTCACAAACGATAACAAGAGAGAAAGCAATAATGAGGAATCGATTAAGCCACTAAGGAAGATGAATTTATGGCTTTGGACATACTTCAGCGATACGTGTCAGAGACACCTGATATGCTGGTGACTATATGGGAAAATTTTGGTGAAGTTATGCAACACATCGTGCCAGAGAATCTCCAAAAATTGAAACAGAAAAACCTAAGTGGCTACTTTAAATGAGTTCGTTTTTTACTGATATTTGGTGATTTAAATGACTTCAATTTAACGAGTTTTTACAATGTATTAACTACATAGCTGGTAGTAGCGATCAAGTTAACATTTCTGTCACTTATTAGTGAAATAAAATTTTGTGTTCCATTTTGAAAATGAATTTACTGTTATTCAATTACATATTATAATATAAGGTGAGTTATATCTATTTTCTTATACTCTATATTTGTATTTATATTTAATAGCTAGTTAGACTGATTTTATAAATTTCGAATTATCCAGGTTTTCTGTAATTCGAAAATTTTTTTCTTGGTCCCTTGAATTTTGCATTGACCAGGTTTTACTGTTCTATACTTTATTCATGCAAACCCATTATAACTTTCCCCATACGTAGTATAGGAAAAAGTACTGTTTTCATAAAAAAATCGATTTTGAGATTTCAAAGGAAATACATGTTTTGAGGTCCCCTGAACATGTTTTCATCATTTTCTTAATAATGTGTGTGTGACACGAAATTTGTGGGCTCTCTAACTCAAAAACTATTAATCAAATCAACACAAAATTTGATATTTGATATTTTTATTGGAGGGACAAAAGTTGATTAGTTTTTGGTAAAAATTGGTCAACCGAAAGTGGGTGTTTACTCTAGTCACATGTTTTTTGAAATATTTGCTTGATCAATGTAAAATATTATTAGAATTGATGTTGTAGGAAAGTTAATTTTCTACAATGTTTGTTCGAAACATTTTCCCATATTCCCATTGTTTAAGAGATATTTTTTAAATTATATTTTTAGCTATATCCCCGAAGCTCCAACAATTAAGAAAATAAAAAGGAGTGTAATGTGTTTACAATAGTCGTCGATAGGTGGTGTTTTTAAAATATCTCTTCAACAGTGTATTATATGGGAAATTGTTTCAAACAATGGTTGTAGAAAATTAAACCACCTACAACTTTTATCCCAGCACATTTTTACAATTATCAAATAATAAAGCAAATATAAAAAAAACTGATGTGACGAGTAAACACCCACTTCCAGTTGACCGTTTTTTACCAAAAATTAATCAGCATGTCTTCCTTTAACAAAAATGTCATATATAAAACTTCACGCTGATCTGATTAATAGTTTTTGAGTAGAGCACCCACAAAACCCTGGTCACAGACACACACAGGCATCATCGAGGAAATAGTCAAAACGTGTTCAGGTTATCTTAAAATATGTATTTCCGTTGAAATCTCGAATTCGATTTTTTTCATGAAAACAATACTTGCTCTATACTTCGTACATAGAGAAAGTAAAAAATAGGTTACTATAGCTAATAATTTTATGATAAAAACCCTTAAAAACACATCTATTATAATAATACACAGTTTTTGTCTGTACAGAGAATATAGTAGGGCTATCTATCAGTGCTCTACCAGAACTAAATCTTCTATTATTGAAGTGAAATTATAGATTATCATTTGTTTACCTTAGCAGCAAAGTTATAAAATATAATAGATATTTTATACAACATATTAAAAGTGCTTCGTCAAAATTCTTGAAATACCAAGACGACCAAGAAGTGTATCTAATGGATGTAAAAATGATAAAAGGAGAAAAAGGGAAGCATAAGAAAATGAATCGGCTGAAGAAAGAGTTCAACGCCTAGAAGAAGATCAAATATGGCACCAAGAGTAAAGAGCCAATGAATCAAATGAGCAACGATGTAAACGTTTAGAAGCTGAAAGAAACAGACAGCCAAATATTTTCAAAAAGAGTTTAAAAAATCGAAACCTTATACTGATTGTTGTCATAATGGAAAAGTAAAGTAGCCAGCATTGCGGGACTCTCCTCATTTGATCAAAACATAGTTAACTGAAGATTCCCCAAAAAGCAGAAATTTAAGGGATCACATAAGGTAGCATAACAGCTCTCTAGGGAGTGGAAAATGGAATATTTGATTGTAATCCCAGAAAATTGTTCTCCGAAGAGTCAAATTGTGTTGATTTCTTATTTGGCAAAAGCATTGATTCACAAGATACAACTTATTATTCAAAAGCTCTTCTTTGTGCTAAATACGAAATTTCACTAGAACTGAACAAAAAAGTTTTGTTTTAGAAAAACTGTCAGGCAAATTAAAACAATACCTCAGTGTTGACTCGATAGAAAATAAAGATTGCAACAATCTATACCCTCTAGAGTTTCTACATAGTCTAAATCCAATAGGTATGCCGCTGCACAAACTTAAGACTCAAAGAAGGAACAATTATAATGCTGCTACAGAAAGGAGTCCTAAACAAGATCTTTTTTAATGGAACAAGGTTGGTAGTTAGAAAGCTGTTTTCTTCATTGATAGATGCTAAAATTATAACAGGATGATTCCAAGGAAATAGAGTGTTTATTCCTCGAATAGCATTGACCCCATCAGACCTAAACTTGCCTTTTCAACTCAGAAGAAAAGTTTCCAATTAGGCCTTCATACTCTATGACTATAAACAAGTCACAAGGCCAGACATTTGATGAAATTTGTTTATATATTCCTAAGCCTCTTTTTACGTATGGACAGTTTTATGTGGCTTTTTCCAGAGTAAGAAGTTTTAATTCTGTTCAAGTCTTTGTTGAAAGATTAACTAAAAACCCTGTATTTAAAGAAGTACTGTTGTAATAACAGATTAATTTGATTGCAAATGCTTTGCGGGTTTCAGCTAGAACAAGAAATTTTTCTGGGGGAAGGAGGGAGGCGTGGAGGCTTTAGAAGATCAGAAGGTGGGTGTGGAGATTTTAGAAGATCAGAAAGGGAGGGCACAAGACAAAAAAGGTTAAGAACCACTGCTTTACTAGAGTGTCATTGCTGACTTTGGAGGAAATTTCAAAAGAAAAACTCAAAGGCACTTATTCCAAATAGATACAATTTTGGCTCATTGCAAACAACTGAGAAAGCAATTGTGCCTGAAAAATGTTAAATGGTATGACTGTAACATGAGAACCGAGTGAGGAAATCTTGAAAAGTATCAATTTAATTTAACATATTAGAGATTTTAAACATGAGTGATGGGCAGTACACCAGGTTCACAAGAAATGATTCAGCCCTTTGTCGATGAATCGCATCTGCGCAAAAACTTGTCATGCTATGAAAAATTAACTGAATATCAGCATGCGACTTGTCCACAGCATATGCATGACAATAACAACTATTCTTGGTTTAAGAAGTGTTTCACTTAAAAACAGAATGAGAGTTCCATAGAAGATAACAGTTGAAGCAAGTAAGTCAAAACTGTAGTTGACGACTCTTCAAGTGTTTTAACCAGTAAAGGAATGACTTGAAATTGACTTTATGAGTGTATTGTTTATATGGATACATTAAAATTATTTAAGATGTTCATAGCTAAGATTATTTTAATCGCGTTACTTTGCCAATCTATAATAATAAAAGAAGCTGTATGTGTCTTTGGCAAAATAAACAAAGGGGCTTCAAATTTTGGCAGCAGCTTTAGGTTGATCATGAGAGTTGCAGTGCCAAAAACAATTCAAATCGACCCATGGGGGCCTGAGAGGTCCCCATAGAACAGTCAGTACAAATTTTGTTTTTTTTAAATATCTCAGCAATTAATTGACCGATTTTGATGAAATTTTCACCAATATGAATTTTTTGATGAGACACATTTTCGAGCCAAACATGGACAAAATCAGTCCACAGGGTCATTATATAAGGGCAGGTACAAATTTCAGTTTTTTAAATGTATCTTGACAATGAATTGACTGATTTCGATGAAACCTTCACTAATATCAATGTTTTGGTGAGATTTCGAGCCATAAATAAAAGGTGTGAATGAATTTTACTTTTTCTCAACCACCGAGTGATAATTAGTAGTTTATTCTTTTTTCATAATTAAGTCTCTATCATTCTGGATAGATCTTCCAGATTGTCTTCAGAACTATTATGCAGCTTCAGGTTGATCATGAGAGTTGAAGTGACAAATATAATTTAAATTGACTCACAGGGTCCCCATGGAATGGTTGGTCTAAATTTCAGTTTTAAAATATATTTCAGCAATCAATTCACCGATTTTGATGAATCCTTCACCAATATCAATGATGAACTAAGAAACGTAGACTTAAAACTTGGTACACACACTAAAGAGATATTGAGAATAAGCACCTTTATGCCAGAAGTTTGATTTCTTAGCGGGGGAGAGAGGTATCAAATTTGAATCTATATTTAATTTGTTCATACCAATTAAAGGGGAATATTGGTCACTTGCCGTGAATGTACCTTGAGTTTGAATGAAAATATTAGTGGGTGATATGTGTATGAAAAATTCGAAACTCTAAACCTGGGGCCAAGTCCAGGTAATGATCTAGTATTTTCTATAAAACAGGCATAGTAAAATAATCCGATAAATTCTCTGTATATCTGACATTTAGCAACATAAAATAAATTATAATTTTTATAGTATAAAAAATAAGATAAATTACTTTTACTCATGAGGCAAAGATTTCATCAGTCAATCTCAAAATCAATGATGATTCTATAAATAAGTTTTATGTGGAAAATTTACTCTAATCAAAATCTTAACCATTCAAGGATGTGGTTGTATACAAGTATCCATAATTCAACAGCCTACATGGTCTACAGTCACACCATACATGCTTAAATATTTTAAGTAGGCCATAATATTACCAAAGAAATACACCTGAAACAGCTTAATTTTCATAATGTTCCATTGTTCAAGTAAATTTGTAATACTCTCCAACTTTTCCTAAAATAGTCCAGGAGGTGTTACCATAAGAATCTTAACAGTGCCAAAAAGTTTATGCCAACACATTATGAGCATAGGGTACATCAAAGAGGTTTTACTAGATCAGTACAGTGTTACCTACAATTACATAAAATATTTGTACATAAATATCACAGAATAAGCAAATTTTTACAAATATTACAAAGAGCTGTCTATTTTTAACAAAAAACATCAAATCAATGAAAAAATGCAATGAAAATCAGGCAAAAAATACAAACATCATACTTCAAGTACACACACAGTAGACAAGGCCAAGATTGAGAACCTAAGGATTTTCAGGTGTTTAGGTTGGGAGATTGAAAACATGAGGGTCTTCACACAAACCACAAAATAAGCTTCATGGCTTGTAAATTGCGGAAAAATACCTGCCAACACTAATAGGTGCAAGGGGTAAATATGATAAATTAACACATATGAAAGCAAAATTACAACTGTCTATACAGTATAATGGATTGTGATGATTTTAGCATCAACATTTTGAGAAGTCATTCAAATATAAAACTTCCTCAGCATAAATTTCACCAACAATTTTTCAAAAGAGCAGTTCAACGCAAAATTCATGCAATATTTCTAATATTATTATGGTTGATTAAAATAGTTTTAAATTTTGGAAGCAGGTTTTAAAATTCTAAGTATTATATTTATATTAGAAATCTTATCCTTTTCATTAAAATGTCACCGACTGTTGTTTATAAATGTTGATAATTTAGTATATCACAATATCTTTGGTGATCGGTCTTGCTTATCATTACTTTTTATTGGAGGAGCTAATGGCTTTACTCTGCGTCCATTTAACTTCAATTAATCCAACACTTGTCTTATTAATGAAAGTTCTGCTCACTTCATGCCATTCTCTCATTTTTGCGCACTTCATGTATAATTAAAAGAAGGAAGAGTATTTTATCTAGTTTGGAATGATCAATCTAAATAATTTTATTAAAAAGGAGTAGTCATGATAACTTCTTTCTCATGGAAAGAAGCATTTCTAGATTTAGACAGTGAAAGTCACTCATTTCTGTCCTCATAGACATCTAAATACATCATGCTTTAAATATTTCCAAGAATAAAGCATAGTGATCCTACAAAATATATGTTGTCAAGTTTGTTATATGATTTCTTAATTATTCAGTTAATACAAACCCACTACATTCAAAAGGGTTTTCACAATAAGAAATCATTACCGTATTTACTCATGTAATACCTGCATGCATGTAATTCCAGTTTTTAGAGCTAAAAATCTGGAAAAACTGGAAACTGCACTTCCAAAATTTCGATTTTGATATTTTATGGCAATATCGGTTGAATAATCTATCTGAAGCTGAGTTTGATTATATAATTATGGCAACAAGCAAATATTTAAGAAATTACTTCTAAAAATGATTTTTTATACTTTTTTAACATGCTTAATCATGAAATCTTGACATCCATTGCCATAATATTACACGGAGACAATACGAAAACCAATTTTGCACAAGTTATTTAATTTAAAATGAGTAATTTTCACTAATTTTGCAAAATTACACCTTTCACCTAGAAAAAGAGAATTTTACATAAATAAATGTAAACTGTTCATTCTCAAAATAAATCCGTGTCAAATCCCCCAAAGATCACGCAATACCAAAAATAAACCGGTCACCAGACGCACTGCAACTCAGTTACATAGATGCGTTTCTCACATTTCTGTGGATAAAATGTATCACTTACAGCTTTCAGAAAGCACAAACGAACAACTCCAACAGCTATTTAGTGACATATTTTGATCGTAATATTGTGTTCTTTTCTTTTATACAGAGTAATAAAAGTATATTCTTCTAGGATTGCTTTACATAAAAGGAATCCAAAAAAATGCACTTACAGTAAAATGTGATTTGAGCATGTCACAAATTATAAAGCAATCTAACAGAATTAGTTAGCGTTTAATAAAAAATATATGTAATTCAGTTATTTCTCTCACATCTCCTTTTCTATGAGAATGAACTCTGTCTGACACTTTTCTATTTACATAATATTTACATAATTTAGGTTTATTACTGACAGCTGGCAAAGAATTTTTAAAATACCTGATAAATATCATGCTTATTATATTATTCCATGCATTTTTAAAAATGCCTTTCGTTATAAATCAGAAAAATAAAATGCATGGCATATTGAGTCTACCGAAGAGAATGCCTACTCATCTCACGCCAGACACGCAGTATTAGGAGGTACGTGGGTGGCCTACTGTCAACAGATGAATGGGCTAATCTCATGTAATGTCTGCACCCCCCCTTTTTGATGGGAACTTTTGGGGGGAAAAGTGTGGGTATTACACAAGTAAATACGGTATGTACATTGAGATACCTAAGGAATAAGAAATTTATATTTATTATCTTTTTATTTTATTGGTTGTTTCCATACTCAGGTGAAAGGTAAATAAAGCAATGGTAGTGCTGTCGATGATGAGAAAGTGACAAGAAATGGTACTAAAATGCCACCAGTATGCGGCATGCCTATTTGCCCTCTCGGGTTGGATAACATTGGTTAGGTGGTATTGGTTTCCTTCCCACATTCACTGTGGCCCACCCTCGGCTTGGGTTGCGTTCATCTTCACTTATATTACTTGTCATCCTCATTTCGAAATGCTTCTAATATTTACATATGATGTTCAAGTTCCACCTTTTTGCCTTTCACCATGGTAATACCATTTCTCATCACTTTCTCACCATTGACAGCGCTACCGTTGCTTTGTTTACCTTTCACCGTTATGAAAAGTACCATTTTATTTTCTGAAGATAAAGGAAAATATGCTCAATCAATATGAAAACCTTTCTATTCACATTAACATATAGCAAAAGTATGACAGCTGAAACCTGTATTAGACTAAAATACTGTCCAAGCTAGAAATTAATTATAACATCCATCAAATTTTGAATTATTAATTATATCCTGAAACTAAAAGACCGAAAGAAAAGTCTTTTCCCATTAAAATCAATTTTTACGGCTTTAGAAATTTTCAATTCAGTATGATAAACTAAAACATATTACAAAGGGCTATGATGCTAAAGACATTAAGAATAAAGATGTAACTGCATTATTTTTTAGAGATCTCTCTAATAAAACTTGGTCGGTGAAAGGAAAAAGATGTTGCGGAGGTAGTTAGTAACTCAAAGGAACATTTGTCCATACTTTTTTATTTATACTTAACTTGCTCATAAACAGCACTTTATGGCCATTTACAATGATAACAAAGATGAACACACGGAACCATGCCCTCGTCAGGATTTGATCCTGAGGCCCTAAAATTGGGAGCTAGACCAACTCGACTCCAACCAACTCCACCAAGGTTGGCTGCATTTGACAATGGATTGCTATAAAAACCATTTCAAATTCCAAAATATTTTTTAAAATTTAAAAACAATCAACATCCTGTAATATGGAAAGCAAATAAAAGAGCTTTGATGATAAGAACCATTTTTGAAGAAATTTTGAGCAATTTAAGCGGTAAAATGAAAAAGAAAACAGGAATATCTTACTATTCCTGGACAATGCAACATGTCTACAAGAATTCAATTATCTAATGTCCAACTCGTATTTTTTCGATCAAGCACTACATTAGAATAGTGTAGTAACAATCAATATATCTTTACTACCTTCCAGTTTAATGCCTAGAAGTGCTAGAAATTCATGAAATTGAATAACAAAATTTATCATGATGCTTGCTTCCAACATTTTTGTCAAGAACTGGTATTTATAGAGAAATAAGGTTTACTTTTGGAAAAAAAATAGTTTTCGTGCCAATAGCCGAAATATATAATTCTGAGAAAAACTAATTTTTTTCTCGAATTAAATTAAATTCTTTCTTGATGAACAAAGTCTCATTTTCATATGAATGGCTTCTCAATTGTATGTGCCAAATACCTCCAAGATTATTGAGTTTAAGTATTCACATGTTAAAGACAACAAGAAACAGCAAATATAAAACATTTTTACTCACAAATGTAAAAGAGTTGGCAGGCATGAAAATTAATAAGATCACAATGTAAAGCTTTATCAAATAACCTCAATTTAGTGATTTTTAAAGCATTTGATTACATTACACAAAATTTTTCTTCCAAATTTCTCAGATATTAATGTCTGGCAGCACACTTTAGAAGCATCAAACAAACAGCTCTCAATATAATTCAATACAATTAGAAGATGGACACAGCATACGAAAGCCAGAACAAATTTATCATTTCAAAGTGCTTCAAAATGAGTTTAAGCTAATTTTTAATTGTTCTAATAGGCTATTATTAATCTCGACATGCTTCAAGTTAGAGAAATCATCTCAAGTTTAACATCTTAACATGAAAATCATACAAATTTATACTTAACAAGTAATGAAATAAGAAGACCAACATTCAGTATACTTTGACTGTATGCAATCCAATGACAAATGAGATGCTTCTTTTGATAAATATACCACAGACGTCCATAACAGTTTATGGATGCAATTGCAGTAGCATTTTCTTTTTCAGAAAGATTGTCACTAATATTTTATTAATATTTACAAAACATTAAGATCAATTGTTAGTGATTTTGGGAAGAAATATAAAAAGTTATTGCATATGTTAAAACATGAAACTGATATTATTATTTTTTAACGTGAAAAATAAAACAAGCAAAACAACTTTTAAAAGTTTTAACTTCATAGAAAAAATGTCATGTAATATGAGCTTACCTCATCCCTGCTTTCCAACAATTCCTTCACTTTCCCAACAATGACAGGGATAAGAATTCCTCTACACTCAGAAGAAAGGAAAAGCTGACTGTGAACTATGTCATTCACTGTCATCATCTTTTGCTTGGTCAAGCGATTTGGACTAAGCTTATTGATTAAATCTGTGAGGATGAGACTACAATAAAAAATGACATTTAATAAGGCAACCATCAAACAAAATGTATAAATTTTGCAGAATTAGTCAATACCAAAGACAAAACTCCCTTTTGATAAAACAAATAATAAGGCTCACTTTCTATAAAAAGTGAATATCAAATAAAACCAATATATTAAAATGAATGAATTCATAAAATTTAACGGATATGAGTTAGTTTATGTCACTTTTTAGGCTGGTTTCCAAAGGAAACAGCCTTATGAAATGGTCCTGTCTGTGTGTGTATATGGATGTGTGTGTCCTCCACTAACAACTTTTGCATGAATGGACTGATTTTCATGAAACTTGGTATGAGAGTTATGCTGCCAGGGCCCACCTCTGGGCTATATTTTATTTTGCAAAGATTGAAGACCCGGGTTCGATTCCAGGAATGTATTTTCCCTATTTGTTTTACATAGGAAGTCTCAAATCCATCATGCAAAGATGTTTTCTTTAATACTTTAAATTATCTTAAAATTGTGATATAGGAGCAAGGTTTGTACTGTTCTAAGGGGAAACGAATATAGATTCTAATTCTTATCACTGAATTTTGATAATTGACCATAGTTTCTTGAATTTCTACTAAAACTGTGTTTTTGCGTTTTAAATCACAGTTCATCAGATTGTTGCCATGGAGACGATTATTACCCAACTTGGTTTGAGCATAGACAAGTGAACAAATGTGTTATTTTCTTTTCCGCTCGACTACTGTTCACCAACAGACAGTTGATCCAGACATATTAGTGTGTAAACAGCAACATTTAATAAATTCGTTTATTTAAAAAAAAATACATCTAAAATATGTCAGAAAGATATTTCAACATTGTTTTTAGTATTTTAAACCTGATAATGTTCAATTAATTTGTTTTCCAATTTTTCTCTATCATTGATAAACTATGAACTATAACTGATATTTATGGTATGAGAATTCCTAGGGATAACTAACACTTACTGAAACATTTCCTGTCAATACAAATAAGTAATCAATTCGGAACGTCAACTTTGGGAAACCAGCCTGCATTAGTTCTGGTTTGGAGTTCTTGTTAACAGACAAAATGGAAAACAAAGTGTGTGTATTAAGCTGCCAAAAAAGCCAGAAAAACATACAACTGAAAAACTTTGAAATATTTTCAATAAATTCTGTTTTATGATTGAAAGGCTGCTATTAGGACTACTCTAAGGAGATAATGATCAGACCAAAATTTCTATATTAGTGCAAGTTTGAGGCAACATACACGGCTACATACACATACCTTAGTTCTTTAGCATCAAAGACCTTGAGGATATCAGGAATGGTTGAAGGGAGATATTTCAGACAGGCTCCTTGTACCAGCAGAGTGAAATCTGTATTATAACACATCATACCAGTTATACTCTGCAGAAGCAGCTTCAAAGATGCTTCAAACTCCTCTTGGTGCTTTCCCTCATAAAGTCTTCAATACCATGCAGAACAAGAGCACATAACACATAAATGGAATATTTTAACATATAAATACTTTTAGTTTAAAACAAAAATGAAATTTATAGTACTATAATTATCTAAATGTTCTTAATCTGTATATCATTATTTCTCACTCTGAAAATAACAGCCTGGACCGAACAATAAATTTCATGCAATACTGTAATGATTTCATTGTCTTCAGTAAAATGTCCTGTCCTCCAGGCTGGTTGGCATTGTCAATGTGATATTTTAGTACAACTATGAGTTTCCTGCAAAAACAAAGATATTATGTTATAGCTGCATAAAATATCATAAATACAACAAAACTATAAATGTTTTACATACTGGTATGCAAGAGTAGCACTGAAACTTTCTTGAATATAAAGATCCAAAATGGGCTGAAAATGCTGATATTTTCGATCTGATACTAATCCAATTATGTAGAGCTGAAAGCAAATATTAGCATTAAAAAATTGCCAGAGCAAATAAAAACACTACCTGCACAAAATTAAGAATCAGTTCTTGGGGAACTACTTATATAAAACAAAATAAAATTTGAAACTATGACTGACAAAAAAAGCAATAAAACTGAAAATATAAAACTTACAAGGCACTCAAAGACCATGTCATCATATAAATCACTTTCTGAATTCTGCATGAGAATGTTAAAAAGCGCATCCAGTACATCTTGCAGAAATTTGACCACTTCTTCTCCGTCAACTTTCATTAGTGTAAGCAGACTATCCTGCAGGCCTTCTGGATTGCTAACCCAATTTAGTAGTCCTAGCAAATCCACTGTTTTTGGATTGGGAAAATAAAAGAGAACCATCAGACATGCTCAGAATGCATTAAGTCATTTTACAAGTTATTCACAGTTCTCAGCATTCCCATTGTATGTTTATGCTTGACAACCTCATGTACAACTCAACAAACCCCCAACATGACAATTATTTAACTTGTATTGGTATTTTCTTTAAGTCTTGTTTTAATTAAGATAGAAAATCACTACCCATATTTGCCTAAACAATTGGTATCAGTGAAAAATATTTAAAATACTCACCATTCTGAGTCAATTTAGTAGAGCAAATATTTGTTTCAATAATGAAATTATCTTTATGGCTTAAAGACAATCCGTTACATTGAGGTTTTTGTCCTTCTTGAATCTCTTCACGTACTGATGGAAGACTTAAATAACCTATATCTGCTTCATCGTATCTCTTATGATCAACCTATCAAAAATTAAACTCATCTTTATAGGTGTATTTAGGTTAATGGTCAGAAAACAGGAATTTGTCAATGATTGTAGACTACGCAAACCTTACCTTATAAACCAAAAGTTCATGCTGGACATCAAATAAGGTTGTCCCATTAGGCTGCATTAGATTCACGTATGACATGGCAAAAGGCCTCTCTGTCCTATCCTTAGCTTCATTAGAAGACCTTTGCCGTCAATACAAATAATACATTCTTAGCAGAAGGAAATATATATTTTCCAAATGATTACATTGATGAATAAATATTTAACTGTTTCACATTATTATGACTTGAAGAAATTACTGTAACGCATACTACTAAGTAATTGTAGTAATGAAGGGGAAGGAACTATTGATATTAGAAAACCACAAGATTAAAACTAAAATATGACCAACCTATGCTTGAAAGTAAATTTCAAATGGCTTGCTTTGAATTCTTCGATAGGAATGGCAGCTTTGAATGTTTCTTGCCATCTTGGCTTATCTTCATGGTAATAGATAACTGAACGGTACTCATTCAAAGGTTCTACACCTCCTCCCATCATTATAACTCCCTGCAGAAGAGAAAATGTTAATAAATTCACCTGTTTATTATAAGAGAAATATTAACATGGAAAAATAAAAATTGCCCACAAACTTAGATACATGCACAAATTGTTTTTACGTACAGGAACAGTCTGCCCCTTTTCATTGCAGACTTTCACAGTCACTTCTACATTCCTCTCCGTAGATTTGCTTCCCTTAGAAAATTCAGCTCCAACCAATGTCAGATAAAGATCATTCCGAACATCACCTGGTAGAATGACCTCGGGGAAACCCATTTTCCGTGCTATTGCCACATTACCAAGGACTAGGTGGGGATTTTCCTCACGAACCTAAAACAGTTCATTATAGTATTTATATATAATGGACAATATTTCACAACAAAATTTTTAAAATACTAAATAAAAATGTTATATATAGTTAAAAAGGCCATTATGATAAACTTTCTAATATTTTAACTGGTGGCAACTTTTTTAAGAAAGAGCTACAAATACAACCAGAGTATGAAACAGCTCAAGGTAGTTATAAATTCAGCAAAGATGGGAACAAACTCTACCATGAGGGAAAACCTTGAACGCGGTCTGTGGCATAATTCATAGGCCCCTTGAGTTCATGGGAGAGGAAAATGGAAGGGAACTCCAAACAACCTTTTTAGGTCATTAGGCTGCCTGGCTTTCGGTTTCACTGCATTGTTCGGCTTTTTTAGACAATGTTTTGCTGGTGTTGCAGTCAACGTCCTCAGGTCAGATGAGTTGGTGATGCTCGGGAGTGCGTGGTTTTTATACCATCTCTGCCCAACCTTGAAGGACTCTGATTGGTCGGGACATTTGGTGGCCTCTGAATGGTCGAGGCATTACTCACTGGATGGAAGACCCTTTTCCAAGTATTTGAGAGAGTGTAGCCATCCTCTCTGTTGAAATTGGCCAGATTTTTGGCTATCTCTATGACTTCTCGAATTAACCGCGGATAGTATCGGTTTTCCTTTGCGATGACTTTTGCATCTTCCATCCTGATCGTGTGTCCGGATTCAGACCAGGCTTGCTCTGTGAACAAAGAACTGAAAGGCCAGACTCTCTGCCATTGCCGAGCATGCCTGGTCTGAACCCAGGCACATGATCAGGATGGAAGATACAAAAGTCATCGCCAAGAAAAACCAACATTATCTGCAGTTAATTCGAGAAGCCATAGAGATAGCCAAAAATACGGAAAATTTCAACAGAGAGAATGACTACACTCTCTCCAATACTTGGAAAAGGGTCTTCCATTCACAGAGTGCCTCGACCAATCAAAACCCACCAAATGTCCTGAACAATAAGAGTCCTCCAAGGTTGGGCAGAGACGGTATAAATACCATGCAGTCTCGAGCATCACCAACTCACCTGACCTGAGAACGCCGACTGTAACACCGGCAAAATGTTGTCTAAAAAGCCAAACAATGCGGTGAAATCAAAAACCATGCAGCCAACAGCAGAACGCCATGAAAGCCTTCACAATAAACCTTTTTAGATCATTGTTTAAACTCTATATCCATCATTACTATCTTTAAACCACCAGTGTTTACAGATTGATAATTATTTTCAAACAAATAGACAATGCAGTTTTAGCTAAATAATGTTTCATTATTGGTTAGAGTAAATCCAAATGCGACAGGACTTGCATATCTCCTTCACAATTAAATTCTCACCTTTGCTGAGCTGAGATATATTAGATTTTATCTTTTTTCACTCACATGTAAAATATTTAAATTAACTCGGAATAAAAATAACCCTTGTTCATTTATCCAGCTTAAGTCCGCATATGAACAGTGGCGGATCTAAGGGGGTTTGCACTTGGCACATGCCAGAGACCCCATGAAGTAAGGAACCCTGAAAAAATGTTTGTATATATAACCTTAAAAATATTAACCATGCGGTACCTGCGTGTGTATACCCCAGGCATATGTTCCTTTCCTTTGGCCTTTTATGACCCCGACCCTTCAGTAGCTGGAATGATGTGTTTGGAACCTTTTCTCAAAATTTTTCGGACATTTTTTCTAAGAGTGCTGCGTTGTGCATTAGGGAAATCAGTGCTTTTTTCTTTGTGCGGATGTTGTTCACATTTTATTCGGAAATTATTCTTGCTATCTTCAAAACCTTTGTTATTTCACATAATTTGAGATTGTCTCTCAATAGTTTCTTCACTGACCGTCATCATATAATGTGTTAGTTCCCATAATTGGAGTTTGCATCTCCACAGTTTCTTCGCTAACTCCGATCCTACAAGGTTTGTAGATTTTCATTATTTCAGTGTTAGGTTTTTATTTAGCCTTGTTGTTTATCTTATAAAAATAAAATTTCAAAATATTTATTTTATTTTCATTCACCCATAGATGTCAACTTCTCATTCTGAGAGAAAGGCTGAGCTGATTGCTATTCTTTTGAATGAGTCTTCCGATGAAGAATATTTTGACAGAGATGGTTTTTCCTTTCCTGTATACTATTGCGGGACTTCCAATTTCTTTAATTGATCTGACGATATACAGTAAACCTTCATAAGCGCAAACTTGGCTAACATCAACACTCGGTTAACACGAACAAGTATTTTCCCCAGCCCTGAATGTATGGATTTATGTATGTGAGTTGGTTGGTTAACACGAAATTCTCTTAAGGTGAACTTCATATAAAATTCGGGAACCAACCACTAATCAGTTAACACAAACACTTTTTTTTTAGTATTTTTGAACCAGAAGACTTAGTTTCTGGCTTGTAGAGAGGTTGCTTATGTAAACAGTTCAATATGCAGATGCAGTTTTGTTCTAAGAAAGGAGATTCAGCCACTCTTCATTCTGGACTCCCTTGGCGCTTTAATAGAGTTTTATCTTTCTTGAGTGCCTCAAACAAGGGAAGACATGGGAAATTCATAAATAGGAGAAATAATCTGCTATGAATGGGAATCGAACCTGGGTCTTCCACTTGCCAGGCAAATATTCTACCATCGAACTACCGTGGCCGAGTATTTTTCCTGTTTCTGAACGGGAATGTGGAAGACCTGGGTTCCATTCCAAGACTTTTTCTCCCGTTTCCAAATTTCCCAACATTCCAACTTATGCCTGTAGCATAAGGATCATATGATCCATTAATTCCATCTATTTAGGGGAAGACATGACAAACGCAGATATTTTCATTGTGTCATCATGGGTGTTTGCATTCCTTACAGTAAAATTTTTCAGTCGAACAGATTACCGTGGAAGGAAGGATGGACAGTGGTGTGCCTTGCTGCAATAACAATTCTAAGTTCGCCAAGTGCTGAATCATTGACACAATGTTTTGGTTATAAATTACAAGCACATAACTTTCTCATATCATTTATTATAGCTAATTTGTAGGTACATTATGATTAAATTCAATCTTATATTATATTACCGTAATTGTCGGTGAACTTTTTGACAGGTCTTTATTGTTGACTGGTCAGTCAATCAGAGATCGGGACATTATTGTTTATATACCTTGGTTACATTATTTGTTTACCTAAATATATTTTATTACTGTAATATACCTTTCCAGAACTTTTATTGTAGCAGCAACTATAAACAAACTATTATTGTTGTTCGTAGCAATGGGTATAAAATAAAGTACGTTTTATTTAGTTTGGACCAGGGGCAGGTAACTGGGATAGCAAAGCCTGGTATAGTGTTTTACCACCATCTATCAGCAGTAACAAGAATTAAAAGTGGAAGTCAAGAAATTTTAGCGGAAATGTATAGCTGGGAGTTGGTAACACATTGGTTGGCTACACTGAATGGGCACCAGGGTATTCCAAGAGGAACCATATTTGAAGCCGTTAATATTTCCCGTTTAGTTTGTTGACAGGTCGACAGCAAAAGTGAAATATAATTGTTGTAAGGAGGTGTGCAGTCTACGGGAGTGACGGTAGAATACCCAGTGCACAGCTGCATCGATTCCCACAAATAAAAGACAGTTAAGTTGTATTTTATTAAGATGTCATAAAGTAAATGTGTAGATTTAATTATTACCATTTCTTCAATTCTTTACTTTTGTTCGCACTTTATTATGACAGCCTTGTTATTACTATAGTCATTGCATAATTCACGTTAGCAAAATAAACTTATTATTTGCCTTGATATGTCCCACTTTGTCCATTGATTGACCTCGTGAAAACATAATGCAATACACACAGACAAATTAATATATGTATACATATTCCGCATATAACTCTTTTCCCAACGATTTCATTAGATATGTAAATAACTATCAAAATATTTCATGTAAAATGGAGAACTTCTTGGTACTATCCCTCAACTGCATATCCTAAGTAAGATATATAATTCATCATGTTTTTGGAAGGAATTTCCAGACATTTCTATATAGAGGATAATTAATGCATTTATTGCCTCTCATTTCGATAATTTTTAATTGCGTCATCGTAGGCGTCCCAAACAAAGCATAGTAATTGTAGAATCATCGAAGTGTAAAAGAATTTTAAACGTGATGCTGTTTTAATATGCTCGTCATTCATGTTACCGTGGTAAATCAGTTGCAAAAATATACAATGCTTCTGAGGGAGTATTTTAAGCAATCCTCAATATGAGGTCAGTTAAACTGTTTGTGAAAGTGTGAATGACAAGGGAAACATAAATATAGGTATTTATGTAAGATTTTCTTAAAACAATGAACATTTACTTTAATGGAACCGTTTTGTACAGATATCTGTAACTGAACCGGAATGTTTACAAATAATGAAATTGTCTAAGTGATAAGGAATTTCATCGTAATATTTAATAATATTTATTGCTAGCCAAAAATTGTTTTCATTTTGTACATAAAAAACATACCCATACATGTGTGTGTGTATATATATATATATATTACTTATTTATTCATTGCCTAATAGTTTGTTTCATTTACTTTTTAGGGCATTGACGCCGATGATGCCTGTTAAATCATTGAGTCACATCATCCTTTGCATATAAAGTCTAACAATTACTTTGACATAATTGCTGAGTTTTGTATAATATTTTTAGTATAGCCACTGCTATGACAGGGGTTGCTTCTGCTATTTTATATCATGTATATTGTGTGACAAGAAATCCATTGTATTCTTTGAGCATAGTGTGCTTTATTTAATTGATTTCGTTGAATCCTAAAAATTATTGTAAAATAGTTAATGGCATTCATAGAATGCTTTTTGAGTTATTTGCAGGTGAAGTTTTTGATTGTTATTTCCATTCTGCCTGTTTCATGTCATTGTTCTTTTCCTGTCATTTCCTTTTTAAAATTATAAAATGATTGTTTGACTTGTCATTGTTAAACTGAAATTGTTTATACTGATTAAATAAATACATATCTGACAGTCTTTGTTTTCTTATTTAATGCATATATCCCAGTAATAAATATAAGGAAACCAATAAATAACATGAAAAAGGTTTTTAAAAATAGCAATGGAAGGGGGGGAGGGGGCTACGATTCCTGTATTAGTAACAGCGAAATCTATCGGTTTCCTGTGCAACTATTTCGATTCAAACGACTGGCAGTGCTGCGTATGAGGGGTTCCCCGAACTTAAAGGAAGAAGCAAACAAGGGGCCACGTAATTTTCCTTATGCTTCCCACCCCTGGTTTGGACACTCCAGAAGCATTTCCATTAAGACGAACGATTATCTACATTACTATTTGTAAGAACGTCTATGTATATCATGTATGTATTTTCTTTTAATATCTCTTCCTATCTTCTTTAATGTTTCATTTTCGTAATATGTACCCGTTCGTTGGTAATTTTACTCTTCTGGCATTTCCCGATGGAACTGAGTGCTCATCAAAATGGCAAATAAATACTATCTCTTTAGAATAAATCCAACCATTGGGGATTGGTGTTTGACTTTTCATATCTGAATTTTAAAATTCATTAGAATAGAGATAGCATGAATAGAATAGAATGAACTTGGAAGTTTAAAAATTCCACAGCCACTCAATTTAGTCAAAAAATGTTTTTAAAACTAACATTTTACATTTGTTGAAGAGAAATTATGGACTAAGTTAAGACCTCTTTAATTTATTTAATGGTAAGTAATTAATACGTTCATAAAAACCTTTATATATTTATTCCTTTAAGTTTTATTTCAAAAGATATTAGTTCAGAAAATTAATTTAAAACATTATAAATTGTCTTGCTGATTTTCAATTACACAATTTAAGTCATCTGTAAAATTTAAGTTTAAAAATTCAAATCGAATCTACTTCTCGACAGGAATGACACTAATGATAAGATAGTGACATATATTGTTGTTTAGCGGGAAATCTTTTCATAATATGTATATGATTTCAAAGTTTTTGCTGGTGTTACTATTATAAAATTTGAAAGCAAATGATGAACAATAGCATATTTTGTTATAAATGACCAAATGAAAACTGTTGTACATGCAAAGCATGTAACAGGCTCTCTAGTATCATTAAAATATCCTGTAACAAAAAATGTAATCTCTTCTATAGTTTTGGTGATATTTTCATGGCACCTAATCAACATTAGATTTTGTCGATATGAGGACTGATAGATCTTACTTACCCAATTTTGCTGTGACATGTCACCTTCACTTATTTTCTTATCTGTATAGTCTACATCAATGGTCGGCAACCTTTTCACCTATGAGGGTGCAACTTCAATTATTGGGGGTGTGAAGGGCACATAAAGCAACAAGAGTAGATATTTATCAATATTTATTAATAATAGTGGTACCCGCAAAACATTTTGCGAAGTCAGCCAGAAATCACCATGTTTAAAAGTAATAATAGCCAATTTCTCTTTATAAAATTAGACAACTGATATTTTGAATATCATGTTTGTTTTTATAATTTATATGTGCAATTTTAATTGTCTCTCCCATACGAAAAAGGTCACATTCCAGTATTGAAATAAAGAAAGATTTTTTTGGTCAATTATTAAATTATTATTAAATTGCAATCTATTAAGTTTGACATTACTACGACTATAATTTCGATGCTTCATAAACAGTGTGAAGAGAATAACGACATTCTTCTATTTGAAGGCTTAATAGATGCTGATTGAATCGGAGGCAACAATGCGGGTTGCTTGGGCAACACATGGAAAGAGTACAAAAAAGCCATAAAATTTCTAAAATAAATGCGTATTTCTGAGAAATTATTCCGTTTAACATCAAAACATTGCAAGAATAAGATATTTTATAGTTTTAGTCGTCTAATAAAACAAAAATGGAGAAATTCGGTCCATAATTACGTACTTTAATAAGTGAAAGAAATAAACCTTGCACCTTGAAAAATCAAAACTCCTGTGTAAAACATATGGAAAAATATAATAGTCTCCCGGAGTCGAATCCGGGACACTTCAGTAAACGAAAATAGTTTTCCCGGGGTCTCCTAGTTGGCAGAAACAAAATGGCATTTACAGCATTTCTCTATGACAAACTGTTCAAGAGATAAAAGGGAGGACGGATGGCCGGACGGACAGACATTGAGTAATTATATATATATATATATATACAGGAAATGTTAGTGACGTTATGGACTTCCTGATGCACTATCAAAATCCTATGGTGTTACTTTCGACATGGACTGAAGTGCTTGATGAATCAAGCACCAACTACTTGTAGGATATATATAGGATATATCATATAAAACCTAAGCTACTTATAGAAGTGCTACAGAGCTGAAATTTGGCATGAAGATAGGTCATTGGTTACAACCTCTGGAAAAAATCCGAAATTCCAGAAAAAGTTATAATCAAGAGGTGCTTTTCACCCCAAGTCCAATTTTAAACACCCATAAGAAAAGCATTGAAAACTGTGCAGGGTTATATAAAATTGATTTTTTAAATTATTTAAAATTAAGATAGAGAGTCGGGACATGCACCACACTATGGAAAAAGAATGAAGTTTATTTTTCTTGAAGACAGAATTCAAATATATGCTGAATTTTTGTAGACTGTGATTTTAATTATAAAATTATGAAAAGTTTTTTCAGTCTTCAACAATAAAAAATATTAACTATCATAATTGATAGTAGCTCAATAACTTTGGCTAAGATTAATAAAGGTGAAATACTCCTTTAGCCAAACAATTAGAGGGTTACAACACCCAATGCATTTCGCCCACAAGGTGGGCATCGTCAAAGGTAAAACCTGTTTCAACAGTGACTGGGAGCCAACACTTGTTTCTCGGTCGTCGTCTTAATACTTTCCGTTTCAAACCTGGCAGTTGGCTCCCAGTCACTGTTGAAACAGGTTTTACCCCTGACGATGCCCACCTTGTGGGCGAAATGCATTGGGTGTTGTAACCCTCTAATTGTTTGGCTAAAGGAGTATTTCACCTTTATTAACTATCATAGCAATGACTCCAATGCCTTTCAATGGGAATTGATTTTCTATACTTTAAGAGCATTGATTTAATGCTTAGACTGCATTATAATCCATTTTGAGTTTCAGCCAACAACGTATACATATGATGACGTGACAACTTCAACTTATTTTTTATCTGGATACGTACTAAAAGGCACAGATGATGAAACCATAATCCTAATTTTTACATAAATTTTAGTATAACATATAAGCTATTGTCTTAATGATGATTATAGTTATTACTTAAAAAGGGGGATCTGGATGATGAAACTTGAAATTGGAAAACTTGGATGCGAAGCCGATTGCCAGAGAATTTAGAAATTTTGCAGAAAATGAAAACTATTATCTTATTCAAATGGGCTCTGTGTAGTTCAAATGCTGTCACGTTTGTTTATTTACGAGTTTATATCTTGGTGTATGGAGATTTTTTTAATGCTTGCAGTATGCAAGCACTGACAACTCGTATATATAAAGAAAAAACTTTAATAAAGAATTTATTATAAATCAAATAGGTATGAAAAATAAATCAATGTGAAACTTGGCACTGCAAATATTCAGCCAACCTGTTGTAATTTAACATGTAACTCTAGTTTCATGTTCTTAGGCAGTTGTCTAAATTGTAATTGGTGAGCCTTGATTGGTACTTGGATTTCAAATATTCCATGGTTGAAAAAAGGGACTCGCAAGAGAATGTTGAAGCACAGTAAGAATATATTTTCAGGGCACATTTTCTTAATAAGTGATTTTCATCAACTGAATTCCAAAAAGTTTTCATCATTCTGCTGTGATTTTAAAATAATATCATTCTGCACCTATATTTATTATTTCCAATTCTAAGTTAATGATGTTAAAGAAGATTGCAATAATAACAGACATACCATTGCCCGTAAAATTGAAGGGATTAATCAAGAATGTCACAATTGGTCTGTTTAACTAATGTTCTCTTTTCACCCAGCAGGCGACTGGTAAAGGTCTCATGGGTGCCATGGCACCCGTGATCGCCGCATTGCCCACCTCTGTTCTACATGTAGCTTTGCCATTAACTTCCACTAGGTTACAAATTATTTGATAATAATATCCTTGCATGAAAGAGATTTTCAATTAGGGTCATTCAGAGACCAGTTCACGTCTAAAAATATATTACATATTCGTATGTGCAAACGCATTGGGATGGCAGCACTGAAATTGCAGCTAGTTCAATCGGCATGTAGGTCACTCTACCTAAATATGCAACAAAAATCTCCATGAGAAACAAACGTAAACTTCCTTCACCCTCGTTTAGTCTTCTGTCTGATATAGTATTAGTCGTGTGATTAGTGTGTCAGTGGAGTTATTTTCTATTTTTTTTGAACCATTGTATTATTTGTAATGAATCAATAGCATGAAAATACATGTGCTAAAGATGTTTCTGATAAGAAACAAAGTAAAACTTGGTCACTTTTAGTGAAACTTGAAGAAATTTCACAAATTGAAAGTGGAAGCAAGGTGATAATTTCAAAACCTTGAAGTTAGCTAGATTGAAGACAAGATAAAATGCTGTAAATTTTTAATTATTCCTAAAAAGCACATCTTTATAGGTTTTAATTCTTTTTCTGATTTAAGTGGCGAAAATATACCTTATGTTTGCAATTCATTAGCATTGAGAGTAGGTTGAAAGTACAGATTAAATCTATTTACATTAGTTTTTATGAGAAAAATTCCCTCGCTTAATGGGGTTTCCGTAATTGCTGTTTTTCAGGAACCAATTAAGAGCACTAAGTGAGGGACGCCTGTAACGCTAATTTACCCATGAACAATATCCAAGAAGTTTATGAAAATGCTCTGGATATCCACAAATGTTAGCGATGATTCAAGAAATTCCATTCTGGAGACCTCTGCCTCGAAGATTGTCCCAGTAGAGGCCGCCATATTGAAGCCAACATCGAAGCACTGAAAGCTCTTTTTTAGTTTGACCCATGTCAACATACACGTGAAATGGCCATAAAAATTAAAACCTCATACAAGACAGTGCAAACCCATCTCCAACAACTTGGAAAGATCCTTAAAGAGGGTGTTTGGGTGAGTCATAGGCTCACTAGTGGCTGACCATTGCTTCTTACCTGGTGCAACATTATACGTGCATTGCGTATTACGCTACAGCAGACATTAGCCCCATAGGACAGAAGCCACATGAACTATGTTAGCGCCATCGGATTGAAGCCGTGTAAACTACATTAGCGCCATCAGGCAGAAGCCATGTGAACTACACTTGGCGATAGCTTTAAATGGTCCTGGGCAATGCCGGGTACTCCAGTTAATCATAAATAATAATGAAAATTATATAAATGATTCGACATGATTTGATATTTTTTAATATCTTTCATTTCTCAAAAAATACAACATTTATTTTTTAACAGCCTCATACTATCTGTTCCTTAACCATTAGGATAACTAGCGTAATTCCCCGTCAAATATGATGGGATTATGATAAAAGTATACCAAATATATTTGATTTCGATATGAAAAATCAGTAAGATGCTAAATGATGAGCCCCTTCCCTCCCTCTTGCCGTCCCTCTCTCCATCCTTTTCTCTCTCTCTCTGTCTCTCTATTGTCTCACCTCCCCTCTCTCTCGTTCCCTCCTGTCCCAATCCACAACTCTCCCTCTTTCTCTGTCTTCCTCTTTATCCCTTTCCTCCCATCCTTTTCTAATTATATACCTCCCTTACTCTCTATGTACCTTCCATTCTATATTCCTTCCTTCCCATCTCCCTTCCCACATCCCCTCTCTCTTACATCTATATAATCGTTTATATAACCAAAGAATTCAAACTAAATCCCAGTCCCATTAGGATTACGTAATTTCGCAAAAAATCCTATGATAATTTAAGGCAATCTATGCACTTGTATATAATACACGTATGTGGGTTGAGACAACAATTGATTCTCGAAGTTTAGCAATGATGTGGTCGACAAGGTAATATCCCATTAAAAAGCCAATATTTTACCAAAATATGTGATTTAAATGTTTAATATGAGAGATTTCAAAAGGTAGGCATAAAAAGATGAATATAATAAGAAACTTCATTAATTCAGGAAATGGAGTCGAACCCATGTATTTTTTTCGTCATTTAATTTTTATATCTGAATCAAACATTCCTATGAAATTTCAACCATCCACCTAATCGGGAAGTTTGTTAAAAGTGCATTAAAAAGTGCCAGTGATGACATCAGCATCTCACACAGACAGAACTGGAAAACTATATGTAAGATTTGGGGACCCTTCATCTATAGCAAGGTTCCCAAACTCACGTACAATATGGTACTTAATACCTCACACGAGAAGAATTTTTATAAATCAGAATGAGAAAAAAACTATGTATATTTTTAAAGTACTGATTTAACATACTTCTTAAATTTCTTAGATTTACATGAAATATTTTATAAGAAATACATTTGAGTAGTAGTAGTAGTAGTAGTACATAATTGATTCTTTAAGTGCATTGACTTCTATGGTCATTTTGCGCTGTCATCAACTGGACATACACACAGAAGGGAGGAGAATTAAAAATTACTAACACCAAACCATAAAGTTTACCCAGAGAAGCTTACGCTTACGAAAGCATATTCATAAACAAATACCGAGAAATGGCTATGAATAACGACAAGGAACTCATCCCCCACTCACCTCTCTATGTGTTAACGGCCACTTTGGTCCCCGCCTCCCCTTCATCCTTTCACTTTTACCCCGAACATATAAATACACAACACAAGACACCTTCAAATCATACGACTTCAGCTACTGAAGATGAGAGCATAGCTCTCGAAATATGTATTTAGTGCTTGTTCCAGAGAAGTTTTTCTTTATTTGTGCAGTGGGCGTGCTTTTACTTTTAGGCTTAGGTTTTGACCACAAGTCCCTGTTAGGCCATTGTCCAGCAAACTTGTATTTTTATTTATTTTTTATTTTAAACCTTTTCTTTTGAGTGCTTCTCTGAGTATACTTTATGGTTTGGAGTTAGTAATTTTTAATTCAACTATCCGCCGTAGTCTCCTCTTTCCCCCTTTTTTCATATAGAAGGGAGGAAGGAAACCTGATGCAGACACTAGCTTACTCTTTACAAAAAGCACCAAGGGGCCAACTGCTTGATGTCCCCTTCTGAAGGATGGAACCTGACTTTGCACGATCTCCTCAAACCACACAAACAGGGGGCCAGGTGACCTCGGAAAAAATCCTACTTGCGCAGGATTCGTGCCTGCTGCCTCTTCAAGCAGCAGGCGGGTAGCAGCCATATCCTAAACACTAAACCACTGGCATCCCATACATTTGAGTTTTGGCCATTTATTGCATACTAGCATACTTCATGGACAGCAGAAATGTACCATGGGGGCCATTAGTTTAAGACTCCTGGTCTATAGTTTAGAAGTAACATTCTACACATATTGCAAAGACAAAAAAACCAAATTCTTGAATCTGTTCGAATATATCAGTGATATTATCTTTATAGCACTCCATCTAAATAAAAGTCCTAAATGTTCTATGATGCAGAAAGCGAAGACAATATCCCAGTCAATGAGATGCTTTCATTAGTTCTAATGTAGTGACAACATGTCATTGAAACCTAAGCTCATATAATGGAACATGGGACTTTAATTTTTAATTCAGCATAACCCATTGTGCTGAATTAAAGAGAATAAACACAGGACTTGTTAGGACTATATCTCTTGAGGCACAATAGGTGTTTTGCAATACTTCCCTGCCTTTCCCAACTATTTAGATCTACCAAATCTTCTGGAGATTTTAAAGACAACGTTAACTGTATTCTAATGATCTAAAACAACTTTTTCTATTTGATAAGATATTTAGAAAACAGAAAACTATGATTTAAATTTGATACCTGCTTCAGATCGCCATGTAGAAGTTTTAAACTTATCCATAAACCCTGGCCTTTGTGCTCCTTCTGAGTAACTTCTTTTATAGCAATTATTTTCTTCAGTGTGTTATCCAAATTATCACGGTCACAACATCTGCAAAGAATTACAAAGGAAGTTAATAATATCAGTCAAATCTAATACAAAGTCATTGCTTGAAACATTTGTTTAATGGAATAGTTTACAAATTCTTCTACTGCTCATTATCTATTCTTTATCAAAAAATCCCAGATAAAATGAGAACACTTAGAATAGCATCCTCAAACAATTTCACGAAGACTCATAACTTAATTTTTGTTTAAATAAAAAAACATTGTGTGTCATAGTACACCCAATCTCCGACTAACACGAATTCTACCAACACGATTTCGTTTTAACATGATTTTTAAAGTAGGGCTGATGTTTGACTAACACGACTGGTTGTTCGGTTTAACATGATTTCTCCATTTCTCTACAATCGTTAAAAAGGTCTTGAAAGCAGAAACAGAACAAGTTTAGACAGGTTTGGCTTGCTTTTAGGGGATGCTTACCATATATGCCATCTACAAGATGACTTGGTTTCTAAGTCGACCACGATATTTCAAATAAAATAGATTTTTACATATATTTTCCATTTGAGTCGAGTCACTTTTTCACTCAATAAATCTTATAATTAGGTAAGTGGTCATGACAAAATAATAATCGTTAACCTTCCAATTAATTTTATGTTGAAATACATCGAATGTCTGTTCAACATACAGTAAAACCTCTCATTAACGAATATCAAGGGACCCAATTTTTCGTCTATTCGTTATTCGGAAATTCGTTGATCAGAGGTTATTGGGCGTTGCATAACTTCAGGGGCACATTGCCTGTTAGATTATACGGGAGCAACGGGCCTATCCAAATGAAGGCATATGCTCAGAAACGGAGTAACTCTACTAAATTATGCCCATTACATCTTTTCAGGAAAAAGTATCACATAAGTGGACGATATTCAAAACGCGCCCTCAATGTTTAATAATCGGCCATATTGATTTAAAGCTCCGACGACACAATGCTTTCTTATGGGAAAAAGGGCCACTTTCATTCATCTCATTTTGCAATGTTTGACAGTGGCAAGCACCAAATAACTCGGAAATGCAATGTTATTTTTTCTAGCACTGATTGGCAGGTTCTGCACGAAAACATCCTCTGCAATTTTTTATTATGCGACTTTTTTCGAGGTTACAATGCGTGATACTCGCTGAGCCTATCCTAAAGCATCTGTTGAGTCGCTAAGTTTATAAAAAATATTGACAGC